>OY740810.1:3595512-3733012 GCA_963514005.1 Raja brachyura | reverse complement strand
TCTAACTCTCTCTTAAATCCATCCAGTGACTTGGCCTCCACTGCCCTCTGTGGCAGGGAATTCCACAAATTCACAACTCTCTGGGTGAAAACGTTTTTTCTCACCTCAGTCTTAAATGATTTATCCTTTATTCTATGACTGTGGTCCCTGGTTCTGGACTCGCCCAACACATTGGGAACATTTTTCCTGCATCTAGCTCGTCCAGTCCTTTTATAATTTTATATGTTCCTCCGATCGCACTAATTCTTTGGTATCTCACTTTCCACACACATGGGGCAATTTTACAGAAGCTAATTCACCAACAAACCCACATGTCTTTGAGATCTGGAAGGAAACAGGAGCCCCTGGAGGAAACCCACGGCATCACAGGGAAAACGTGGAAACTCCACACAGACAGCACCTGTAGTCAGGATCGAACCTGGGTCTCTGAATATTGACTTGTTTAACTTCAAGTAACCCTTGCTTTCCCTCTCTCTCCATCCCTCCCCTTTCCTAGTTCTCCGACCAGTCTGACTGACCCTCTGGTTAAATTTTATCCCTGTTTGCATTGTGGCCACCTTCTCCAAGAGAACAATTACTTATTTTACATTGTCCTTGAGCTTCATCCTCTTTGATGTTTCGTTTTAACACCTTACACTTCCTTATCTTTGCGTCTCCTTCTTCCCTGACTCTCAGTCTGAAGAAGGGTCTCGACCCGGAAGGTTAACCATTCCTTCTCTCCAGAAATGCCGCCTGTCCCGCTGAGTTACTCCAGCATTTTGTGTCTATCTTCTCTGCAGATTGACCGCTGCACCACTGTGGCCGTGTTTGGCCCAAATCCCTCTAAACATTTCAATAGACAATAGGCAATAGGTGCAAGAGTAGCCATTTGGCCCTTCGAGCCAGCACCACCATTCAATGTGATCACGGCTGATCATCCCCAATCAGTACCCCGTTCCTGCCTTCTCCCCGTATCCCCTGACTCCGCTATCTTTAAGACTACTATCTAGCTCGCTCTTGAAAGTATCCAGAGAACCGGCCTCCACCGCCCTCTGAGGCAGAAAATTCCACAAACTCACAACTTTCTGTGTGAAAAAGTGTTTCCTCTTAGGGAAAAGTGTTTCCTATCCACGTTCCTGTCCAAATACCTTTCAAATGTTCTTGTACCTGCCTCAACTCCCACCTGTGGCAGCTCGTTCCATACACCCACCACCCTCTCTGCCCCAAAGATTCTACAGTGAGCAAGATAGATCACTCGACGAAAAAGACGTAATACGGTCATGGGCAGATTCGTGGGTGATTTTCGGCCCCATTTCCGTGACCGGCTTCTGTCTCTGCACCAAAGCTCCAGTAGGATACGAGTGCGGAGACGGAAGCCGGTTACGGAAACATCCTCGTAAACATAAAAGTTCTTCGGTAAAAATCATTTTCAGAATTGTAATTTACTAACACAAACTGTTCCCCCGCAACGTTGATTACACTGCGAGTCGGGTCGGGTCGGGTCGGGTCGGGTTACTGAAATGGATGAAAAAAAGGCCCACGTTCCGCTCCGTTTCGTACTACACGTCAGCCCATTGCATTTAGCAGGAGTGGTCTATCTTGCTCCGCTATAGGATCTTTGCTCTGCCCATCAGATTCCTATTAAACCTTGCCTTTCGCACCTATGTATTTCTTTATTTCTTTATTTAATTCTTTATGTCGAACAGAATAAAAGAATAAAAAGCAAGTGTGAAACAGCATACAAAAAACAAAACAAGAATATTTATAAAGCATCATAAACAACATTTATAATTAAATGAACTCGTATGTGTCCGAAAAGGAGCAGGAAGAAGCCAAAGCTTACTAATTCCCACCCCTTATTCAACCCCTTATACAAATTTAGCAGCTATATATACACCACATGTACACCAGCAGCTATGTGTACACCACATGTACACCAGCAGCTATGTGTACACCACATGTACACCAGCAGCTATATGTACACCACATGTACACCAGCAGCTATATATACACCACATGTACACCAGCAGCTATATGTACACCACATGTACACCAGCAGCTATGTGTACACCAAATTATTTACATTTATACACTAATCAAATATTTACATAGAAACATAGAAATTAGGTGCAGGAGTAGGCCATTCGGCCCTTCGAGCCAGCACCGCCATTCAATGTGATCATGGCTGATCATCCAACTCAGTATCCCGTACCTGCCTTCTCTCCATACCCTCTGATCCCCTTAGCCACAAGGGCCACATCTAACTCCCTCTTAAATATAGCCAATGAACTGGCCTCAACTACCCTCTGTGCCAGAGAGTTCCAGAGACCCACCACTCTGTGTGTGAAAAAAGTCCTTCTCATCTTGGTCCTAAAGGATTTCTCCCTTATCCTTAAGCTGTGACCCCTTGTCCTGGACCTCCCCAACATCGGGAACAATCTTCCTGCATCTAGCCTGTCCAACCCCTTAAGAATTTTGTAAGTTTCTATAAGATCCCCTCTCAATCTCCTAAATTCTAGAGAGTATAAACCGAGTCTATGCAGTCTTTGTTCATAAGACAGTCCTGACATCCCAGGAATCAGTCTGGTGAACCTTCTCTGCACTCCCTCTATGGCAATAATGTCCTTCCTCAGATTTGGAGACCAGAACTGTACGCAATACTCCAGGTGTGGTCTCACCAAGACCCTATACAACTGAAGTAGAACCTCCCTGCTCCTACACTCAAATCCTTACAAAGCCATACAAAAAAAGAGAGAAAAAAAGATAAAAAGAAAAGACCCTCATATACTATACAGTACCTCTTAGTCATATATACAGCCCATCGCCCTATAATCACCCTTCCCACTACAATCAGTATAACAAATATCCCACTCACAATCACCTATCCTCATCCCAATATAATTTTTAAAAAGTGTTTTTGTACCTAAGTCCCTCTGGTTCACGGTTCACCTAGGCTGGGTAAAAGATCACGTGCATCCACCCTATTTATTCTTATGTTCAGCAGACAGCACCTTTCCTCTGCTAAACCTATCACAGCTTCTAACTTTCTGAAAACTAGTCCCTGCAGCTAATATTTCACCTTTGATCCAGATGCTGCACGTACATAATTTAAACCAAAATTCTGAGCTTATTTTAACTTTTACAGTTACAGGATTTACAGTTTTTCACAGATACAGTTAACAACCTTTACAGGATTACAAGGTGGACAAAAATGCTGGAGAAACTCAGCGGGTGAGGCTGCATCTATGGAGCGAAGGAATAGGTGACGTTTCGGGTCGAGACCCTTAAGGGTGAGGCAGCATCTATGGAGCGAAGGAATAGGTGACGTTTCGGGTCGAGACCCTTAAGGGTGAGGCAGCATCTATGGAGCGAAGGAATAGGTGACGTTTCGGGTCGAGACCCTTAAGGGTGAGGCAGCATCTATGGAGCGAAGGAATAGGTGACGTTTCGGGTCGAGACCCTTCCGGGTCTCGACCCGAAACGTCGCCTATTCCTTCGCTCCATAGATGCAGCCTCACCCGCTGAGTTTCTCCAGCATTTTTGTCCACCTTGTAATCCTGTAAAGGTTGTTAACTGTATCTGTGAAAAACTGTAAATCCTGTAACTGGAAAAGTTCAAATAAGCTCAGAATTTAATTTTTTTCCTAATTTTTTAATAAACTATACTGAGAACCTTAAATCGAATATTTATCCATCTCCACTTCTCATTGATCCATCTTCCGAGGCAGAGAATGTCAGAGAAATTTTATTTTATTTAAATTTTTTAATAAAAATGACGTGGATACGCTTTTTCCATTGAGGGTAGGGAAGATTCAAACAAGAAGAAATGATTTGAGAATTAAGGGACAGAAGTTTAGGGGTAACATGAGGGGGAACGTCTTTACTCAGAGAGTGGTGGCTGTGTGGAATGAGCTTCCAGTGGAAGTGGTGGAGGCAGGATCGATTTTATCATTTAAAAATGAATTGGACAGGTATATGGACAGGAAAGGAATGGAGGGTTATGGTCTGAGTGCAGGTAGATGGGACTAGGTGAGAGTAAGTGTTCGGCACGGACTAGAAGGGCCGAGAAGGCCTGTTTCCGTGCTGTAATTGTTATATGGTTACATAAACTATACTGAGAACCTTACTCAATCGAATATTTATCCATCTCCACTTCTAATTGATCAATCTTCCGAGGCAGAGAATGTCAGAGGTGCTGTCTCTGTGGAGTTGGCATGTTGTCAATATGACCATCTGGTTTTCCCTTGGAACTCCAGTTTCTCTCCATGATCCAAAGACAATGAACTAAACTAAAGGAAAGAAGGCAAACATTTCAGGAGGAGGACACAAAAATCTGGAGTAAACTCTGCGGGACGGGCAGCATCTCTGGAGAGAAGGAATGGGTGACGTTTCAGGTCGAGACCCTTCTTCAGACTGAGAGTCAGGGGAAAGGGACATGGGAGACTATGGATGATGATGCAGAGAGATATAGAACGGATGATTGAAAGATATGCTAAAAGTAACAATGATAAAGGAAACAGGCCATTGTTAGCTGTTTGCTAGGTGTGAACAAGAAGCTGGTGTGACTTGGGTGGGGGAGGGATGGAGCGAGAGGGGATGCAGGGGTTTACTTGAAGTCGGAGAAATCAATATTCATACCACTGGGCTGTAAGCTGCCCAAGTGAAATATGAGATGCTGTTCCTCAAATTTGCATTTGGCCTCACTCTGACAATGGAGGAGGCCCAGGACAGAAAGGTCAGTGTGGGAATGGGAAGGGGAATTAAAGTGTTTGGCAACCGGGAGATCAGGTAGGTCCAGGCGGGATGAGCGAAGGTGTTCAGCGAAATGATCGCCCGGTCTACGTTAGGTCTTGGCGATGTAGAAGAGTCCACACCTTGAAAAAGGGATGCAGAAGATGGTCCTACACATTCCAGGAGGGAGTTGTGTGGGTTAAGCCTTGCCCATTCCAGGGGGGGGGGGGTGTGGGTCAAGACTTGCCCATTCCAGGGGGGGGGGGGGGGGGGGTGGGGTGGGTTAAAACTCGCCCATTCTAGGATGGGGTTGTGTGGGGGACTTGCTCACACCGAAGCCTTTGCAGGTGACATTCACATATTGTTTGGACGTTGAGCCCACCTCAGATGTTCCATCGCACACAACGCTCCAACGCATGGCGGTACCGGGACTGAGCAGCGGATCATGGATGTAACGCTGAGGCTCTATAAGGCGCTGGCTAGGTCCACATTTGGAATACTGTGAGCAATTCCAGGCACCATATCTGAGGAAGGATGTGCTGGCTCTGGGGAGAGTCCAGAGGAGGTTTACGAGAATGATCCCAGGAAGGAGAGGGTTAACTTATGGTGAGCGTTTCACAGCACTGGGCCTGTACTTGTTGGAGTTTAGAAGGATGAGGGGGCCCCTCATTGAAACTTACCGAATAGAGAAAGTCCTGGATAGAGTGGATGCGGAGAGGATGTTTCCACTAGTGGGAGAGTCTAGGACTAGAGGTCACAGCCTCAGAATTAAAGGACGTTCCTTTAGGAAGATGAGGAGGAATTTCTGCAGTCAGAGGGTGGTCAATCTGTGGAATTCTTTGCCACAGACGGCTGTGGAGGCCACAAGTCAGTGGATATTTTTACGGCAGAGATAGATAGATTGTTGATTAGTGCGGGTGTCGGGGGTTATGGGGAGAAGGCAGGAGAATGGGGTTAGGAGGCAGAGATAGATTAGTCAAGATTGAATGGCGGAGTAGACTTGAATGGCCGAATGGCCTAATACTACTCCTATCACTAATGAATATGAGAATGAATTAAACCGAGCGCTGCCTGATCGATACTAATGTCGAAACAAAGAACTGCAGACGCTGGTTTATACAAAAGATAGACACAAAGTGCTGGAGTAACTCAGCTGCATCTCTGGAGAAACACGGTGGGTGACGTCTCCGGTCGGGACCTTCTTGTCAAAACAAAACTGGGCCAGCGTAGATTTACAAGGTTAATTCCCGGGATGGCGGGACTGTCATATGCTGAGAGAATGGAGCTTGTACACTCTGGAGTTTAGAAGGATGAGAGGGAATCTTATTGAAACATATAAGATCATTAAGGGTTTGGACACGCTAAAGGCAGGAAACATATTCCCGATGTTGGGGGAGTCCAGAACCAGGGGCCACAGTTTAAGAATAAGGGGTGAGCCATTTAGAACGGAGACGAGGAAACACATTTTCTCACAGAGAATTGTGAGTCTGTGGAATTCTCTGCCGCAGGGGGCGGTGGAGGCCAGTTCTCTGGATACTTACAAGAGAGAGCTCGATAGGGCTCTTAAAGATAGCGGAGTCAGGGGATATGGGGTGAAGGCAGGAACGGGGTACCGATTGGGGATGATCATCCATGATCACATTGAATGGCGGTGCTGGCTCGAAGGGCCGAATGGCCTACTCCTGCACCTATTGTCTATTGGGCCTTTAGATTTTAACATTTCCCAATAGCTGTTTGCCAAAAGAAGTAGTAAGTGTGGGCATCTCAATGTGTTCCTGTCTAGTTGTTATTGAGGACAGGGCAGGTGTGTTTTGTGTTCTATTTCCTTCGTATGGATCTGTCTCGTTTGTTTGTCCTGGTGTGTTTCTCATGGACAGAGCACTCACCAACAGCAGCAGGGCCACAGGGTTTAAGATTGCCGCGTGCGTTGCCCCATTGAGTCTTCAATGTGAACAAAGACCTGGCTTTTTAATGCACCAGGTCCAAGCAGATCAAAAATGTATGAGGCACCAGAAGTTATCTGATTAACTATTCTGAAGTGTCAGCCTTCAGTTCACCGTGTCCCACTGTGCTGCAAACAGAACTCGCGGGCAAAGCTCTCTGTGGTCGAGTTTCATTTATAATACAGGAGATGTCCATCCTCGACCTCCACGGATGCTGCCTGGCCCGCTGAGTTACTCCCTCACCTTCTGTTCTACATCAAACAGGATTTTGGGTTGAAAGTCTCATTGATATGAGTTCACCAAACGCGCACAAAGTGTTGTTCGACACAAAGTGCTGGAGTAACTCAGCGGGTCAGGCAGCATCTTTGGGGGAAAAGGAATAGGTGATGGTATCGGTCGGGACGAAGCCTGAAGCAGGGTCCCGACCCGAAACGTCATCTATTCCTTTTCTCCAGAGTTGCTGCCTGACCCGCTGAGTTACTCCAGCATTTTGTGTCTATCTTTGGTGTAAACCAACATCTGCAGTTCCTTCTGTGGGAAAGAACTGCAGATGCTGGTTTAAATCACAAAATGCTGGAGTAACTTACCAAGAAAAAAAATGTTCCTCAGTTTTTAAACCTTTCCCCGCTCACTTTAAACCGATGCACTTTAGTTTTTGATCTCATAAGGTCATAAGTCATAAGTGATAGAAACATAGAAACATAGAAATTAGGTGCAGGAGGAGGCCATTCGGCCCTTCGAGCCTGCACCGCCTTTCAATATGATCATGGCTGATCATCCAACTCAGTATCCCCTACCTGCCTTCTCTCCATACCCTCTGATCCCCTTAGCCACAAGGGCCACATCTAACTCCCTATTAAATATAGCCAATGAACTGGCCTCAACTACCCTCTGTGGCAGAGAGTTCCAGAGACCCACCACTCTCTGTGTGAAAAAAGTCATTCTCATCTCGGTTCTAAAGGATTTCCCCCTTATCCTTAAGCTGTGACCCCTTGTCCTGGACCTCCCCAACATCGGGAACAATCTTCCTGCATCTAGCCTGTCCAACCCCTTAAGATAGGAGTAGAATTAGGCCATTCGGCCCATCAAGTCTATTCCGCCATTCATTCATGGCTGATCTATCTCTCCCTCCTAACTCCATTCTCCTACATTCTCCTCATATCCTCTGACACTTGTACTAATCAAGAATCTATCTATCTCTGCCTTAAAAATATCCACTGACGGCCTCCCACAGCCTCCTGTGGCAAAAAAATTCACAGATTCACACCCCCTCTGGCTAAAGAAATTTCTCCTCATCTTCCTAAAGGAATTTCCCCCCAACTGAGGAAAAGACTCAGTGTATTCATCCTTGCGATGTTGCTCATGGATTTGTACACCTCTCTAAGATCACCGGTAGACACATAATGCTGGAGTAACTCAGCGGGACAGGCGGCATCTCTGGAGAGAAGGAATGGGTGACGTTTTGTCTAAGATCACCCCTCTCTCTCCTGTGCTCCAAGGAATAAGGTCCTCGCTTGCCCAATCTCTCCCTATAACTCTGGTGAGGCAATATTGGACAATACGTTGCAGATCAGACCGGCACGGAGCAGCCCTGGAAAACTCCGGGATTTGAGGAAAAGTCCACAGTCCAGCCTGACAATAACGATTCTACATATAGCGGCGGCACGGTGGCGCAGCGGTAGAGTTGCTGCCTCACAGCGCCAGAGAGCCGGGTTCCATCCTGAACACGCGGGTTTTCTCCGGATGCTCCGGTTTCATCCCGCACTCCAAGGATGTGCAGGTTTGTAAGTCAATTGGCTTCTGTAAATTATCCCTAGTGCTTCGGATAGAAATAGCCTACAGGTGATGATTGGACGGTGCGGACTCGACGGGCAAAGGGCCCAATTCCACGCTGTATCTCTAAAACTAAGATTAAAATTCAATATTCGAGAATAGTTCAGTGGACACAAAGAACTGCAGATGTTGGCTTATTACCAAAGATAGACACAAAGTGCTGGAGTAACTCTGTGGGTTGGGCAGCATCTCTGCAGGAAAAGGATGGGTCAGGACCCGAAACATCACCTGTCCTTTTTTCCATTCAAGAAAAGGTTCCTTGGGTGAACTTACACCGTGAGGTATTTGGAGTGGATGGTAACAAACTAGTCCATGCACAACGGTAAGACAAGCACATCTGTCCCTGTGCAGGCAATGTGAGCCTTGCGGAGTTGGTCATGAGCTCGATGACCTGGGGTTCCTGAGACTTCACCTGTTTAATCATCAGAAGGTAGACACAAAGATCTGGTGGCAGACCTCAACGGTGGAACAGGCGGAGGACGATGGCTGACCTTAGTGGAGCGTCACAACGGCTGGGAAGGCGGATAAAGGCTGCGGCAGGAAAGGGTCTCCGGTCGTCTTGGACTCCATGCCACTGGATCCTGACCCAGATCTGTCACGGACCGTGGGGTGGCTGTCTGTGCACCAGTCTCCGCACGTTAAACAAAGTCACGCACGGGCGTACTCCAACCCTGGAGACACCCATGGTCGGCCATGACCGAAGGGGGCCTAAGAAGAAGAAGAAGAAGAAGAAGAAGACACAGTAACTCAGCGGGACAGGTCACATCTCTCTCTCGAGAGAGAAGGACTGGGTCGAGACCCTACTTCAGACTGGTCTTTCGGGTCGAGACCCTTCTTCAGACATCAAATGCCACAGACCAAGATGGCCAGTCCTTGTAACTCTGCAATCTCCATCGCACCGAATGTGCTTTCTGGACCACAGTTTTAGTTCTAGTAACCATAAACTGCATTGGCCCAAAAATGTCCTGCCTCAACATCCAGCTCGGAGAGCAGACAGTTTACACTGCCCTGTCTAGTAGACTGTTTAATCATTCAACGGACTACTGAAACCCAAACAGAGGGAGATCCAAAATGAAAGGGCTGATACACTAAAGGGAGTTAATCTCCTTAAGGTCACTTACAATTACCCCTGGACTGGCTGCATTCACCATTAAAACGTAATTAGTGAGCAGTACTGTAGAAACAGGATACTGTACATCAATGCCATACTTTGATCAGCAACCCAACACAATGGCCTTGAATGGGAAGAAGCATTTGGCTCCTCAGGGAATATGTATAATGGCATCCTATACATATGAATGAAGGGGTCAGTATACTGGGAGCCTGCACAATGGGATTGCAATGAGAATTGTTCTATTGGAATCCTGCATTGGAGTCCTGAATAGGAAGTATTTTGTTGAGAGCTTTTTTTCCGGATATTATCATGGATCAAGACTAGTTTAATATTAGTATTAGGAATGCATGTATAAATGAGGGGCAGTCACAGTATTTGGGGATAACAAAGGCAGCAATGTCATCCCCATGCTCAGAGGCAAAGATGTTTCTTTATATTCAATGGCAGGTTATACAGAGAGGGGTTTATATGACACACATGAGTTATGGTCTTGGAGCTCACATTATCTTGCTCTGAAGATTGATGTTACTTTTTCTCTTTTCGATTGCTCTACATTTGCCTGTTTCAGCTTTGTTGAAATCTACAGGAATGGGTTTTTACGGGGGGGTGGGGGTGGGGGTGGGGGTGGGGGGGGGGGGAGGAGGAGGGGAAGGGTGCGGAAGGGTGTGGAAGGGAGCTGGAAACCAGGGGAAATCGACAAGTGTGGGCAAGACGTGTGAGCCGGCATCATCACAGACTCACACCAGCTGACTCCCACATCATGGACCGACAGAGACCTGGCCACGATCTCGGTTCACCCCCGCCATCGGGAAGTAGGTACAGGAGACGGAAAGCTGTAACATCCAGGTTCAGGAGCAGCTTCCTCCCTACGGCCATCGGGCTCTTAAACACTACAACCTCCAAATAAGCCCTGAACTACATAGACTTGGGGGACATTGGTTTTGTCTTCTTGCACTATTATAGTTTCCTCTCTCTACCTCTCCCTCTCCCTCTCCCTCTTCCTCTCTCTCTACCTCTCTCTCTCTCTCTCTGTATATACACACACACATATATACACATATACACACATATAGATATATATACTGAACTTTATTATATAATTTACAGGGTTGATTAGTACGGGTGTCAGGGGAGAAGGCAGGAGAATGGGGTTTGGAGGGAGAGATAGATCAGCCATGATTGAATGGTGGGGTAGACTTGAAGGGCCGAATGGCCTAATTCTGCTCCTATCACTTATGAATACTATGTTCACATATTCTGTTGTGCGGAATCTCATTGTCCTGTGTGTGACGTGTGTCAATAAAACTCTTAGAAACATCGAAACATAGAAATTAGGTGCAGGAGTAGGCCATTCGGCCCTTCGAGCCTGCACCGCCATTCAATATGATCATGGCTGATCATCCAACTCAGTATCCCGTACCTGCCTTCTCTCCATACCCTCTGATCCCCTTAGCCACAAGGGCCACATCTAACACCCTCTTAAATATAGCCAATGAACTGGCCTCAACTGCCCTCTGTGGCAGAGAGTTCCAGAGACTCACCACTCTCTGTGTGAAAAAAGTCCTTCTCATCTCGGTCCTAGTTCACATATTCTGTTGCGCTGAATGTCATTGTCCTGTGCGTGACGTGTGTCAATACAACTCTTGACTCGAGACACTATTGAATTAACCAGGATATTCACAATGTGGAAAATCTGCGGGTTCAAACTGCAGTGGGCCCTGGACATAATGGGCAGAATGCATCGCCCATTCAGAGACGGATTACATTTAATTTAACACTCTTGCTTTTGCACTGTGTGGGTGGAGGTTTGCCCCTGGCTACTTGCGCTAAACACGGAACATAGCTAGCAGCATTATATTTGGCTTCCCACATGTAGTTCCATTGAAGACAGACACAAAATGCTGGAGTAACTCAGCGGGTCAGGCAGCATCCCTGGAGAGAAGGAATGGGTGACGTTTCCGATCGAGACCCTTAGAGTCATAGACAGTCATACAGTGTGGAAAGAGGCCCTTCGGCCCAACTTGCCAACATGTCCCAGCCTCACTGGTCCCACCTGCCAGCATTTGGTCCATATCCCTCCAAACTTGTCCTATCCATGTACCTGTCTAACTGCTTCTTAAACAATGGGATAGTCCCAGCCTCGACTACCTCCTCTGGCAGCCTGTTCCATACGCCCACCACCCACTGTGTGAAAAAGCTACCCCTCAGATTCCGATTACATCTTTTCCCCTTCACCTTAAACCTGTGTCCTCCGGTCCCGATTCACTTGCTCTGGGCAAGAGACTCAAGTTTGTTTCTCTTGTCCTCGAGACCCTTCTTCAGCATCTGCACCTCCTTCATCCTTCAAAGATTGAAAAGACTAGGCTTGTATTCACTGGAGGGCACTGGAGTTTACTGAGGGGGGATCTTATAGAAACATATAAAATTATAACAGGACTGGACAAGCTAGATGCAGGAAAAATGGCCCAATGTTGGGTGAGTCCAGAACCAGGGGCCACAGTCTTAGAATAAAGGGGAGGTCATTTAAGACTGTGGTGAGAAAAAACTTTTTGAACCAGAGAATTGTGAATTTATGGAATTTCCTGCCACAGAGGGCATTGGAGGCCAAGTCACTGGATGGATTTAAGAGAGAGTTAGATAGAGCTCTAGGGCATAGTGGAGTCAAGGGATATGGGGAGAAGGCAGGCACGGGTTATTGATAGGGGAGGATCAGCCATGATCACAATGAATGGCGGTGCTGGCTCGAAGGGCCGAATGGCCTCCTCTTGCACCTATTTTCTATGTTTCTATGTTTCTATATCTGCAGGTCCTTCCCATACATACTTCCATTGATGTGTAAGAAAGAACTGCAGATGCTGGTTTAAATCGAAGGTCGACACAAAATGCTGGGGTAACTCAGCGGGTGGGGCAGCATCTCTGGAGAGAAGGAGTGGGTGACGTTTCGGGTCGAGACCCTTCTTCAGACTGATGTTACGGGAGGGGCGGGACAAAGATAGAATGTGGGCGGAGACAGTAAGACTGGTGGGAGAACTGGGAAGGGGGAGGGGATGGAGAGGGAAAGCAAGGGCTACTTGAAGTTAGATGATTAGCTCTCCCCCACTCTTAGCCCTCGGTGTGAACATTGATCATCCACTCATTCTCTTGCTCGTTTGCTCTGCTACCTTGCAGCAGAATTGGTTTGGAGCAAAGGTCGGCACGGTGGCGCAGCGGTAGAGTTGCTGCCTGCCTCGCGGCGCCAGAGACCCGGGTTCGATCCTGACTACGGGTGCTGTCTGTACGGAGTTTGTATGTTCTTCCCGCGACCTGCGTGGTAAAGGGGAAATCTTTTAGGACCGAGATGAGAAAATCATTTTTCACACAGAGAGTGGTGAATCTGTGGAACTCTCTATCACAGAAGGTAGTTGAGGTCAGTTGATTGGCTATATTTAAGAGGAAGTTAGATGTGGCCCTTGTGGCTAAAGGGATCAGGGGGTATGGAGAGAAGGCAGGTACGGAATACTGATTTGGATGATCAGCCATGACCATATTCAATAGCGGTGCAGGCTCGAGGGGCCGAATGGCCTACTCCTGCACCTATTATCTATGTTTCTATGTTTCTAAATATGTACTGAGGGCATGGAGTCAGTAGGGGGGAGGTGTGGGGGTGGTCATGGGATCGCAGCTGCCTGTAGATGGGTCCTTATGGGTCTGCTCACAGCCCATGAGTTACGAGGAATAACTTTTTCACCCAGAGAGTTGTGAATCTATGGAATTCTCTGCCGCAGTAGGCAGTGGGGGCCATTTCACTGGATGTTTTCAAGAGAGAGTTGGATGTGGCTCTTAGGGCTAACGGAATCAAGGGATATGGGGAGAAAGCAGGAACAGGGCACTGATTCTGGATGATCAGCCGTGATCACATTGAATGGCGGTGCTGGCTTGAAGGGCCGAATGGCCCACTCCTGCACCTATTACCGATGTATCTATGAGAAAGAGAGAAAGATTAACTTGGACGTCTTTGGCGTGTGGGAGGAAACCGGAGCACCCGGGAAAAACCCACGCGGGTCATGGGAGAACGTGCAAACTCCGTACAGACAGCACCCGTAGTCCAGGTTCATAACCGGGTCTCTAGCGCTGTGAGGCAGCAGCTCCACCTGCTGCGCCACCATGCCGCTTTGTCACTGGCCTGAGCCTGTAACTTTGTTACTGAAGTTCACTGGAACTTAGATCTTGCACTGTTCCATGGTGGCAGAAATCTGATCAGTCTTCAGAGGCCGTTTGTCATTAAAGTTTGTGCCGTCCAGCGATCACCCTGAACACTAACACTATCCTACACACACTGGGGACAAATTACATCCAGACCAAGACAATTCACCTACAAACCTGGAGAAAACCCCATATGGTCATGGGGAGAATGTACAAACCATCTGGGCCAGCAGCATCATCAAGGACCAGTCACACCCCGGCCACTCCCTCTTCTCCCCTCTCCCATCAGGCAAGAGGTACAGAAGTGTGAAAACGAACGCACACCTCCAGATTCAGGGACAGTTTCTTCCCGGCTGTTATCAGGCAACAACCATCCTCTCACCAACTAGGAAGTAGTCCTGAACTAGGGGTTATGGGGAGAAGGCAGGAGAATGGGTTTAGGAGGGAGAGATAGATCAGCCACAATTGAATGGTGGAGTAGACCTGATGGGCCGAATGGCCTGATTCTACTCATATTCCTTATGACCTTTTGAGACCCTTGGACTCTCTTTGATCCGCTGCACCACCACTGCTCTTTGGTACTTTGATCAAACTTGAGGCACACTTGTCCTGCACTGACTGCTTCCAGCTGCACCCTGTTACAGCGCGACAAATCACAAACAACAGTGTGAACAGGGGAATGGATTACTAACATGAGGCTTAACCTCGGTCACCCAACAAGAAATAAAGTACTGGGTACAGGTGCAACGGGGAGTGTAGAAATGGTGTGGTCCTCACACAAACATCGAGAGCAGGTGAAATGTGTGGGAAGGAACTGCAGATGCTGTTTTACACCGAAGATAGACACAAAATGCTGGAGTAACTTAGCGGGACAGGCAGCATCTCTGGAGAGAAGGAATGGCCAACGTTTCGGATCGAGACCCTCCTTCAGACTGAAAGTCAGGGAAAAGAGAGTGACGCAGAGATAAGGAAGTGCAAGGTGTGAGAACGAGACATCAAAGGGGATGAGGTTGACTCTCAGTCTGAAGAACGGTCTCGACCCGAAACGTCACCCATTCCTTCTCTCCAGAGATGCTGCCTGTCCCGCTGAGTTACTCCAGCACTTTGTGTCTATTTTTCAAGAGCACACGTGTACATTATCTGAATGCTCTGGTTTGAATTACTGAGAAGGCAAACCGTGGCGGCGAGCAGGTTACTGTTGTTCAATGTGAAGCCACTCACGTCAGGCAGTTG
The DNA here is from genome assembly GCA_963514005.1 of Raja brachyura. The sequence goes on along the minus strand of OY740810.1, from coordinate 3,717,998 downwards.
TATCTCTTGTCACTATTTGTTTTCACTGCAAATGCTCCTGCTCCTCTGAACTTTATCCAGCGCCGTGTGTGAACGGATCATTCCCAACCTGACAGAATCTGGTGCAACCTGTCGAACTGAGCAAAGAATGCAAAAAAACATTTAAAGGTTTTTTTTAAACAAGGGGCAGCGCGGTAGCACAGCGGTAGAGTTGCTGCCACACAGCGCCAGAGACCCGGGTTCCATCCTGACTACGGGTGCTGTCTGTACGGAGTTTGCACGTTCACCCCGTGAAAGCGTGGGTTTTCTCCGGTATATCCGGTTTCCTCCCACACTCCAAAGACGTGCAGGTTTGCAGGTTAATTGGCTTTGGTAAAATTGCAAATTGTCCCTAGTGTGTGTAGGATAGCGTTATAGCCCTGTGCCACGGTGTGAGTTCATTCCAAGAGCTCTCCCAAGTTTAAAACAAAATAGAACTCGAGGTAAGCACGGAGAATGAACGTGGCAGGTACATTGGAGCTCGGGGACGTCTCTTAGCGCTAACGGCAGGTGAGCTCGGGAAGACTCGTGAAACATGATGAAAAATGTCCACGAGAGCCCCGAGTACCGACGAGCGGCCGTTACCGTAAATCTCCGAGTTCGAATCAGGGCAGACTCGGGAGAACTCTTGGAATGAACTCGTACCGTGGGACAGGGGTTTAAGTGTGCGGGGATCGTTAGTCGGTGCGGACCCGGTGGGCCGAAGGGCCTGTTTCCGTGCTGTATCTCTAAGCTAAACTAAACTAAACGATGGTGAGAGATTGGGAAGGGAACTGTGGATGTGGCGATTGGTCTGGCGTGGAAAAGCTACAAAGAATGTCCAGAAAGAGCTGCTTTTATTCTGAAGTAACTGCCTTTGTAACTGAGAAATGAGCAGCCAGTTATCAATCTTGGTGCTTTAAAGCTCTCTGTGATAGAAACCTTTCAAACAAAGGATTGCAGCTGCATCCACCTGAACTTCACTGTTTGTACCCCCTCGTTATCACATCCCCACAACCAACAATGGACCATTGTGGGCTCCACCTTTCCTTGATCGTCAGTGTTGGCTCAGACTTGTTCTTTTCACACCTTTCATTCTTCGTACCTGTTCATATAGGGATGTTTTACAAACCTACCATCAGTGGCGCTGCAGTTCTGTCAGTGGCCGTGTGCGCGACTTTGGTGCCTTTGGGGGGGGGGGCGGGGTTAAAAATGTGGTTTTCCCCTGCCTTCCGGAGTTATATTTTCTCGGGGTGCGAGCTTTTGCTGAAGATTCGTTCCGACTGCCAGTCTGTGAAATTTTTTTTTTAATTGCCCGGCTATTTCAGCGCTGGAGTAAAATAAAAATTAGCTTCTAATGCCGTGAACGCCGACAACGGGGACGGATTTTACGTTGGGGACAGGTAAAGGAAAGCTGTTTATTTTACATATAAACTTGCTAGTTTAGATTACCTTAATCAACATTTCATGTTGCGAAACAGTGATTTATTCCCCATACGGACCGGCAGTATTTTTCCTGCCGATATGGGGTTTAAATTCACCGCAACCACAACGTTCCAATCCATCGCGTTCCATAAAATCCCACTCGCAAGTTGATTTAAATGGCCATTAATTTACGGGCATTAAACACTAAATTCCTTCCATTTGGCCTAGAAATTCATGCAAATAGATTTAAAAATCATGTTATATTATGAATTCTTGTGTGAATGTTATTTGGACACTTAGGCTTTTTAAAAAATGTTAATATTTTCTTAAGAAATGGATAGATATTTAGACCTAGTAATTGAATTTTGTAATTAGTTACAATTGGGTAACTAACTAATTATATGCTTTAATTTCAGGTCATTCAAGTAAGATTGTTTCATATTTGTTTCAGAATGTTTCAATCAATAATAACTGAACATTTCTTCCAGTTCTCTTAATTTTTAAGAAAGTTATGGGCTTTTGACTGTCATCGATCACAACTTTTGTGTTAAGTCAATAGAAAAGCAATAGGGAACAAGATGCTAATTTCCGAGTATGAAAATGGCCATAACGTTTTTAATACTGAAGGTTTGAAAGTGAATTAGGTGTCAAATTAAACTTCTTGTTATGCTTTATCTGATGGGATAAATTGCAGACTTGATTTTAAAAATCTCAAAATTTTGTAACATTGCTAGTTCATATCTCTAGTTTCCCTCTCCCCTGACTCTCAGTCTGAAGAAATGTCTCAACTCCAAACATCACCGTTTCTCCAGAGATGCTGCCCGACCCGCTGAGTTTAGCTTAGTTATGTTTCGAGATACAGCGTGGAAACAGGCCCTTCGCCGACACGTGTCCGCGCCGACCAGCGATCCCCGCACACTAACACTATCATACACACCATTTGCTATCTCAGGGACAATTTACAGTTATACCAAGCCGATCAACCTACACACGTGCGCGTCTGGGAGGAAACCGGAGCACCCGGAGAAAAGCCACGCAGGTGACAGGTTGAATGTACAAACTCCGTATAGACGGCACCCATCGTCAGGATCAAACTCGGGTCTCAGGCGCTGCGAGGCAGCAACTCTACCGCTGCGCCACCGTGCCGCCCCACTCCAGCAACTGTGAGTCTATCTTCGGTGTAAACTGGCATCTGCAGCTCCTTCCAACACGGATCTGCAGTTTAATGTTCGTGTTGAGGAACCCTGTACTCAGCTGCAAGATAACGCTTGAATCTTAGTTCAGCTTGACGTTAAAACATTTATGGCAGCAGACACTGGACAAACGGCCCAGTTAGAAAAAACGGTGGGTGGGGTCTTACCTTCCGTGCCCTCCGGGTTGGCTGCAGGAGTTTCCCCAGCCCCCCCTCCCCCCCCCCTCCCTCCCGAGGAACCAGGGCTGGAGAGGGCGGAGCGAGGAGAGGAACGAGGGGTCGCGGGACCACAGGAACGGAGCGACGGCTGCAACGGGCCCTCATGGTCGACCGCAGCTGGGACTGGAAAATGGCGTCAAAATGACACCCCCTTGCATATGAACTCAGTGGGCTGTTCTGAACATTCTGTACTAACGGGGGGATAGTGCTTGTGTACAGTGACTGTCTTGCTGAGCTGAATGAATGAATGAATTAATTAATTTTATTGGCCAAGTATTCACATACAAGGAATTTGCCTTGGTGCTCCGCCCGCAAGTGACAACATGACATATAGTGACAGTTAGGAATGACACATTAAACATTAAACATTAATAATTAAACATTATCGATGAAACATGTGAATTAAATAAAATACCAGAGCAAAAGGAGGCTACAGATTTTTGGTTGTTGAGTAGAGCTGCTGCCCGTGGGGAAAAAGTCGTTTTTATGTCTGGCTGTGGCAGCTTTGACAGTCCGGAGTCGCCTTCCAGAGGGAAGTGATTCAAAGGGTTTGTGGCGAGGGTGAGAGGGGTCAGAGATGATCTTGCCCGCTCGCTTCCTGGCCCTCGCACTGGGCAAACATAGCATTTCACTGCACCTTGGTACACATGGTAACGAGGAAACTGTTGAAAGCATTGAATATTTGCTACTTGCACTTGACTTCAAAGTTATGCCGCTCACTGGAGATGAAACCTTCTTGCTCAAACATGGATGAATGTTGGAATGAATCCAGACAATAAAGAACAATGAATGAAAGATATGCAAAAAAGTGTCGATGATAAAGGAAACAGGCCATTGTAAGCTGTTTGTAGTGTGAAAATGAGAAGCTAGTGCGACTTGGGTGGGGGAGAGATAGAGAGAGAAGGAATGCCAGGGCCCGAGGGCTGAGGGAGAGGTGGGAAGGGGAGGAGGCAGCCAGGGTTAACAGAATTGAGAAAATTGTGAGCCAGCCACATGTACAGCTACATGATAAAGGAAATAACATGAATAACGTTTTGTGCAAGATAATATCCTGTAAAGTCTGATCAAAGATAATCCGAGAGTCTCCAGTGAGGTCGATAGTAGTTCAGTACTGCCCTCTGGTTGTGGTAGGATGGTTCAGTTGCCTGATAACAGCTGGGAAGAAACTGTCTCTGAATCTGGAGGTGTGCGTTTTCACACTTCTGTACCTCTTTGCCGATGGGAGAGGGGAGAAGCGGGAGTGGCCGGTGTGAGATTAGTCCGTGATGATGCTGCTGGCCTTGCCGAGGCAGCGTGAGGTGTAGATGGAGTCGATGGAAGGGAGGTTGGTTTGTGTGATGGTCTGGGCTGCGTCCACAATTCTCTGCAATTTCTCTGTCTGATGACTGAAGAAAGGTCTCGACCCGAAACGTCACCCATTCCTTCTCTCCGGAGATGCTGCCCGTCCCGCTGAGTTACTCCGGCATTTTTGTGTGTCTGTCCCTGCAATTCCTTGCGGTCTTGGATGAAGCTGTTCCCAAACCACGCTGCCTTGCATCCCGATAGAATGGTGGCATGAACCGGCATCTGCAGTTCCTTGCTTCTTTGACAGTATGTCATGTCCTATTTGGACTTGACCCCTTGAACCCTGGTCAAAAACAAGAAAGGCTTGTACGCAAAAATGCTGGAGAAACTCAGCGGGTGCAGCAGCATCTATGGAGCAAAGGAAATAGGCAACGTTTCGGGCCGAAACCCTTCGGGTTTCGACCCGAAACGTTGCCTATTTCCTTTGGGTTTCGGCCCGAAACGTTGCCTATTTCCTTCGCTCCATAGATGCTGCTGCACCCGCTGAGTTTCTCCAGCACCTTTTTCTGCCTTTGATTTTCCAGCATCTGCAGTTCCTTCTTAAAGCAGGAAAGGCTTGTCTCTGATCTACGCTGCCCTTTATTTGGCATGAACTAAGAGCTTGCAGTTTGCGGGACCATTAGAATGACTTAGTCTCCAGTCTCTAGAAGCGGAATGTCAAACTGTTCTACACTTCACTTTAGTTCCGTCGGTGACAGAAACCTGGAAGCTGTCTGCCAGAGAGTACTAATCGATGTGGAGACCTTCATTAATTTCCGTGTATGACGCGGCTTGTACACTAATAGCATTTATAGAAACTGACCATGCTTACGATTGCGTGAACCAGCGTCACTGAAGGAGATTAGAAGGAGCTGTGGGCTACCTAATCCCTGGTGTACCCAACCCGGAGAATTGGGGGGAGCTCTGAACTACTATATTCGCCTAAACCTACCTGATCTCCCAGTTGCTCAACACTGTGGGAACGCCCCCTCCCGTTCCCACACCTACCTCTCTGTCCAGGGCCTCCTTCACTGTCAGAGTGAAGCCCAGCACAAATTGGAGGAACAGCACCTCATATTTCGTTTGGGCAGCTCACACCCCAGCGGTACGGACATTGACTTCTCCAACTTCAAGTAGCCCTTGCTTTCTCCTCTCTCTCCATCCCCTCAGCTGTTGGACCATAGTGCCAGAGTCATAGAGTCACACAGAGTGGAAACTGGCCCTTCGGCCCAACTTGCCCACACCGGCCAACATGTCCAATCTGCACTAGTCCCACCTGCCTGCGTTAGCCCGATATCCCCCTAAGCCTGTCCTGTCCATGTCCCCGTCTAAAAGTTACTGAAATGTTGGGATAGTCCCTGCGATGTTATACGTCTATCCATCAGGCCCTGCCTTTTTGGCTTATCTTGCGGGCTGGGAGATTGCAACCTTCACGTGGTCCGTTTTGACGCATGCAATCAACCTGGCGTGCACAATCAAATAAGGTCAAATAGAGCAAGTTAGGCTGTGCACGCCATACGCAGGAAGGAGAAGGCTTCTCTTGCATTATTTAGTTAAAGTTTTCAATGGGATTGCACGACACAAAGTTCACAAAGTGCACTTGCAGCAGTGGGGGAGGGCGGGAGATGTGAACCCTGACACACACTCGACACTCTTCTCTTAGATCTTATCAGTGGGGAGAGAAATCCTTTGATTACAAACGGTGCAGATGTCAAGACGACTCATTTCTGAACTTGGTGGACGATCACTCAAGTGATGGCGTAAACATGTCATTCTTGTTTGCTTAAGGAGCCAGGCGGGGCGGAAAGACACCTTCTCCGCCGGTCCCTGATACCGCTTTGTATCAACAGAGCCGAGGAATCGCCTGAGAAAGGGCAGATGGGTTTTATCGCCGAGTTAAACATCGCAGCAGGAACTGTGTGTATATATTGGGCCTGCGTCCATTAACAAAAGTGGGGAGAGGAAAGGGTTTTTGTCACCGTCTGAAGCTTCCAGTCAAAGCAAAGCTGTTTTCAACAATGCAGATCGAATAACGCAATGTATCTTCTAGGTGTTTGACTCGGTGTCAAAACCTGTAATTTAATTCTCTCAGGGTTATTGTTCAGGCTGCATTTGGAGTATTGTCTGGAACGGCAATGGTAAATTAAGAGTTACAGCGCGCTGGCTTGGTGTTAGAGGGCTGGGGAGCTGCAGTGTGGAGTCACTTCTAGATTGCTGTGTGCTGCTATTTGCGTTCCCCTGACATTAATCCATTAGTAATAGTTCACAGATCGGGATGATTAAGCGATTTTATGCTCCAACATGTAGTAGAACACATTTACAATTGAACCATGCCTGCCCCGTTGAAGATTAAAGGCAGCTACTCACGTGACAGAAGATAAAGGCTGTGGGCTACGGACTGTAGCAGCAAGCAAACCATTTATCTTAAATGTTTAAGAAAGAACTGCAGATGCTGGAAAAATCGAAGGTAGACAGAAATACTGGAGAAACTCAGCGGGTGAGGCAGCATCTATGAAGCGAAGGAATAGGTGACGTTTCGGGTCGAGACCCGGAAGGGTCTCGACCCGAAACGTCACCTATTCCTTCGCTCCATAGATGCTGTCTCACGCTTAAGGGTCTCGACCCGAAACGTCACCTATTCCTTCGCTCCATAGATGCTGTCTCACGCTTAAGGGTCTCGACCCGAAACGTCACCTATTCCTTCGCTCCATAGATGCTGCCTCACCCTTAAGGGTCTCGACCCGAAACGTCACCTATTCCTTCGCTCCATTGATGCTGCCTCACCCTTAAGGGTCTCGACCCGAAACGTCATCTATTCCTTCGCTCCATAGATGCTGCCTCACCCTTAAGGGACTCGACCCGAAACGTCACCTGTTCCTTCGCTCCATAGATGCTGCCTCACGCTTAAGTCAGGATCGAACCCAGGTCTCTGGCGCTGTGAGGCAGCAACTCTACCTCTGCACCACCGTGTCGCCCCTAGGTTAAGTGGTGGGATAATAAGAGAGAGATTGGGAATGATATGGACTGATGTAGGTGGTACTTTGTTGGTTATGCTTCTCGGAGTTTATCAAGCCTATTTGTCCATGAATGATATTCTGATATTGCCATTTTAATTTGAAGTCAGCGTTGGACATATTCTGTTTCTAGTTTGACAGTGCTGTGAGATCGACACATGGAGCTGGAACAACTCAGCGGGTCAGGCAGCATTGCTGGTGAATCTGTGGAATTCTTTGCCACAGAGGACTGTGGAGGCCAAGTCAGTGGATATTTTTAAAGCATAGATTCTTGATTAGTGTGGGTGTCAGGGGTTATGGGGAGAAGGCAGGAGAATGGGGTTAGGAGGGAGAGAGATCAGCCATGATTGACTGGCGGAGTAGATTTGATGGGCCGAATGGCCTAATTCTGCTCCTATCACTTATGATCGTATGATCTTATGAGAGAAAGGATGAGTGACGTTTCGGGTCGGTTCCTTTCTTCAGCCAGCGCCGCCATTCAATATGATCACAGCTGATTATCCAGATTCAATACCCCATTCCTGCTTTTTCCCCCATATCCCTTGATTCCGTTAGTCCAATCTATCTTTCTCTTGAAAACATCCAGTGAATTGGCCTCCACTGCCTTCTGTGGCAGAGAATCCCACAGATTCACAACTCTCTGGGCGAAAACGTTTTTCCTCATCTCAGTCCTAAATGGCCGACCCCTTATTCTAAAACTGTGTGTGAGCCCTGGTTATGGACTCCCTGGACATGGGGGACATTTTTCCTGCGTCTGGCCTGTCCAATCCCTCAATAACGTTATATGTTTCGCTCAGACACCCTCTCATCCTTCTAAATCCCAGTGAATACAAGCCCAGTCGATCCGTTCCCTGTGCGTTCACCTCATCTGTTAGCCTGCCGATCTAGCACACTTTTATAAGAGTGAGTGATGAGTGGCTATGTGATGGGCGTGGTCTACAGGAGGGGTATAGACAATAGACAACAGGTGCAGGAGGAGGCCATTTGGCCCTTTGAGCCGGCACCGCCATTCAATGTGATCATGGCTGATCATCCCCAATCAGTACCCCGTTCCTGCCTTCTCCCCATATCCCCTGACTCCGCTATTTTTAAGAGCTCTATCTAGCTCTCTCTTGAAAGCATCCAGAGAACCGGCCTCCACCGTCCTCTGAGGCAGAGAATTCCGCAGACTCACCACTCTCTGTGAGAAAAAGTATTTCCTTGTCTCTGTTCTAAATGGCTAACTCCTTATTCTTAAACTGCGGCCCCTGGCTCTGGACTCCCCCAACATCGGGAACATGTTGTTAAAGAAGGAACTGCAGATGCTGGAGAATCGAGGGTTATACAAAAAGCTGGAGAAACTCAGCGGGTGCAGCAGCATCTAAGGAGCGAAGGAGATAGGCGACGTTTCGGGTCGAGACCCTTCTTCAGACTGGTCGGGAACATGTTTCCTGCCTCTAGCGTGTCCAAGCCCTTAACCATCTTATATGTTTCAATGAGATTCCCTCTCATCCTTCTAAACTCCAGAGTGTACAAGCCCAGCCGCTCCATTCTCTCAGCGTATGACAGTCCCGCCATCCCGGGAATTAACCTTGGTAGACGGGAGAATCCAGCGTTGTGCCTCCAGCAGTTCAGGGCGGGAGCTTCCTGTGACAGCCCAAGTGGGCGAGTGTCAGCCCAGACTTGCAGTGGGCGGGACACCATGCCTCAGGTGAAGTTGAAGCTCTATCACCGCCTTGAAAAGACATTCCTCCATCTCCTTCAAACAGAGACCTGCCCTAGCAATGCCCGCAGGAATTCCCACACTAAACATACGCCATGCAGGAAGCTACTGCGGACGCTGGTTTATATCGAAGATAGGCACAAAGTGCTGGAGTAACTCAGCGGCTCGGGCAGCATCTTTTGGAGAAAAAGGGTGGGTGACATTTCAGGTTGGAACCCTTCTCCAGGCTGCGAGAGATACAGCGCGGAAACAGGCCCTTCGGCCCACCGAGTCCGCGCCAACCAGCGATCAACCCGTACACTAGTTCTATCCGACACACACTAGGGACAATTTACAATTTACTGAAGCCAAGTAATCTACAAATCCGCACGTCTTTGGAAACCGGAGCACCCGGAGGAAACCCACGCGGTCACAGGGAGAACGTGCAAACTCCGTACAGACAGCACCCGTAGTCAGGATCGAATCCAGCGCTGAGAGGCAGCAACTCTACCGCTGCGCCACCGCGCCACCCACCAGCCTCTAAACCCGTCCTATCCATGCATCTGTCTAAATGTTTCTTAAACGTTGCGATAGTCCCTGCCTCAACTACCTCCTCCGGCAGCTCGTTCCATACACCCACCACCCTCTGTGTAAAAAAAAAAGACCCCCTCAGGATCACCTCCCCCCCCCCCCCCTCCTCACCTCAAACAGAGATTCATGAAATCCGACACAGAATGAGTCTTTTGCCCACTAGTTAGCCGACTTGCAGAATGCTGTCAAAAGCCGACTTGCTGGAGCTGCCACCTCATAAATCACGAGCTCCAACCAGGAAGTATCCTTTCCCACATGTGAGGGGTTTTTGGTCCCTTGCCTCGTACAGCTTTGCTGTAACAAATATATTAAAATTGAACAATGCTTAAAAAAACAAAAGAATTAGATCCAATTCTCAAGGGATTAATATCCAGTCAGTGGGATTTTTTGCCGGACACTGTTTTTATACTCTGGGGGAAGGTTGAAGATGATTTGTTACCCACGGCCACCTGCACCATCCAGTTCCTAGATGCTGTTTCCAGAGCAGGCATCTACAGGGGAATCTGATAATAAGCCCAAGTCACAAAGAGGAACGCTGAGACACAATTACTCAGCAGGTGAGTCCCAGCTACCTGTTACTACATCAGCAACACCTGAATCATCCTGCATCCAAAAAAAAATCCCCTCCCTTTTATTAATCCCCAGCTCAATCAAAAGTTTAGCTTAGTTTTAGCTTATTGTCACGTGTACTGAGGTACAGTAAAAAGCTGCGTGCTATGGAACGAGCTGCCGAAGGAGGGAGTTGAGGCAGGTACTTAAGCAGGCAACGTTTAAAGAACCTTTATTGAGGGTTTGGACACGCTAGAGGTAGGAACCAGGGGCCACAGTTTAAGAATAAGAGGTAGGCCATTTAGAACGGAGATGAGGAAACACTTTTTCTCACAGAGAGTTGTGAATCTGTGGCCTAATTCTGCTCCTATCAATTATGAACATGAGAATGAATTAAACCGAGCGCTGCCTGATCGATACTAATGTCGAAACAAAGAACTGCAGACGCTGGTTTATACAAAAGATAGACACAAAGTGCTGGAGTAACTCAGCAGGTCAGGATGCATCTCTGGAGAAACACGATGGGTGATGTCTCGGGTCGGGACCTTCTTGTCAAAACAAAGTTGGCCCAGCATAGATTTACAAGGTTAATTCCCGGGATGGCGGGACTGTCATATACTGAGAGAATGGAGCGGCTGGGCTTGTACACTCTGGAGTTTAGAAGGATGAGGGGGGATCTTATTGAAACATATAAGATTATTAAGGGTTTGCACACGCTAGAGGCAGGAAACATGTTCCCGATGTTGGGGGAGTCCAGAACCAGGGGCCACAGTTTAAGAATAAGGGGTAAGCCATTTAGAACGGAGACGAGGAAACACTTTTTCTCACAGAGTTGTGAGTCTGTGGAATTCTCTGCATCAGAGGGCGGTGGATGCAGGTTCTCTGGATGCTTTCAAGAGAGAGCTAGATAGGGCTCTTAAAGATAGTGGAGTCAGGGGATATGGAGAGAAGGCAGGAACGGGGTACTGATTAGGGATGATCAGCCATGATCACATTGAATGGCGGTGCTGACTCGAAGGGGCGAATGGCCTACTCCTGCACCTATTGTCTATGGTCTATTTAGACGGGTACATGAATAGGACAAGTTTAGAGGGATATGGGCCAAGTGCAGGCAGGTTGAACTAGTGTAGATGGGGCATGTTGGTCGGCGTGGGCAAGTTGGGCTGAAGGGCCTGTTTCTGCTCTGACTCTATGAGCAGACGCATCACCTTCTGGTCTTGCTGCCTCATGAATCTCAACAGGCTCTGCTGGGTTTTTTTTTGCCTGCTAACCAGTCAGCGTAAAGGCTTCCAATGAAGCCGCCCACAACGTACAGACGCAGCGTAATGGGAAGATCTGCTGAAAGTGCTGGAGTAACTCAGCGGGTCAGGCAGCTTCTCTGGAGTGAAAGAATAGGTGACGTTTCATGGTGGGAATCCTTCCTCAGAATGGCCCGAAGTAATCCCGTTCCGACCCGGAAACGTCACCCATCCCTTCTCTCCAAAGATGCTGCCTGTCCCGCTGAGTTACTCCACCATTTTGTGTCTAAACTAAGTTATTTACTCCTTTCCAACTTGTCAGAGCTTTCATTTTAATATCCATTGATGCAACAAAATACAATTATAACATGGCCAAAATGTCTCAATTAGTCACACGCCATAAATGTGAAAATCACTATATTTATGTTGAAAGCAGTAGAGTCTGGCACTGGCCACAGTGCGCAGTTGTACAGTGTACAGATACCTGGTCCTATGTACCATCTAGGGGCTGACCCACTGCGGTGACCTAATTGGCGAGTTTAGAAGAGTTTAGGAGAGTTTGAAAAAGTGTCATGTTGAAGACCTCCTTTGACTATGTTGAAGACCAGCTTCGACTAGCATCAATTACCTTCGACTACCCTCGATTGCCTACGACTAACATGCCGACCTACTACGACCTACTTCGACTAAACCTACGATTTTTTTTCCATGGCGACCTTTTTTTACTCGCGTGCATTTTTCAGCATGTTGAAAAAAACGCCACGACCTAGCTGAGGCCTCGGGTAGGTTAGCAACCTAGCAGGGACCACTCTCAAGCATGAAGGCGAGTTACAAAGACCTCCCAGGACCTCGTGTCAACCATGTTGCGAGTATGAGTCGAAGGCAAACTCTTCTGAACTTGCGTATTAGGTCGCCGCAGTGGGACAGCCCCCTATATCTCTCATTCCTCTTTCCCCCTGACTCTCAGTCTGAAGTAGGGTCTTTCTATCCAGAGATGCTGCCTGTCCCGCTGAGTTACTCTGGCATTTTGTGTCTATCTTCTGTTTAAACCAGTATCTGCAGTTCCTTCCTACATACTTGATACAATACTTGAACTATCAGTCAGAGACAAGAGGGACGGCGAGGGTAAGGGGGGGGTGCAAGGGTTACTTGAAGTCAGAGAACTTAATATTCATACTCGTTAGCACCATCGCCTGAGCCAACAATGGACCATTGTGAGCTCCACCTTTCCTTGGTCACTGTTGCTGGCTTTGAGTTGTCCTCTTCACACCTTTCATACATTTGTTCTTCGTACCTTTCCTCACTTCTAGTTTCTCTCTCCCCTGTCTCTCACTCTGGAGCTGAAACGTCACCCCTCTCCAAACATGCTGCCTGTCCCGCTGAGTTACTCCACCTGCTTGTGCCTATCTCCAGCTTAAACCGGCATGTCAAAAATCATGCGAATCTCTTGCCCAGAGTAGGGGAATCGAGGACCAGAGGACATAGGTTTAAGGTGAAGGGGAAAAGATTTAATAGGAATCTGAGGAGTAACTTTTTCACACAGAGGGTGGTGGGTGTATGGAATGAGTTGCCAGAGGAGGTAGTTGAGGCTGGGACTATCCCAACGTTTAAGAAACAGTTAGACAGGTACATGGATAGAACAGGTTTGGAGGGATATGGACCAAGCTCAGGCAGGTGGGACTAGTGTAGACAATAGACAATAGACAATAGGTGCAGGAGTAGGCCATTCCTAACTTCGAGCCAGCACCGCCATTCAATGTGATCGAAGCTGATCATCCCCAATCATGTAGATGGGGCATGTTGGCTGGTGTGGGCAAGTTGGGCCGATGAGGCTGTTTCCACACTGTATCACGCCTTGAGTCTATGCCTCTATCTGCAGTTCTTTCTCTACAGGTCCGGTATCAGTGCCAGGGTGGGAGCGGGCCACATTCAGAAGCCTCAGGTCTCTCACATAAGCCGCTCGCCATTATTTGCGGAAACCCAATCGGTAGACGGTGACCCCTGCCTTTCTGTGGCGACTCTGTGAGTCCGCACCCCACCCCACCCCCGCCCACCCCTCCCCGACCCGCACCTCCAGGCCCCAACTCTGCAACGGAACAGCTCGCGACAAAGCGAAGCTATGCCAGGTGTCACCCTGAGCGCGAGAAGACGAAGGTATTCTTTTGTCATCGAGACAAGGCCAGAGCGCGACTCCAGTAACAAACAGTTTTTGGATACTGAAGGAGGGAGGTAACTGGAGATGACATCAAGTTCTCCTCGCCTCAGCTCAACCTGTAACATTGATGAGCAGAACAATGGCCACACAAGGCAATATATCCCTGACAAAGACCGGCTTGTCAGTCAGAGTGTCCAACTCACAATAGGCTTTCTACCTGATCTGACCGCGGCTCGGATGAGAGGGAAACATAACCTTCCTGCCTTTCTCACTGGATGAACCTGCAGGCACTACCAACTCCGATGGAAACTTAAGAACACAAGAGAATCCAAGAACAAGAAAAGACCCACGGCCCATCAAAGGGAGTCCCTCCAATATACTGGCAGCTCCGTGTTTTGTAAATCCCAAGTGACAATGGGCTGCTAAATGCTTCCAAACATTCATCGCTCTTCCTCAATATTGGAATCTTCGTCAGATTCACTGGACAATTTTAACTTGCGTTCTCCAGTCCTCTCTACTTGTTCAGGAAGGAGGAACTGCGGATGCTGGTTTAAACCGAAGATAGACACAACATGCTGGAGTACCTCAGCGGGACAGGCAGCATCTCTCGAAAGAAGGAATGGGTGACGTTTCGGACTGGAGAAAATAGATCATGCAGAAATTAAATGGTTTAAATACGGCAATATTCGTCAGACTCCAGGTTAATTAGAAGTTAACGTCTGCCTCACGAGTCAACTTCTAGCCTGAAGAAGGGTCTCGACCCGAATTGTCACCCATTCCTTCTCTCCAGAGATGCTGCCTGTCCCGCTGAGTTACTCCAGCATCTTTGTGTCTATCTTCTATTCTTCTTCTGCTTTGGAATATTGGAATGTTTACCGTTTCTATCTCCCTTGACATTTATCTTATACAGTTCCTTTCATAAACATTTTATTTGCCAAATAATGACACAAAGTGCTGGAGTAACTCAGCGTGACAGGCAGCATCTCTGGGGAACATGGATGGGTGACGTTTGACGGTTTGGGTCGGGACCCTTTTTCAAACTCTAATCTCTCCTTATAGTTTAATTTAGTTTTGCTTATTTTAGCTTAGTTTAGTTTCATTTAGAGATACAGCACGGAACATACGGCACTTCAGACTGCCGAGTCCGCGCCGACCAGCGATCCCCGTACGCTAGCACTATCCCACACACACTGGCGACGATTCTTTACCGAAGACTATTAACCTACAAACCTGCACGTCTTTGGAGTGTGGAAAGTAACCGGAGCACCCGGAGAAAACCCACACAGGTCACGGGGAGAGCGTACAAACTCCGTACAGACAGCACCCGTAGTCAGGATCGAACCCGGGTCTCTGTGATGCAAGGCAGCAACTCTACCGCTGCGCCACCGTGCCGCCCACTATGTATTTTGATATCAGAAGTTTGAGCCAAGATGTTGTGCGGAATGAATATTTCTAAAGTTTGCTTCATCCTTGATTCCTATTCATGGCAGGCAAAACGTTTTCATTCTATCCAGGTGGAGCTAAGAGTGATGGCCCATGTGTAGTATTGTTATTGTCACGTGGACTGAGGTACAGTGCAACACCTTGTCTTGCATGCTATCCATGTACGGTGGCGCAGCGGTAGAGCTGCTGCCTGACAGCGCCAGACACCCTGGTTCGATCCTGACTACGGGCGCTGTCTGTACGGAGTTTGCACGTTCTCCCCGTGACCGCGTGGTTTTCCTCTGGTTGCTCCTCTGGTTTCCTCCCACACTCCACAGACGTGCAGGGTTGTAGGTTAATTGGCTTGGTGTGAGTGTGGATAGCCCCTAGTGTGTGTTAGTTGGTGCTGGGATTGCTGGTTGGCGCGGACTCGATGGGCCGAAGGGCCTGTTTGCACGACGTATCTCGAAACTGAAAATCTACTCCGCCATTCAATCATGGCTGATCTATCTCTCTCCCTCTCAACCCCATTCTCCTGCCTTCTCCCCATAGCCCCCGAGACCCCCATACTAACGTTGTATAACCTTGTCTAACTCTCCCACAAAGCTTCACCATCTGTTTCCTCGCTTCTTTTGTCATCTAATATTTCTCTACCCAAGTGTATAATTAATTTAAATCCTCCTGCCTAATTTAGCTGCATCCTCTCTCTCCAGAGTTCCTCCTGTATTAACGTCACCATTAAAGCTGGCAGGGTCTGCAGTCAGTGTTCGTATACGAGACGTTGATATAGATTAGGAAGAGCAGGCCTCTGCTCAACACTCCCGCTGTGGCCAACACATACCCTCGTTCACAAACATAATTCGCATCTTATTAAGTTTAGTTTAGTTTTAGTTTAGAGACACAGCGCGGAAACGGGCCCTTCGGCCCGCGGGGTCCGTGCCGACCAGCGATCCCCGCACAGCGCCCGACACGCACAGTATGGACAATTATTTTTTTTTTTAGCTTTTTTTATACCAAGCCGATCGACCGACAAACCTGCACGTCTTTGGAGTGTGGGAGGAAACCGACGATTTCGGCGAAAACCCGCGCAGGTCACGGGGGGGAGAACGTGCAAACTCCGTACAGACGTCTTCTTGTCGAGTCCACACACAAGATTAGAAGTTGTTCAGCCAGAGGTGAACACACTTCTCGGCATCTGAATACAATCGTCTTCTTCTAGAAACATAGAAACATAGAAATTA
Source organism: Raja brachyura (assembly GCA_963514005.1). Next base: position 3,701,951 of record OY740810.1, on the reverse strand, counting down.
GGTGCAGGAGTAGGCCATTCGGCCCTTCGAGCCTGCACCGCCATTCAATATGATCATAGCTGATCATCCAACTCAGTATCCTGTACCTGCCTTCTCTCCATACCCTCTGATCCCCTTAGCCACAAGAGCCACATCTAACTCCCTCTTAAATATAGCCAATGAACTCGCCTCAACTACCCTTGTGGCAGAGAGTTCCAGAGACCCACCACTCTCTGTGTGAAAAAAGTCCTTCTCATCTCGGTCCTAAAGGATTTCCCCCTTATCCTTAAGCTGTGACCCCTTGTCCTGGACCTCCCCAACATCAGGAACAATCTTCCTGCATCTAGCCTGTCCAACCCCTTAAGAATTTTGCAAGTTTCTATAAGATCCCCTCTCAATCTCCTGAATTCTAGAGAGTATAAACCGAGTCTATGCAGTCTTTCTTCATAAGACAGTCCTGACATCCCAGGAATCAGTCTGGTGAACCTTCTCTGCACTCCCTCTATGGTAATAATGTCCTTCCTCAGATTTGGAGACCATTTGGATTCTACGTGCGTGTGGCGTGCACGGCCTAAAGTTGTTGGACAACTTGTTCTATTTGATCTTCCGTTTGTGCACGTCGAGTTGATTGCATTAGTCGAAACAGGGCGGACCACGTGAAGGTTGCAATCCTCCACCCCGGCATACAATGGCGTCTGTCTTGTGCTTCTTGTGCGTGGTGGTGGAAACAGGGCCGCGATCAACGTGAACGCTCTTTCCAACTCCGTACATGCAGCACCCGTAGTCAGGATGGAGCCCGGGTCTCCAGGCGCTGTGAGGCAGCAACTCTACCGCTGCGCCACCGCGCCGCCCTGCGTTCTGCGTGGGATTCCTGTGGTTGCGGCGCTGATCAGAAACCGTTCATTTCAGGCGTTTATCAAAAGATGTTTGTGTGCCCAAGACCTCTCTGACACTTCTCTGAGGATGTTAGAGATTAAACGAACATCAAAATACTACAGAGGATGCATGAAACAAGGAACTGCAGATGCCGGTTGACCAAGAAAAGACACAAAGTGTTGGAGTAACTCAGCGGGTCAGGCAGCATCTCTGCAGACCACGGATGGGTGACGTTTCTGGTCGGGACAGTCCTCAGACTGATTGTGGGGTTGGGGGAAGGAAAGCTAGAAGGTTAGTAACGGGATGTGAAGTTTGCTGGCCCGAAAATAAGATTTTTCCATTGTCTCCATTCAATAACGTCACCCTGCACCCAACTTTGATTCCGACTCCCCAGAAAATAGTTTCGTTTTTTAAATAGCCCTTGCATCGCCTCTCCCTTTCTCTGTCCTCACCCACCTCCCCCCACCAACGTTGTCGTACTAGTTTCAAAGTCGTCTTGTTGCGTCTCATTGTCTGAAACCCGTTTTCACCTAGCCCACAGCTAACAATGGCCTGTTTCCTTTATCATTGTTACTTTTTTGCTCATCTTTCATTCATTTGTTCTATTTCTCTCTAGATCACCGTCTAGATCTCTTGTTTCCCTCTCCCCTGACTCTCATTCTGAAGAAGGGTCTCGACCCGAAACGTCACCCATTCCTTTTTTCCAGCGATGCTGTTTGACCCGCTGAGTTACTCCAGCTTTTTGTGCCTACCTTTAATTTAGTTTAGAGACACAGTGTGGAAAGGGGACCTTCGCCCACCTAGTCCGCGCTGCCCAGCGATCACCCTTTTACCCGTTCCATCTTACACACACCAGGGATAATTTACAGAAGTCTTGGTCTCGGTGAGGCCACACCTGGAGTATTGCGTACAGTTCTGGTCTCCAAATCTGAGGAAGGACATTATTGCCATAGAGGGAGTACAGAGAAGGTTCACCAGACTGATTCCTGGGATGTCAGGACTGTCTTATCAACAAAGACTGCATAGACTCGGTTTATACTCTCTAGAATTTAGGAGATTGAGAGGCGATCTTATAGAAACTTACAAAATTCTTAAGGGGTTGGACAGGCTAGATGCAGGAAGATTGTTCCCGATGTTGGGGAGGTCCAGGACAAGGGGTCACAGCTTAAGGATTAGGGGGAAATCCTTTAAGACCGAGATGAGAAGGACTTTTTTCACACAGAGAGCGGTGGGTCTCTGGAACTCTCTGCCACAGAGGGTAGTTGAGGCCAGTTCATTGGCTATATTTAAGAGGGAGTTAGATGTGGCCCTTGTGGGTAAGGGGATCAGAGGGTATGGAGAGAAGGCAGGTACGGGATACTGAGTTGGATGATCAGCCATGATCATATTGAATGGTGGTGCAGGCTCGAAGGGCCGAATGGCCTACTCCTGCACCTAATTTCTATGTTCTATGTTTCTAAGTCAAATAACTTACAAACTCACACATCTTTGGAGTGTGGGAGGAAACCGGAGCATCTGGAGAAAACCCGCGCAGTCACAGGGGCATGTTGGCTGGCGTGGGCTAGTTGGGCCGAAGGGCCAGTTTCCACACTGTATCACTCTATGACCATCACAGCCGTTTCCTGCCAGTAGCACATTAGCATGCAATCGATGCCCGCCATCTTGGCGATCGAGAACTTAAACCTTGCTGTGAAGTTGTATATAAAGGCACAATAGAAGGAGCTTTTAACGCTGGCTGGCCATTGAAATGGTGATCATAATCAGGCAGACAGCATAGATAGTGTTTAAGAATGAACTGCAGATGCTGGAAAATCGAAGGTTGACAAAAGTGCTGGAGAAACTCAACGGATGCAGCAGCACCTATGGAGTGAAGGAAATAGGCAACGTTTCGGCCCAAAACGTTCCCTATTTCCTTCACTCCATAGATGCTGCTGCACCTGCTGAGTTTCTCCAGCACTTTTGTCCACCAGCATAGATAGTGTGATGGGACCGGCCCAGAGTTGGATAGAGAGATACTACATGCACAGTGTGGAAACAGGCCCTTCAGCCCAACTTGCCCACACCGGCCAACATGTCCCAGCTACACTAGTCCCACCTGCCCGCATTTGGTCCATATCCCTCCGAACCTGTCCTATCCAGGCACCTGTCTATCTGCTTCTTAAACGTTGGGATAGTCCCAGCCCCAATCACCTCATCTGGCAGCTCGTTCTATACACCCACCACCCTTTATGTGAAAAAGTTACACCTCAGATTACTATTAAATCTTTTCCCTTCACCTTAAACCTATGTCCTCTGGTCTTCGATTCATCTAACTTGGGCAAGAGACTCTGTGCGTCCACCCGATCTATTCCAGAGTGCTCCCCAGGTTATCTCCAGCACTCCCATCCCTTCCAATGTGCCGATGATACGTGAGTACACATTCCCACAGCCGGGAGGAGTGAGGTAACACGAGTGTGTGTGTGTGTGTGTGTGTGTGTGTGTGCGGTAGACCACCGTTCCGTATTCACACTGAGCTAATCTCCCTGAACCAGGCCGTCGGCTGTTAGCAGCGCCACAAGAGGGAGTTTGCATTCGGACCAAGGAGGGAATTAAAAAGAAAATAAGCATCTTGCTTTGTACAGACAGCACGGTGGCGCAGCAGTAGAGTTGCTGCCTCACAGCGTCAGAGACCCGGGTTCGATCCCGACTGCAAGCGCTGTCTATACGGAGTTTGCACGTTCTCCCTGTGACCCACATGGGTTTTTTCCGGGTGCTCCGGTTTCCTCCCACATTCCAAAGACGTGCAGGTTTGTAGGGTAATTGGCCTTGGAAAAATTGTAACATTTTCCCCAGTGTGTGTGTGTGTGTGTGTGTGTAGGATAGTGTTAATGTGCGGGGATCGCTGGTCGGTGCGGACTCGGTGGGCCGAAGGGTCTGTTTCCGCGCTGTATCTCTAAATTAAACTAAATACATCCAGAACAAGGAAAGGAGCCGAACGATTCCCGCTCCTCCTCGCCGTCCTCACCTGGAATCCCCATTCCCAGTGGAATTCCCGGAAGAAATATTTCCAAGTGGAGTAATTTTTAGACAGATTCTTGCTTAGTACGGGCGTCAGAGGTCACGGGGAGAAGGCAGGAGAATGGGGTTGTGAGGGAGAGATAGATCAGCCATGATTGAATGGCTGGAGTTGAATCGATGGGCCGAATGGCCTAATTCTGCTCCTATGAACCTGTGTTCCAGTCCCGCTGTGAGGTGGCTTCTTACGATCGGCGTTCTTAATGAATCAGCGCTCCTCCATGTTCAAGCAATGATCAGCCATTGTGCAGAACACTGAAGGCTTTGAGCCGATTCTAGGCCTCATGTCCTGTCAGGCAAGGGTGTAAGTTCAGTTCAGTTTAGTTTATGGCCACGTGTACCAAGGTACAGTGAACAGCTTTTGTTGCGTGCTGTCCAGTCAGCGGAAAGACAATACAATCGAGCCATTTACGGTGTATATATGTTGGTGCAGGAGCAGAGATTGAAGAATGTGGAGCGATTATAATATGTGAATGTAGACCTGCTTCTGTGGGCCCCACGGTTGGGCCCCATCTTGGAAGCAGCCAAAGGCAGCTACATTCAAAGTTTTTCACTGTACCTCGGTACACTTGACAATCAACTAAACTAACCTAAATAAGGTCATAGGTAATAGGAATGGAATTAGGCCATTCGGCCCATCAAGTCTACTCCGCCATTCAATCACGGCTGATCTATCTCTCCCTCCTAACCCCATTCTCCTGCCTTCTCCCCATGGCCCCTGACTCCCGCACTATTCAAGAATCTATCTATCTCTGCCATAAAGAAAACGCAGGAGCAGAGGTGAGCGACCAAGCTGTCAACCTGCATCACCTTGTAATGTGATCATGGCTGATTTACACTGGGCTTGCCCACTCCTGTGCCAGTTCCCCATAACCCAATTCCTCAATCTTTCAAATATATCTGAGGAAGATATGTCTGAGAACCGATATCCGAGGAGGGATGTTTAATTTGGAGATACGGCGCAGAAACAGGCCCTTCGGCCCAGCGAGCCTGTGCCGACCAGCGATCCCCGCACACTAACACCAGCCTACACACTTGGGACAATTTACATTTATTCCACGCCAATTATCCTCCAATCCCGCACATCTTTGGAGTGTGGAAAGGGGCTGGAGAACCTGGAGAAAACCCACGTGGTCACAGGGAGAATGTGCAAACTCCGTATCGACAGCACCTATCGACTACGGGTGCTGTCTGTACGGAGTTTGCACGTTTCCCCTGTGACCATGTGGTCCAGGTGTCCGGTTTCCTCCCGCACAACAAAGATTTGCATGATTGTAGTTTAAACGGTGCCTGGAAATTGTAAATGAGCCCTAGTGTGTGTAGGATAGTGCGAGTGTGCGGGGATCGCTGGTCGGTGCGGGCAAAGTGCCGGTTTCCGCGCTGTCTCTCCAACAGTCTAAGGTCTAAAAATACTTTGAATCACCTCTGTCTGAAATTTTAACTAGTGACCTTAGTTCAGGATTTTTCCCACAGGTGGAAACATCCTCTCCACATCTGACCTGTTAGAGTCCGTCATGAATTTATACATTTCAAAACAGCATCAACATGCTCAACTGTTTGCTGACAGGGGCTTGGAAATGGAGATGCACTGACAGCAACTTGCTTTGCACTCAACCTCGTTGGTCTTGGCAATCGCATCCCAAGGCATCCAGGTTTCAATCGTGAAGGCACATCTATTAAATACTGACTGCTGCCTGACTGAATTTGGCTGGTAATCTGCCAATCTATCTGCAAAATGAACTCTCAAACCACCAAACAGTCAGTTGTAGAGGTCTCCACCCGACCAAGGGCACTGCCCCGCTCCTCTGAAGCATTTGGGAGATGTTGTCTATCTATCGGGCAGAGGAGTCTTGTCTCCTTGCTGACAGAACTTCTTGTTGAGAAAACTCAACAAAATGGCATCATGAACAGTTTAGTTCAGTTTAGTTTAGAGATACAGCCCTTCGGCCCACCAAGTCCGCACCGACCAGCGATCCCCGCACACTAACACTATCCGACACACTCTAGGGACAGTATACAATTTAACCGAAGCCAATTAACCTACAAACCTACACGTCTTTGGAGTGTGGGAGGAAACCGGGGCACCCGGAGAAAACCCACACAGGTCACAGGGAGAACGTGCAAACTCCATTCAGACAGCACCCGCCATCGGGATCGAACCAGGGTCTCTCGTCGTTCCCAGCGGCGCGGCCCATCCCGGGAGTGTGAACCCACAATCCCACATGTTTTGGGGATGTGGGATGAAGCTGGAGAATTTGATTCCACTATGCCATTACGTAGAGTTTAACCACTGCAGGCAGTTACAGGACTCACAATTGAGTAAAAAACCTGTGATTTATGACATTATTATTTTTGAAAGGTGGGATGATTACAATTTCCACGGACAGTTTAAGGAGAGAATTGATTTCACACTAGTTTCTCACACTGTCTCATTCAATATTTGGAAGGGGTGTTGGTATTGTCCAAGCCAGGGTTCAGATTACAAGGAGCCCCTTGCACTGCCACTGAGGGCAGATGAAGTCACAGGACATTGAACAGGCGGCTTCAACGTTGCAGTTTTTTAAACTTTAATGACGGGCCTGTGTACTTTGCCGGTCCTGAAACAGATACTCTATCCTGAGCTGTGTCACGGCAGGGGATTAGCAAGTGGACGAGGGAAAAAGGATTCCAGCAAGTGTTCGAAGCTTCCTTCACATCCCCAGGGTACAACTGGTAACATCTGGCCCATCTGCTCCATGGCCTTCCACGCCCCTCGATGTCGGCTTCATGGGTGGACGAGCAGGGAGAGGGACGTGGGTCCGTTGGTCGATCCTGCAGAGCGGAAGAGGGCTCTGCCCGAGCCGGCTGCCCGCCCCTTTTCCTGGGGTTACGTCCGCGCTCGGCTGGTGTTAGAGAAGGACTATGCGCTGTCCATGGACATCCTGGGGGGTTTCCGGGACCACTGGGCACCGCAGTGGGTGGAATGCATCCGAGCTTGTCGTTTAAGAGTCTTCTGCAGTTGTATAGGGCTCTGGTGAGACCACATCTGGAGTATTGTGTACAGTTTTGGTCTCCTAATTTGAGGAAGGACATCCTTGTGATTGAGGCAGTGCAGCGTAGGTTCACAAGATTGATCCCTGGGATGGCGGGACTGTCATATGAGGAAAGAGTGAAAAGACTAGGCTTGTATTCACTGGAGTTTAGAAGGATGAGGGGGATCTTATAGAACCATATAAAATTATAAAAGGACTGGACAAGCTAGATGCAGGAAAAATGTTCCCAATGTTGGGCGAGTCCAGAACCAGGGGCCACAGTCTTAGAATAAAGGGGAGGTCATTTAAGACTGAGCTGACAAAAAACTTTTTTACCCAGAGTTGTGAATTTATGGAATTCCCTGCCACAGAGGGCAGTGGAGGCCAAATCACTGCATGGATTTAAGAGAGAGCTAGATAGAGCTCTAGGGGCTAGTGGAGTCAAGGGATATGGAGAGAAGGCTGGCACGGGTTATTGATTGGGGACGATCAGCATTGATCACAATGAATGGTGGTACTGGCTTGAAGGGCCGAATGGCCTCCTCCTGCACCTATTTTCTATGTTTCTATGTAACATTGAAGTATATTTGTCTAGTTAGTTGGGATTTGGTATTATGGTGGTGGGTGTGGTATTGTTTTACAAATTTTATTCCTGCAATAATTGATTACATTTATTTTTGTTATTTAAATAAAATGTTTTTGTTAAAAAGAAAGAAGAAGAATAAGAAACAGGGGCGGTCACGGTGGCGCAGCGGTAGAGTTGCTGCCTCACAGCGCTCGCAGCGCTGGAGACCCGGGTTCGATCCTGACTACGGGCGCTGTCTGTACGGAGTTTGCACGTTCTCCCCGTGACCTGCGTGGGTTTTAGCCGAGATCTCCGGTTTCCTCCCACACTCCAAAGACGTGCAGGTTTGTAGGTTAATTGGCTTGGTGTTTGTGTGTAAAATTGTCCCTGGTGTGTGTAGGATGGTGTTAGTGTGTGGGGATCGCTGGTCGGCGCGGACCCAGTGGGCCGAAGGGCCTGTTTCCGTGCTGTGTCTCTGCACTAAACTAAAACTAAAAGAAAGAAGGAGGCCCTGCAGCAGCCTGGGGCTCGCCTGGATCGGGCCCCGCTCATAACGATTGGAGCACGGACTGGACTTGGATGATGGTGCCTCTTGCATGCGGCCTGTCGCATCAGTGGACTATTTCTGTACACTTTGCTAATCGAGGATTATGCTTAGGGGTACACAAAAAGCTGGAGAAACTCAGCGGGTGCAGCAGCATCTAAGGAGCGAAGGAGATAGGCGACGTTTCGGGTCGAGACCCTTCTTCAGAGGATTATGCTTAAGTGTGCCAACACTTTACTGGACGGTTTGTCAGAGAAGAATTTCTCTGTGCGTTTTCACGTGCGGCAATGAAAGCCCCATCGAACCATTGTATCACAAATGTGAGAGTCAGTCCTTTGTGAGTCCACTTGTGTGATGGCAAGACTCACCACCTCACTAACTAGCCACCTGCCCTCCCTGGTAGCCACCCCCTGCCCCACCATTGCTTGTTGTGTCCCTGTTATAAAGGGCAGCTCAACTTTAAAACCGGGGTCAAGGAAAGAGCGTTAACGTTGCGGCCCTGTTTCCACCAATCTTTCCACCACCACGCACAAGAAACGACAAGGCAGACACCATTGTGTGTAGATGGTGAGAGGTATGTTCAGCTCTGGCCGAACAACTTCTATTCTTGTGTGTGGACTCGATAAGAAGAAGAAGAAGTTTCAAGGCCCAATTCTTATTTCGTTATATATATTTTTTTATTTCAGTGATACAGCGCGGAAACAGGCTCCAGGGCCCACCAAGTCCACGTGCCCAACCACCACCGGTACACCAGTTCTATTCTACACACACACGGGACAATTTTTACAGGAGCCAACTAACCTATAAACCTGCACGTCTTTGGAGTGTGGGAGGAAACCTGAGCACCCGGAGAGAGCCCACGCGGTCATGGGGAGGACGTACAAACTCCGTGTGGATAGCACCCGTGATCAAGATCGAATTTGGATCTGTGGCGCTGCGAGTTAGCAACTCTACCGCTGCGGAACGGAGAATTTCTTAGAGGAGCCAATGTTGAGAAGGGCTCGCCTTTAGTCATCCGCGTCAACAGAATCTAGGGACACTATGAGGCCAGCAGAGGTCATGTACAGTGGTTGCCCTATTCCCAGCATGTGTTCTCTGCTAACCACGGTCTCCCTCTGTCCAAAAGGTGACCTGCGCCTCTCAGTTTTAAATTCATGTTCATAAGTGATAGGAGTAGAATTAGGCCATTCAGCCCATCAAGTCCACTCCACCATTCAATCATGGCTGGTCTAACTCTCCCTCCTAACCCCATTCTCCTGCCTTCCACTTGCTAACTTCCCAATTAATCATCATGGCCGACAGTTTCCTGGATCATTTTCATCAACTGTCGAAAATCTCTTGAAGATTTGAGCAGCAGAAGTACATCCACCTCTGGTCACAAGCTAGATCATAAGATGATAAGGTCATAAGTGATAGGAGCAGAATTAGGCCATTCAGCCCATCAAGGCTACTCTGTCATTCAATCATGGCTGATCTATCTCTTCCTCCTAACCCCATTCTCCTGCCTTCTCCCCATAACCCCTGACCCCCAGACCAATCAAGCATCCATCTATCTCTGCCGTATAAATATCCACTGACTTGGCCTCCAGGTCTGTCTGTGGATTGAAACAAATCACAAAATGCTGAAAATACTCGGCGGGACCATACATGGGGGAAAAGGAGCAGAGTTGGAACCCAGACACCATGTTCTGTTTCATCTTGCATCTGCGGCATTCTGCTGAAGGTAGACACGGAACACTGGAGTAGCTCGGAGGGACAGGCAGCATCTCTGGAGGGAAGGGATGGGTGGCGTTTCGGGTCGAGACCCTTCTTCAGACCGAGAGCCAGGGGTGAGGGATATCAGAGGTATGAAAAGGTGCAGAACAAACCAGAGCCGGCACCAATGACCAGGGAAAGGTGAAGCCCACAATGGTCCAATGTTGGCTGTGGAGGTGATAATGAGGGGATACGAACAGCAGGTCGACTAGGGGGGGCGAGGGGGGCTAGGGGGGGGAAGGGGGGGATTCCAGGGTTACTTAAAATGAGAGGTCAACATTCATATCGAAGATAAACACAAAATGCTGGAGTAACTCAGCGGGACAGGCAGGCAGCATCTCTCTGAAGAGAAGTAATGGGTGACGTTTCGGGTCGAGACCCTTCTTCACACGGTATTATGCCTGCGTTTTACACTTTGACTTGCGGTCCCCATTCACAGCTGAAGCTGCCATGATTCCAGCACCGTTCCCCATATGCTTCAACCATGCTCGACCCAAAACGTCACCCATTCCTTCTCTCCAGAGATGCTGCCTGTCCCGCTGAGTTACTCCAGCATTTTTGTGTCTATCTCCAACCAAGTGTCTCCTAGCAACCCAAAAAAAAACAATACCGGAGTATTTATAAAGCACATTCACGAACCAGTATTTTTAATCACTACACCAGCCTTCTTGTCTATTTGCATGGCAGAAAAACACAGTAATTATACCAGAGGCACTTCAAAGGTTTCTAGCATTTAACTCCTGCTCATTGAGCTCTTGTAAGCTGTTTATAACAACAACATATTAACATGAATCACCGCTGCTGTGCCCCTCTCTACTGTGTGTGAAGGACGCAAATCCATAGAAAAAAGGTGCAGGAGTAGTCCATTCGGCCCATCGAGCCAGCACGACCATTCACAATGACCATGGCTGATCATCCAGAATCAGTGCCCCGTTTGGGGTGGGAGATTGCAACCTTCACGTTGTCCGCCCTGTTTCGACGAATGCAATCAACCTGGCACGCACCATCAAATCAGATCAAATAGAACAAGTTGTCCGACAACTTTAGGCCGTGCACGTCATACGCTTGAAGAAGAAGAATCAGTTCCCCGTTCCTGCTTTCTCCCGATATAGAGAAAGAAGAAATGGGATAGAATTACGGATTTTCCTTATACACAGCATCAAAGTAGCGGGACATCGATGTAGACACTTACTGAAGAATCACCCGATTCCGTTAGCCCTATGAGCTCTTAAAGATAGCGGAGTCAGGGGATATGGGGAGCAGGCAGGAACGGGGTACTGATTGGGGATGATCAGCCATGATCACACTGCTGGCTCGAAGGGCCGAATGGCCTACTCCTGCACCTATTGTCTATTGTCTAAATCTTATTTATTGAGCCATCAAAAAATGGGTACAGATTATGTTCCCATATCCAAGATCATTTTTCCCCAAGTGTACATTGCATATCAAAACAGAACATTTGAGTGTTATACAAATGATATGGGCGGGCATGTTTATAAAAGCAACATTTTAAATATATAAATAAATAAATAAAAATTGGGGGAGGGGGGGGGGGGGGGATAATAATATAAATAAATACATACATAAGAAAAGTGCAGATGGCGACTACAGTACATCGGGAGCAGGTTCACTGCAATGATTCTTTGTGAAGTCTATTGTTTCTAAAGCTTCTAACTCTCTTCTATGCCTTACTCATAATTTCATTAATATGGATAGTTTAGAGTGTAGATAGGTTTGTGTTATGAAGATAGACACAAAACGTTGGAGTAACTCAGCGGGACAGGCAGCATCTCTGGAGAGAAGGAATGGGTGACGTTTCGGGTCGAGACCCTTCTTCAGAATGAGTCGGAAGGGGGGGGTGGGAGGGGACTGGAGGCAGGGAAAGGTACAGAGTACAAATTAATGAAAGGTGTGAAAAGAACAAATCAAAGCCGGCGATGATAATCAAGGAAATGTGGAGCCCACAATGGTCCATTGTTGGCTGTGGAGAATGTGACAATGTGTATAAATATTGATTTCTCTAACTTCAAGTACCCTGGCATTCCCTCTCCTCCCCTCCCCACCCTAGTTGTCCTACTAGTTTCACTGTCGTCCTGTTTCGTTTCACTGTTTGTATCCACTTGTCATGTCCCCCCATAGTTTATCACCCCTTCATCTTCCATGGCGTTCTATTGTGGAGCTCTCCTCGAAACCTCTCATCCTCTCCCACCTTTCTCTTGTCTTTTGTCACCACGTAAACGTTAGAGACAATAAGTGCAGGAGTAGGCCATTCGGCCCTTCGAGCCAGCACCGCCATTCAATGTGATCATGGCTGATCATCCCCAATCAATAACCCGTGCCTGCCTTCCCCCCATATCCCCCGACTCTGCTATCTTTAAGAGCCCTATCTAACGCTCTCTTTAAAGCATCCAGCGAACCTGCCTCTTGTGTGAAAATGTGTTTCCTCAACTAGGTTCTAATGGCTTACCACTTATTCTTAAACTATGGCCCCTGGTTCTGGACTCCCCCAACATCGAGAACATGTTTCATGCCTCTAGCATGTCCAAACCCTTAATAATCATATTTCAATAAGATATCCTCTCATCCTTCTAAATTGGAGAGTATACAGGCCCAGCCGCTCGATTCTCTCAGCAAATGACTGTCCCGCCATCCCGGGAATTAACCTCGTTAATGCACATCATAGAAACAGGCCCTTCGGCCCACCGAGTCGGCACCGACCAACGATCCCCCCGTACACTAGCACTATCCTACACACACCAGGGACAATTTACAATTTACAGAAGCCAATTAACCTACAAACCGTTCTGTCTTTGGAGTGCGGGAGGAAACCGGAGCACCCGGAGAAAACCCACGCAGGTCACAGGGAGAACGTACAAACTCCGCACAGACTGTACCCGTAGTCGGGATCGAACCTCGCCAACAGTCTGTCTGTCCTTTCTTCTTTGTGTTATGTTTCGTATGTGTTGAAAAGTATGTTTCAGTGTTCCTTGGTTTGCTTTATGTGGGGGGGGGGGGGGGGGGGGGAAGGGGGTTGAGGGAAACTTTTTTTCAATCTCTTACCTCGATGGAGATGAGATTTTTTCCCGTATCGTATCTCCGTCCCCACTGCGGCCTAACATCGAAGAGTTGCTGGCCTTTGCTGGTGACCGACCCGGAGCTCCACGCCGCAGGAGTCAGCGGGACTTTAACATCGCGGAGCTTGCGATCCCAGAGCCGGGGATCTATGTTCCAGGGCCTGTGGACTTTAACATTGTGAAGCCCGCGGTCTCTGGTAAGAAGAGGCCGACTCGGGAGCTCCATGCCGCGGAGAGAGTTTCAACCGCCCCGACGCGGGAGTTTCGATCACCCCGACAGAGGCCTTGATCTGCGGAGGGTTTGAATGCCCCGACCGCAGAACAAGAGGAAGAAGATAGAACTTTACTGCCTTCCATCAAAGTGAGGAATGTGGAATCCACTGAATGTTTGTTTGTGTTCACTTTTACGTGGCTGTGTGTCTTGTTGCTTTTTCACTTAGTACAGTAAATCTAATCTCACTGGACCTTAACTGCTACATGTGACAATAAACTGACGTTGAAACCTTGGACCCGGGTCTCTGGCTTCTGGCCGCCCCATAAAATGATTCATTTTTCCTGACTATTTTTGTTTTCTAACTCCTCTGAAGTGTTTTGGGACATTTTGTTATATTAATGAGCCCATATAACTGCTTGTTCTTACTCCAAGTTGAAAAAAAATAATCTAACCAGGCCGGACACTGATTGCATGAGGCAAGGTTGTTTTGACTTAAGGACAATCTGCCCTCATCACATTTTAAAAACTCCCCTGCACAAGGGAGATGTACCCTCAATACTGTAAGCCCAAGAGACTAAAATAATAATTTAAAATCACAAGTGACAAAATGAAATGCATAAACACGAGGGAACTGGTCGGGTAGACACACATTGTCTCTTGCACAGAGTAGGGGAATAGGGAGCCACAGGATAAGCGTTTAAGGTGAGGAAGGAGGAAAGATTTCACAGGAACCCGAGGGGTGATATTTTTCACACAAAGGGTGGTGGGCGTATGGAACAAGCCACCCGAGGAGGTAGTTGGGGCAGCTGCTATAGCAAGGTTGAAGAAACATTTGGACAGGCACATGGAAAGGACAAGTCTGGAGGGATATGGGCCAAACGCAGGCAGGTGGGACGAGTGTGGATGGGACATGTTGGCGGGTGTGGGCAAGTTGGGCCTGTTTCCACGCTGTATCACTCTGTGACACATTGATATGCAGCACATGAGGAGCTTTGACTAATGGACATTATTTTGGTCGTTCAGCAGCATCGTCACGGCTAAAACACAAGCTCCCCCAAAGGGAAATTCTTGTGCATTACTCGTGAACATAACCTTATAACAATTACAGCTCGGAAACAGGCCTTCTCGGCCCTTCCAGTCCGTGCCGACCATTTATTTTCCCCTAGTCCCATCTACCTGCACTCAGACCATACCCCTCCATTCCCTTCCCGTCCATATACCTATCCACTTTATTTTAAAAGTTAAAATCGATCCTGCCTCCACCACTTCTGCTGGAAGATCATTCCACACAGCCACCACTCTCCGAGTAAAGAAGTTCCCCCTCATGTTACCCCTAAACTTCTGTCCCTTAATTCTCATGTCATGCCCTCTTGTTTGAATCTTCCCTACCCTCAATGGGAAAAGCTTATCCACATCAACTCTGTCTATCCCTTTCATCATTTTAAAGACCTCAATCAAGTCCCCCCTTAACCTTCTGCGCTCCAAAGAATAAAGACCTAACTTGTTCAACCTTTCTCTGTAACTTAGTTGCTGGAACCCAGGCAACATTCGAGTAAATCTCCTCTGTACTCTATCTATTTTGTTGACAGGCTGGGACCTGCCAGTCAACGTCGCTCATTACTATGGAAATACAAACTATTACAGTCAACAAGATCTGAAACACTGCAGAGAAATGTATTATTTTTGTCCAGTCACGTACGATACACCTTGTCCCCAGACCTCAATCTGGTTGTGTTATTCCTCCAGCTCCATTGTGCCCTGAACGACCATGTGGGACTTTATGGATACAGTGTGGAAACAGGCACCGAGTCTGTGCCGACCTGCGATCACGCCCATACGTACACGAGCACTATCCTACACACGGGCATGAATTGTAAATTGTCCCCTAGTGTGTGTATAATAGGATAGGTGGGCGTGGGTCTGCGCGGTTTCGGTGGGCCGAAGGGTCTGTTTCCGTGTTGTATCTCTAAACTATATGGGAGACAATTTACAATTTTACCGGGGCCAATTAACCTATAAACCTGCCCATCTTTGAGTGCGAGAGGAAACCGGAGCACCCGGAGAAAACCCTCGTGGTCCGAAACCGGAGCACCCGCAGTCAGGATCGAACCCGGGTCTCTGGCGCTGTGAGGCAGCAACTCTACCGCTGCGCCACCATGCCGACTGAAGTGGGAATCACATGTTCAGAAGCAGGCACAGCCTTGGCTTCTCCAACGTGCCAAAGTGTAGCTTCATCACCCAATAACCCCAGCACTTGCATTATTCTGCCGTAACAGTGGATTTTACATCACTGCTCTCTCAAATAAATATTCAACACTGAAGTAAATAAAACACGTTTTATTCATTTTTAAAAAAAGTTTGTAGATTCTATCATTCAGTATAAAATACAAAAACTTCATAAAGAAAAAATAAAGGTTCACACATCATGAAATGTCAATTCAAACTTTGTGTTGTTTTTTATAGCTTTGATGTTTGGTGCTTTTCCGTTCAAGAGCAAGGTGTACAGAGCTACATCCCTCCCCCATTGCCTTGTACAGCTGTTTGGTTTAAAGATGCAGCGCTGAAACAGGCCCTTCGGCCCATCGAGTCCACGACAACCAGCCATCCCCGCACACTAACGCTATCCTACACACACACACACACACACACACACACTAGGGTGGTGAATCTGTGGATTTCTTGGCCACAGAAGGCTGTGGAGGCCAAGTCAGTGGATATTTTTAAAGCAGAGATAGACAGATACTTGATTAGCACGGGAGTCAGGGATTATGGAGAACGAATGATCAGCCATGATTGAATGGCAGAATAGACTTGATGGACCGAATGGCCCAATTCCACTCCTAACACTTAGGAACATATGAATTTACAATTTTAGCAAAGCCAATTGTCCTACAAACCTGAAGGCAGACACAAAATGCTGGAGTAACACAGCGGGACAGGCAGCATCTCTGGATAGAAGGAATGGGTGACGTTTTGGGGTCGAGACCCTTCTTCAGACCCCATTCCTTCTCTCCAGAGATGCTGGAGATGCTCCAGCACCTGCAGTTCTTCCCTACACATTTAGCCTCCAAACGTGTAGATCTTTGGGGCTGTCGACTGGGAGACTCACACGAGGTGAGTAAGTTCTTGGTGTCTGCACGGCACTTTGTGTGGGAGATGCCTGGATCGCGTTTGGTAGCTGAGACTTGCGGAGACCCGCAGGCACACAGCCAACACGTCACCAAGCTGAACCCACCCGCCAAATATCAACGGTGATTAGCAGCTCAGCTATTTCCCTGCGATACAGAGCATAATCACCAAGGTTTTCAACATCATGAGGTGTACCTTCTAGCATTCCATTCCTGACTCCTGACAAAATTACATCCTCAGAATATCCTAAGGCACTTTAAAATGAGGGTTACATTGAGACAGAGTCTTACAGCATGGAAACAGGCCATTCCACCCAACAAGCCCCAGATACACTAGTCCCATCTGCCTGCGTTTGGCCTCTATCCCTCCAAACCTGTCCTATCCATGTACCTGTTTAAATAGCAATGTTACAAAATTTGGAGATTTTAAAAATCAAGTCTGCAATTTATCCCATCAGATAAAGCATAAAAATAAGTTGAATTTGACACCTAAGTCACTTCCATATCTTCAGTATTAAAAAAGTTAGGGCCATTTTCATACTCGGAAATTAGCAACTTGCTTCCTATTGCTTTTCTATTGACTGAACACAAAAGTTGTGATCGAGGACAGTCAAAAGCCCATAACTTCCTTAAAAATTAAGAGAACTTAAAGAAATTTTCAGATATTATAGATTGAAGTATTCTGAAACAAATATGAAACAATCTTATTAAAGAAGGAACTGCAGATGCTGGAGAATCGAGGGTTACACAAAAAGCTGGAGAAACTCAGCGGGTGCAGCAGCATCTAAGGAGCGAAGGAGATAGGCGACGTTGAAGAAGGGTCTCGACCCGAAACGTCGCCTATCTCCTTCGCTCCTTAGATGCTGCTGCACCCGCTGAGTTTCTCCAGCTTTTTGTGTAACCCATGAAACAATCTTACTTGGATGACCTGAAATTAAAAAGAATTTAAAGCCTAAATTTCCAATTAACAGTCACACAATAATTCACAATAAAACATGATTTTTAAATCTAATTGTCATTAATTTATAGGCCAAATTGAAGGAATTCAGTGTTTAATGCCTGTAAATTAATGGGCATTTTAAACAGCTTGCGAGTGGGATTTTCTAGAACGCGATGGATTAGAACGTTGCGGTTGCGGTGAATTTAAACCCAATATCGGCAGGACATTTTCTGCCGGTTCATATGGGGGCTAAATCACCGTTTCGCAAAATGAAATATTGATTAAAAAAGCAAGTTTATATGGAAAAATAAACAGCTTTCACTTACCCGTCCCCTACGTAAAATCTGTCCCCGTTGTCGGCGTTCACGGCATTACGAGCTAATTTTTATTTTACTGCAGTGATGAAATAGTCGGGCTATTTATTAAAAATAACGGACTTACCAGCAGTCGGAACGCATCTCCAGAAATAAATCGCACTCCGACAACAGATAGCTCCGGATTGCATGGGGAAAACCGCATTTTAACCCCCCCCCCTTAAAGGCGCCAAAGTCGCGCACACGGCCAGCGGCAGAACTGCAGCACTGCTAAAGGTAAGTTTTGTAACACACCTAGTTTAAATGTTTCTTAAACGTTGCGATAGTCCCAGCCTCAACTACCTCCTCCAGCAGCTCGTTCCCTACACCCACCACCCTCTGTGTGAAAACGTTCCCCCTCCCTCACCTGTGGTTTCCACACTCCCCAACTGGGCAAAAGACTTTAATTGATTAATTTGACATTGATAAGCAAACATATCAGTTCAGTTGCATATGTCAAAGGCAGGATAATGGGGTTGAGAGGGAGAGGTAGATCAGCCATGACTGAATGGCGGAGTAGACTTGATGGGCCGAATGGCCTAATTCTGCTCCTGTCCCTGATGACCTGATGGCGCACGTGAGTGATAACGTAATCAGTTCCTGATTTAGTTTAGAAACACAGTGTGGAAACAGGCCCTTCGGCCCACCGAGTCTGTGCCGACCTGCGCTAGTCCCACCTGCGTGCGTTTGGACCCTGTCCTTCTAAACCTTTCCTATCCATGCACCATCAACTATGTGGGGGCACAAATTATCATTCCTCTGGAAATTCTCAGGATTCCTTTTTGCCTCCAAATTGACCAGTCTGTTAGCAGTTTGTGGAAGTCTTTTTTTATACCTCACACACCACTTCCACTGGAGGATGGGCCGTTGATTTTACCACAAAAATGTTCTTATGATCGCAAAATTGCTTTAAGAAAGAACTGCAGATGCTGGAAAAATCAAAGGTGGACAAGAATGCTGGGGAAACTCAGCGGGTGAGGCAGCATCTATGGAGCGAAGGAATGGGTGACGTTTCGGGTCGAGACCCGGAAGGGTCTCGACCCAAAACGTCACCCACTCCTTCGCTCCATAGATGCTGCCTCACCCGCTGAGCTTCTGCAGCATTGTTGTCTACCTGCAAAATTGCTTCTCATCGCTTGTTTATTTGATGTTTTTTTACACCGCTCATTGTAGCAGAGATGGTGAAGAGAATCTGCTGATGGATGCGTCTGATGCAGGGGCCTGCTCCAGTGCATGCATGCAGAGCGTCGGAATTAAGAGCGTTCCTTTGGGAAGGAGATGAGGAGGAGTCTCTATAGCCAGAGGAAGGAATATTGGTGGAGAACTGCATCAGCAGCTTCTAGCAGTCCAAGTCAGTGGATATTTTTAAGGTAGAGATAGATAAGATTCTTGATCAGTACGGGAGTCAATAGACAATAGACAATAGGTGCAGGAATAGGCCATTCGGCCCTTCGAGCCAGCACAGCCATTCAATGTGATCATTCCCAATCCTGCCTTCTCCCCATGTCGCTTGACTCCGCTATCTTTAAGAGCCCTATCTAGCTCTCTCTTGAAAGCATCCAGAGAACCGGCCTCCACCGCCCTCTGAGGCAGAGAATCCCACAGACTCACCACTCTCTGGGGTTGTGGGGAGAAGGCAGGAGAATGTGGTTGGGAGGAAGAGATAGACCAGCCATGGCGGAGTAGACCTGATGGGCCGAATGGCCCAATTCTGCTCTTATGACTTGTGACCTTATTTCAGCATCCTCGCAAATAGCACTGTCATTAAAGATAGATATACATAAATATTTTTGGTAGTGGCAAGTGTCAGTGCACACAGCACAGAAATGGGACTGTACAGTGTGCAGATACAGACAGTAACATCCTGACGAGTTCGCCAACGAACTGAAGCAAGGTATAAAAATAGGTCATGCTGCAATTAAATGTTTAAACTACATCAATATTTCAAATATCTAGAGTACTGCAGTTGCTCTCGAGTGCCCGTGATAAAACACATTCGGGGAGAACTTGTTTGCAAAGCTGCTGCTGCAGGTAACATGAAGAGTCCTCCTGAGAGAAGGAATGTGTGACGTTTCGGGTCCGAGACCCATCTTCTGACTGGAGAAGACCCGAGACGTCCCCCATTCCTTCTCTCCAGAGATGCTGCCAGTCCCGCTGAGTTACTCCGGCATTTTGTGTCTATCCAGGTTTAAACCAGCGTCTGCAGTTCCTTCCAACACGTGAAGAGTCCCGCGTGTGGTTTAGAGAAACAGTGTAGATACTATTAGTAATAGTACACAGACCAGGATGGGGTGGAAGATTGCAACCTGCACGTGGTCCGCCCTGTTTCGACTAATGCAATCAACTCGACGTTCACAAACGGAAGATCAAATAGAACAAGTTGTCCGACAACTTTAGGCCGCGCACGCCACACGAAAAAAGAAGAACAGACCAGGATGTCTGAGAGCGATTCCCCCGGGCTGAAATGCAGCCCGAAACCCAAAACCATCCGGCCCGCAGGCAGATTTTTTTCTCCCATAATCATCCGGCCCGCCGAGCTCTGTCCGTACCGCGTCCTGCGCAAAGCCGCCGGCACGACCGCGCACCTTCTGCGAACACGTTTAAGAAGGAACTGCAGATGCTGAAAAAAATTGAAGGTAGACAAAAATGCTGCAGAAACTCAGCGGGTGAGACATGCAAGGATTGCGCGAGGCTGCCTCGCCCGCTGAGTTTGTCCAGCATTTTTATCCACCTTCTGTAAACACATGATTTGATGCCTGCCATCCGGGACGGGATGGGGACGGGATCCATGTGTACACGTGATAGATGTGACCCGCCATCCGCTCACAGACATGCATCCTGGCCCCTATACAGAACAAGGTTGCCCACCCCAGCTCTACATACAAGGCCTCCACTGCCTTCTGTGGCAGAGAATTCCACAGATTTACAACTCTCTGGCTGAAAAATCATCTTCTCAGTCCTAAATGGCCGACCACTTATTCTTAAACTGCGACCCCTGGTTCTGAAACTGCAGCACCCGGAGAAAACCCACTCGGCCACTGGGAGAACGGACAGACTCTGTACGGCCAGCACCCGTGGTCAGGATTGAACCTGGGTCTCTGGCGCCGCGAGGCAGCAAGTCTACCGCTGCGCCACCGTGCCGCCCATTCAGATTGTGACAAAGTGTTAGAAATCTTTCAGAGAAGCAACGCCGCCCTCTGGTGTTCATTGGCAGAATGCGAAGCAAATTCACACCAGATCAACTCAAAAGTGTCAAACCCCCATTGCTGGCTCCAAGAGATCGACAAAGCGCGTCCGGCGACACGGCGATGGGCAGGTGAAGACAGCGGGACATTTATGATGCACCACGAGGTCGTCACGTCCTTGACAGTCAACAGCTGCCCCCGTCGAAACAAGGAACTGCAGATGTTGGTTTCCTGAGAAAATACCCAAAGTGCTGGAGTATCCCAGGAGGGCAGGCAGCATCTATCACATGCCGTCCATGGCTGTTGGAGATAGGGGAGGTGGTGGTTAGCCAGATCTGATATTGCAGATGGCCAACCGAGAACAGGGCAGCGACCACATGTTCAATGCTAAGGGGCGGCGCAGTGGTAGAGTTGCTGCCTTACATAGAAACATAGAAAATAGCTGCAGGAGTAGGCCATTCGGCCCTTCGAGCCTGCTCTGCCATTCAATATGATCATGGCTGATCATCCAACTCAGTATCCAGGGACCCGGGTTCGATCCTGACCACGGGTGCTGTCTGTACGGAGTTTGCACGTTCTCCCTGTGACCTGCGTGGGGTTTCTCCGGGACCTCCGGTTTCCTCCCACACGCCAAGGACGTGCAGGTTTGTAGGTCAAATGGCTTCGGTAAAATTGTAAAATTGCCCCTAGTGTGTGTAGGATAGTATAAGTGTGTGGGGACGGCTGGTCAGCACGGACTGGGTGGGCTGAAGGGCCTGTTTCCACACTATATCTCCAAACTAAACTAAAAGAAAGTCGATAATCTGTGATTGGGGCGACCAACTAATCAATACTTTCTCTACGTCACCACTTTTATTTGCATTTTCTTGCTTGGTAAGATATTGAGCTCCCTGATTAGACAGACATCGACACCTTCAGCATTTGAAATTTCTTGACGAAACGTTCCCTGATTCATCGCCACAGACGGCTGTGGAGGCCATGTCAATGGGCATTATTAAGGCCCATTGAGATTGAAAGATTCTTCATTAGTAATTCTGTCACGGGTTATGGGGAGAAGGCGGGAGAATGGGGCCGAGGAAAAAAATACTTCGACTATCATTGAATGGCAGAGTTGATTCAATGGGCCAATTCTGTTCCGATGACTTACGAACTTATGGATAGGTGACGTTTCGGATTGGGACTGAAGAAGGGTCCTGACCCGAAACATCACCTATCCACGTTCTCCACAGATGCTGCCTGACCCGCTGAGTTACTCCAGCACTCTGTGAAACGTCACCTATCCATGTTCTCCACAGATGCTGCCTGACCCGCTGAGTTACTCCAGCACTCTGTGAAACGTCACCCATTCCTTCTCTCCAGAATACCATAATATCCGATAATTCGCACCCTTAGTAATTGGCACCATTTGAAAAATCACTTCTTTTTGGAGAGAAGGAATGGGCGACGTTTCGGGCCGAGACCCAAAGGGTCTCGAGCCGAAACGTCACCCATTCCTTCCCTTCACAGATACTACCTGACTCGCTGAGTTACTCCAGCACTCTGTGAAACGTCACCTATCCATGTTCTCCACAGATGCTGCCTGACCCGCTGAGCTACTCCAGCATTTGGTGTCCACCATAAGGATTTGTAGACATGACAGGAGTTAGAACGGCCAAACCTTTATTTTAGTTTCGTTCAGTTTAGAGATACAGTGTGGAAACAGGCCGTTTGGTCCACCAAGTCCACACCGACCAGCTTTCCCCACACACTAACACTATCCTACACACACTAGGGACAACTTACACATACACCAAGCCAATTAACCTGCATACCTGTACGTCTTTGGAGTGTGGGAGGAAACCGAAGATCTCGGAGAAAACCCACACAGGTCACGGGGAGAACGTGCAAATTCCATACAGACAGCACCCGTAGTCGGGATCGAACCCGGGTCTCTGGCGCTGTGAGGCAGCAACTCTACCGCTGCGCCACCGTGCCGCACTGCCTACCTACAGTAAACCCTCTACTTATACTTCAGGGTTTAACGCAAAATAAAATAACTGAGTATAACTAGCCAACTTGCTTTACTATTTGTTGCTAAACGAAAGTAATCTTAAGACTGAAATGGTTAGAAAATAGGAAAGTCGAGCAATCAGTTAAGGGGGGACATTGTGAGTGATGTGTTGACATCACCAACTCTGAGAACAGGATAGAGAGACTCACAGAACGACTGCTGCTGAAACGTGCAGATCAGGCTCAGCTTGCTGTCTGAGACGCTGTAGAATGAAATGATCCCGGCATCAAAGTCGACAAAGACGCCCACTTTAGAGAAGACGGGGAGCGTGATATCAGTGACGACATCGTTGTGCAGGGCTGAGACTGAACGTGATCCCGACAGGTAACTCCAAAGGCCGTTGTTGTTTCGCGAGCAGACGCTCCAGGATTTCTTGTTCTCTCCCAGCGCACTCTCTTTGTCCCTGCCCTTCCGTTTCATGCTGCCGTAGCAAACCCCCACCGCCCACCTGCCGTGAGCAGCGGCAGTCTCCACCTCCCAGTAGGAGCGCCCGCCATTGATTCCCTCCGAGCCCAGCACCTGCCCCCACCAGTCGAACCTCTTCCGGTGGGCGGGGTAGGTCTGTCTGTCTGGGGTGCCAGACGCCCTCCGTCTGTCGTCCGACAACGCCACGCTGCGGTGCGCGGTCTCCAAGTCCAGAGTTGGTGTCCGTCCGTCTGCAAAGCAAGCAACGTCTGAGTTCATTGTTCATCTTTAGACGTTAGGGAGATACAGCGCGGAAAATACGGATGCAGAACGAAACGGAGCAGGTGATGACTTTAGACGTCACCTTAGGCTTTATGGAGAAACAGCGCGGAAACCATGTACTCCGGCCCACCGGGTCCACGCCGGCCAGCGATCACCCCGTACACCAGCACTATCCTGCACACACTCACTATAATTTACAATTATACCGAAGCCAATTAGCCTACAAACCCGCATGTCTTTGGAGTATGGGAGGAAACCGGAGCACCCGGAGAAAACCCACGCGGACACAGAGAGAACGTACATGCTCCGTACTGACAGCACCCGTAGACAGGATCGAACCCGGATCTCTGGCGCCGTGAGGCAGTGACTCCACCGCTCTACATGCCACCGTGCCAAGCGTGCATTAGAAAAAAACTGATGATATCTAGCCGTTCCCTTTTACTGCCTTGACCTCACACAACTGAATGACCCCCTCATGAACTATGGGTGCGACCCAAATCTCCCAACCTACCAATTGTGGCCCTTGCACTTTTTAAAATCTGCACTTTCCGTTTAACTGTAACAAGAGATTCTGTTATCTTTGTTGTAACTGTACATGTGCATGGCTTGATTATGGCTGCGTCTATATGATTTGACTAGTTAGTACGCAAACACATTTTTTCACTGTCTCTCGGTTCCCATGCAAATAATATCAATTCCCATTGCAGTTATTCAGCTCATTGTCACATGTATCGAGATACAGTGAAAAGCTTCTGTTGCATGCTAACAAGTCAGCGGAAAGACAATACATGATTACAATCGAGCCATTCACAGCGTACAGATACATGATAAGGGAATAACGTTTAGTGCAAGGTAAAGCCAGCAAAGTCCGATCAAGGATAGTCCAAGGGTCACCAAAGAGGTAGATAGTAGTTCAGCACTGCTCTCTGGTTGTGGTAGGAAGATTCAGTTGCCTGATAACAGCTGGGAAGAAACTGTCCCTGAATCTGGAGGTGTGCGTTTTCACGATTATTATCACAGTGATTTTCCCTCCTGGTGTACATACAGGGGGAACAATTAATTCCATCCTGCCCTAAAACTATAGCAGTAAACTGTAGTCCTGGGTGACACGGTGGCGCAGTGGTAGAGTTGCTGCCTCACAGCGCCAGAGTCCCAGGTTCGATCCTGACTACAGGTGTGTCTGTACGAAGTTTGTACATTCTCCCCGTGACCGCATCCGTTTTCTCTGAGTGCTCCGGTTTCTTCCCACACTCCAAAGATGTGCAGGTTCGCAGGTTAATTTGGCTTCGGTAAAATTGTAAATTGTCCCTAGTGTGTGTGGGATAGTGCTGGTGTACGGACGGGGTGATCGCTGGTCGACGTGGACTCGGTGGGCCGAAGGGCCCGTTTCCACGCTGCACCTCTAAAGTTGAAGGGGCGAGGAACAAGCAGCGTTTTACTCACACACGGTTGCCATCACGTCTCGGTCCCTCTCGAGCCGGGCCACCATTTCGTACTGCTTCTGTATCCAGTTCACCTTGTCACTGGTCACTTTACTGACGTCAGGTAGTAACGGCTGTGGTCCGAGTGGTTCGGATGCCTCCTTTATTCTGTAAAATATGTAGAGAACTGGGTGTAGGAGCCATTAAGCTGGTCAGAATATTATAGCCAGGTCTAACATTTTTAATATTTTAATTCGTATCTGTATTATGATTGTAGGTGTAGGGATATAATAGGTAGAGGGGCCTGTCTATATCTGATGAGGCTAGCGCAGGCTCATCAATATAGTTCCAGTTTACCTCATGGGATTGAGTGGAGCCAAGTTTATGATATGATTGGAACAGCTATGAAGAATGGAAAATGATGGACTATATCATTGTCTTGTATAGCTCCTATAAAAAACAATTAATCAAGATTCAACGACTGGAAGATTTATTCCCACTTTCTCCGGAGCTCGGTGAGTTCGTGAACTGCATCTCCACGAGAAGTTATGGCTATCGAGGATCGACCTTGAGAGCCTTACTAAAACTGCCGTTATACTGGGTTTAAAATACAATGGGTGTACTGAACACCGGGCGGTGCAGCGGTAGAGTTGCTGCCTCACAGCGCCAGACACCCGGGTTCGATCCCGACAACGGGTGCTGTCTGTACGGAGTTTGTACGCTCTCCCCGTGACCTGCGTGGGTTTTCTCCGAGATCTTTGGCTTCCTCCCACACTCCAAAGACGTGCAGGTTTGTAGGTCAATTGGCTTGGTATAAATGTAAATTATGCATAGTGTGCTTAGGATAGTGTTAATGTGCTGGGATCACTGGTCAGTGTAGACTCGTTGGGCCGAAGGGCCTGTTTCCACACTGTATCTCTAAACTAAACCAAATAAGGAAAAGACCCACATTCATTGAAAAACAAATGGTGACGATCACTTCAGGAGAATGAGCCAAAATAAAGGGTTAAAAACTCACTTTAAATTGTTTTCGTTTTTAGGTTTAGAGGTACAACACAGAAACAGGCCCTTCGGCCCACTGGGTCTGCACCAGCCAGCGATCCCCGCATATCAGCACTACCCTACACACACTAGGGACAATTTTACATTGACAATTTTTCTTAAATTTATACCAAGCCTAGTAACCTACAGACCTCTTTGGAGTGTGGCAGGAAAACGAAGATCTCGGCAAAAACCCACACAGGTCACGGGGAGAACATAAAACTCCGTACTGACAAGCGCCCGTAGTCAGGATTGAACCCGGGTCTTTGGCACTGTGAGGCAGCAAATCTACCGCTGCGCCTCCGTGCCGCCCAAATACATGTGTAATTTAATCCCCGAAAGATTATCTCGCTCCTTCAATAATCCAGCACTATCTCAAGACTAATCTTAAATCTCAGTCAACTGCTACAGTGACCTTTTAACCCAAATCATCCTGATTCAACAACAATTACATCTTACATTTTATTTACCAATTTATTCATAAGGAAATGCCCTGAAGAGAGAATATGATTAGTTAACGAAGGTAAAATTTACCTTCAAAAACCAGTTCATGACATTGAGTGCAAATTGGATCAAACAGAAAGATGGCAAGAGGCCATATTGATGTCTGCACAATACTCAAGGGAGATCTAATCAATTTAATTGGATTGTAACACTTAATTTCACTTACCTTGTTCTCATTGAATTAAATCCCTGAAAGAAATGAGATAAAATAATTAATTTGGATATTCATATACCTTTGTCATATACTTTTTTTTATTTAATTTTTTTAAAATTAGAAGTACATAATAAAAACATTTTGTTTGTGGTAGTCATACATTATTAACATTGTCAATATTATCATTTATTTAATAGTTCCACTATATATTTTTTTAATATATATAGATAGAAAATAATAAAGAGAGAGAAAAAACAAAATAAAACAAGGTATAATTAAAAAAGAATGGAATAATTAACTAATTATACATCATTGGAGATACGTTCGTAAATTATAAAATGTAACTTCATCTAATCCTTAATTCGGATTTCAGTCACGTTCCCGTGCCGAACCCGTTTGCCCCTTCAAATAGTCAATAAATGGAGGCCATATTCTGATAAAAAGTTCTTGTTTGTCCATTAAGACAAGTCTGATTCTTTCCAAATGTAGGGTCTCCCACATTTCCATCATCCACATTTCGATTGTGGGAGTTATAGGACCTTTCCAAAATTGTAATATTAATTTTTTCCCAATTATTATACTGTAGTCGATAAAGTTTCTTTGGCTTGTAGTAAATATTTGATTTTGTTCTAATATTCCTAATATTATTAGTTTTGAGTCGTGGTCCAATTGGGTGTTGACAACTTCCGAAATTATCTTTAAAATTTCCGTCCAAATATTATTAATTTTTATACAATTTACAAATGTATGCGTTAGGTTAGCCTCTAAGTGCTGACATTTTTCACAGATAGGAGATATACTTGGGAAGATTCTATTTAATTTTGTTTTTGAGTAATGTAATCTATGTAATACTTTAAATTGTATTAAGGAATGTCTAGCATTTAACGAACAGTGTTGTAAGCTTTCGTCCCAAATAACTTGCATTATTGGTTGGCCTAGTTCATTTTCCCATGATTGCCTATATATTTCCGTTGTAGGTGCCTCACTGTCTAATAGGATATTATAGATATAAGATATTCATTTTTCTGTATTAGGGTATTTATTCAAACATTCATCAAGAATTTCTGGATCTCTATTTCTATAATCCTGTGTATTTGATTTAATATAATCTCTAAGTTGTAGATATCTGAAATAGTCATTTGCGTGAAGTCCATATAAATTTGTTGTAACTCCTGGAATGAAAGGCTATATTTAAGAGGGCGTTAGATGTGGCACTTGTGGCTAAGGGGATCAGGGGGTATGGAGAGAAGGCAGGTACGGGATACTGAGTTGGATGATCAGCCATGATCACATTGAATAGCGGTGCAGGCTCGAAGGGCCGAATGGCCTACTCCTGCACCTATTTTTCTATGTTTCTATGAATGTGTCTTTCCTAAAGAGATGACCCATCTTTTTAATTCCGTGATTTTTCCATTGTAGAAAACCTTTATCCTTTATTGAAGGTTTAAATGCAGGGTTGTTTACAATGGGAAGAAGTAGTGATAGATTATCCATTTTTAAAGTCTTTTTTAATTGTCATATAATTTTTGGCAATTAGAAACATAGAAAATAGGTGGAGGAGTAGGCCACTCGGCCCTTCGAGCCTGCACCGCCATGGCTGATCGTCCAACTCAGTATCCCGTACCTGCCTTCTCTCCATACCCTCTGATCCCCTTAGCCACAAGGGCCACATCTAACTCCCTCTTAAATATAGCCAATGAGCTGGCCTCAACTTCCCTCTGTGACAGAGAGTTCCAGAGACTCACCACTCTCTGTGTGAAAAAAGTCTTTCGCATCTCGGCCTTAAAAGGATTTCCCCCTTATCCTTAAGCTGTGACCCCTTGTCCTGGACTTCCCCAACATCGGGAACAATCTTCCTGCATCTAGCCTGTCCAACCCCTTAAGAATTTTGTAAGTTTCTATAAGATCCCCTCTCAATCTCCTCAATTCTAGAGAGTATAAACCAAGTCTATCCAGTCTTTCTTCATAAGATAGTCCTGACATCCCAGGAATCAGTCTGGTGAACCTTCTCTACACTCCCTCTATGGCAATAATGTCCTTCCTCAGATTTGGAGACCAAAACTGTACGCAATAATCCAGGTGTGGTCTCACCAAGACCCTGTACAACTGAAGTAGGACCTCCCTGCTCCTATACTCAAATTCGTTTGCTATGAAAGCTAACATACCATTCGCT
The DNA here is from genome assembly GCA_963514005.1 of Raja brachyura. Next base: position 3,673,243 of record OY740810.1, on the reverse strand, counting down.
TTCTTCACTGCCTGCTGCACCTGCATGCCTACTTTCAATGACTGGTGTACCATGACACCCAGGTCTCGCTGCATCTCCCCTTTTCCTAATCGGCCACCATTTAGATAATAGTCTGCTGTTTTTGCCACCAAAGTGGGTAACCTCACATTTATCCACATTATACTGCATCTGCCAAACATTTGCCCACTCACCCAGCCTATCCAAGTCACCTTGCAGTCTCCTAGCATCCTCTTCATAGCTAACACTGCTTAGTGTCATCCGCAAACTTGGAGATATTGCCTTCAATTCCCTCATCCAGATCATTAATATATATTGTAAATAGCTGGGGTCCCAGCACTGAGCCTTGCGGTACCCCACTAGTCACTGCCTGCCATTGTGAAAAGGACCCGTTTACTCCTACTCTTTGCTTCCTGTTTGCCAGCCAGTTCTCTATCCACATCAATACTGAACCCCCAATGCCGTATGCTTTAAGTTTGTATATTAATCTCTTATGTGGGACCTTGTCGAAAACCTTCTGGAAGTCCAGATATAACACATCTACTGGTTCTCCCTTATCCACTCTACTAGTTACATCCTCGAAAAATTCCACAAGATTCGTCAGACATGATTTACCTTTCGTAAATCCATTCTGACTTTGTCCAAGATTTCACGACTTTCCAAATGTGCTGCTATCCCATCTTTAATAACTGACTCTAGCAGTTTCCCTACTACCGACGTTAGACTAACTGGTCTGTAATTCCCCGTTTTCTCTCTCCCTCTCTTCTTAAGAGGGGTTACATTTGCTACCCGCCAATCCTCAGGAACTACTCCAGAATCTAAAGAGTTTTGAAAGATTATCACTAATGCATCCACTATTTCCGGAGCTACTTCCTTAAGTACTCTGGGATGTAGCCTCTCTGGCCCTGTGAATTTATCGGCCTTTAATCCATTCAATTTACCCAACACCACTTCCCGACTAACCTGGATTTCACTCAATTCCTCCTTTGACCCGCGGTCCCCTGCTATTTCCGGCAGATTATTTATGTCTTCCTTAGTGAAGACGGAACCAAAGTAGTTATTCAATTGGTCTGCCATGTCTTTGTTCCCCATGAGTCAACAGAATTGAGAGGGTACAGAGGAGATTTACTAGAATGTTGCCTGGGTTTCAACAGCTAAGTTACAGAGATAGGTTGAATAAGTTAGGTCTTTATTCTCTGGAGCACAGAAGGTTAAGGGGGGACTTGATTGAGGTCTTTAAAATGATGAGAGGGATAGACAAGAGTTGATGTGGATAAGCTTTTCCCTTTGAGAATAGGGAAGATTCAAACAAGAGGACATGACTTTAGAATTAAGGGACAGAAGTTTAGGGGTAACATGAGGGGGAACTTCTTTACTCAGCGAGTGGTAGCGGTGTGGAATGAGCTTCCAGTGGAAGTGGTGGCGGCAGGTTCATTGGTATCATTTAAAAATAAATTGGATAGGCATATGGATGAGAAGGGTATGGAGGGTTATGGTATGAGTGCAGGCAGGTGAAACCAAGGGAAAAAAGTTGTTCGGCACGGACTTGAAGGGCCGAGATGGCCTGTTTCCGTGCTGTAATTGTTATATGGTTATATGATCAACTCACCTGTTTCTGACTGCAAGGGACCTACATTTGTTTTAACTAATCTCTTTCTCTTCACATATCTATAAAAACTTTTGCAGTCAGTTTTTATGTTCCCTGCTAGTTTTCTTTCATAATCTATTTTTCCTTTCCTAATTAAGCCCTTTGTCCTCCTCTGCTGGTCTCTGAATTTCTCCCAGTCCTATGGTATGCTGCTTTTTCTGGCTACTTTCTACGCATCATCCTTTGCTTTGATACTATCCCTGATTTCCCTTGTTATCCACGAATGCACCACCTTCCCTGATTTATTCTTTTGCCAAACTGGGATGAACAATTTTTGTAGTTCATCCATGCAGTCTTTAAATGTCTTCCATTGCATATCCACCGTCATCCCTTTTAGAATTAATTGCCAGTCAATCTTGGCCAATTCACGTCTCAATAATTATATTATTGCGAATAAACTTGGATTTATTTAAGATCAGGAACTTGTATCGATCTATCTATCTGCAAAAATAGATCTGATGAGAATGGGTTTAGAGGTATCTGGGCCAGATACAGGCAAATAGGACAAGCTGAGGAAAGCAACTTACTCTGCATGGATGAGTTGGGTCGAAGGGCCTTGTTGGGACTTGAGCAACTCTACCCCTGCGTCACTGTGCCGCCCCATGCTGTATGACTCTATGAAGGTTCCCAAGGTACACTAGCCCTCTGTACTGTAAACCACGTTATGGGGGGCAGGGTAGCCCACTTTGCTGGAAGCCGCAGCAATCCCATACTCCCCTGACTTTGGGAAAGACTTTCATTAACCATATAACCATATAACAATTACAGCACGGAAACAGGCCTTCTCGGCCCTTCCAGTCCGTGCCGACCATTTATTTTCCCCATGTCCCATCTACCTGCACTCAGACCATACCCCTCCATTCCCTTCCCGTCCATATACCTATCCACTTTACTTTTAAATGTTAAAATCGATCCTGCCTCCACCACTTCTGCTGGAAGATCATTCCACACAGCCACCACTCTCTGAGTAAAGAAGTTCCCCCTCATGTTACCCCTAAACTTCTGTCCCTTAATTCTCATGTCATGCCCTCTTGTTTGAATCTTTCCTACCCTCAATGGGAAAAACTTATCCACGTCAACCCTGTCTATCCCTTTCATCATTTTAAAGACCTCAATCAAGTCCCCCCTTAACCTTCCGCGCTCCAAAGAATAAAGACCTAACTTGTTCAACCTTTCTCTGTAACTTAGTTGCTGGAACCTAGGCAACATTCTAGTAAATCTCCTCTGTACTCTCTCTATTTTGTTGACATCCTTCCTATAATTAGGCAACCAAAATTGTACACCATACTCCAGAATTGGTCTTACCAATGCCTTGTACAATTTTAACATTACTTCCCTACTCCTATATTCAATGCTCTGATTTATAAAGGCCAGCACACCAAAAGCTTTCTTTACCACCCTATCTACATGCGATTCCACCTTCAGGGAACTATGCACAGTTAATTGGTACGGGTGTCAGGTGTTTCGGGGAGAAGGTAGGAGAATGGGGTTCAGAGGGAAAGATAGATCAGCCACGATTGAATGGCGGAGTAGACCTGACAGTCTGAATGGCCTAATTCTGCTCCCATCACTTATGAACTTATGAAATCAAACCAAAGCCATTAAACAGCACTGTTTCAGATCCACAAAGAAAAATAAAGGGTTTCTATTACCTGTATGAATACTAGTTTTTCCATATTCATTAAAAGATTACTGAAGTCAGCCATATTTCTCTCAAAGACTTCCATCTTGTCTTCCAAAGCGAAAATCTGTGCATCGATGTCTCCAGTGACCTTGGTCTGGACTGTGTCGAGATACTTCAATGCTTCTTTCTCTTCATTCTCAAAGTAATTCCGCAGAGCAGTACACCGCTCCTGGACATGGGCTTTGCTTTCCCTGATCAGGTTCTGGTGAGGAGAAATGCATTTGATTATTACACTGTGAGTCAACTGACTTCACGCTGTTTTCTTGATGAATCTACATCAGTAGATGTGGGAGTAAACTGGAGCGCCCGGAGAAGACCCACACGGATGGAGTCGCTGCCTAAAGGGCCTGTCCCACTTTCACGACCTCTGCCGAGTTTGCCCTTGACTCATACTCGCAGCATGGTCGTCACGAGGTCGTAGGCAGGTCGTGATGCTAGTCGTAGGTACTTGTGGCATCAAGTAGGTCGGGGCGTTTTTTCCAGCCTGATGAAAAATGTCCACGAGTAAAAGAGGTGGTGAAGGTGGGACAGGCCCTTTACAGCACTAACAACGCCAGAGACCCGGGTTCGATCCTGGCTACGGGAGCTTGTCCGTACGGAATTTGTACTTTCTCCCCGTGACCTGTGTGGGTTTTCTCTTTGATCTTCGGTTTCTTCCCACACTCCATACACATGCAGATTTGTAGGTTAATTGGCGTGGTATAAGTGTTAAATTGTCCCCAGTGTGTGCAGGATAGTGTTAGTGTGCGGGGATCACTGGTCGGTGCGAACTTGGTGGGCAGAAGGGCCTGTTTCCGCACTGTATCTCCAAACTAAACACCGAGCCAAGCTCTAGATTTGTGTTGGATCGCACAAAGAAAAGAGTGACAACCAATTACCGCAGCACAAATATGGTCAATACACAACAGGTGCAGGAGTAGGCCATTCGGCCCTTTGAGCCAGCACCACCATTCAATGTGATCATGGCTGATCATCCCCAATCAGTACCCCGTTCCTGCCTTCTCCTCATATCCCGACTCCGCTATCTTCGAGATATCCTAGCCTATCGATCCTGTCCGAAATAATTAATTACCCCCAATGATTAATAAATCAAAAAGTCATTAAAAGACAGTTTGAAAGGCAGAATAGACTCGATGTGCAGAATGGCCTAATTCTACTCCTGTGACTAATTAGTTTATTAAAAATGTTCCCAGCACTTTATCTTTTTATTACACTCTAAAGTCTAGTGATGTCCAAAATCACTCACCTGTGTCTTTTCCTTCTGTGTCTGCAGGTGCAGGATGCCGGCTTGGATGGCAGTGGTATTTGTTCTGACCTTGTCTATCTGCTGCTGCAAGTGATCCTTAACATAAACCAAAAACAAGTTCTTAAATCTGGTTACTGAGGCGGTGCAGAAGGAAGGAGCGGTCCAGTGAAGGCAGAGATCCAGTGGCTGATCGTCCGCTATCAATAACCCGTGCCTGCCTTCTCCCCATATCCCTTGACTCCACTAGCCCCTAGAGCTCTATCTAACTCTCTCTAAAATCCATCCAGTGACTTGGCCTCCACTGCCCTCTGTGGCAGGGAACTCCACAAATTCACAACTCTCTGGGTGAAAACGTTTTTTCTCAGCTCAGTCTTAAATGCCCTCCCCTTTATTCTAAGACTCGCTGGAGTTTAGAAGGATGAAGGGGGACCTCATTGAAACTTACACAACAGTGTGTGGATATGGAGAGGGTGTTTCCACTAGTGGGAGAGTCCAGGACGTGAGGGCACAGCCTCAGTATTAAAGGACGCTTGTTTAGGAAGGAGATGAGGAGGTAAGTCGGGGCGAAGGGCCTGTTTCCACACTGTGACTCTCCGTCTCAGAGTAGGGGAATCAAGAACCAGAAGAGATAGGTTTAAGGTGAGGTAGAAAGATTTAATAGTAACCTGAGAGGCAAAAGGTGGTGGGCATATGGAATGAGCTGCTGGAGAACGTACTTGAGGCAGGGACTATCATAACATTTAAGAGACAAGTGGACAAGTGCAGGGGTCGAAAAGGTTTTGATGGATATGGGCCCACAGAGCCCTTTAAACAAGCGTCCTTTAAATGTACAAAATCTTTTACCCAAAGTAGGGGAATCAAGAACCACGGTGGGGGGGTGGGGGGGGGGGGGGGGGGGAGAGGTAGATGGGGTATGATGGGCTGAAGGGTCTGTTTCCTCGCTGTCTATAACTAGTTTAGTTTGGTTTATTGTCAGGAGTACCAAGGTGCAGTGAAAAGCTTTTGTTGCGGGCTATCCAGTCAGCAGAATGACAAAAGATAGACACAAACTGCTGGAGTAACTCAGCGGGACAGGCAGCATCTCTGGATAGAAGGAATGGGCGACGTTTCGAGTCCAGACTTTTCTACAGATGGAGTCTGGGGTTAGGAAGATACAGAGATAAGGAAGTGCAAGGTGTGAAAATGAGACAAAAGGGATGGAGATCAAGGAAAATACAGAATATATAATTGTTAGCTAGGAGAAAGTAACAACACAGCAAACAGCGATAAAATGTAATCGAGGACAGTCAGACTGGACAGAGAACTGGGAAGGGGGATGGATGGAGAGGGAAAGCAAGGGTTTCTCTGCCTCAGCGGGTGGCGTAGGCCGGTTCTCTGGATACTTTCAGGAGAGAGCTAGATAGGGCTCTTAAAGATAGCGGAGTCAGGGGATATGGGGAGAAGGCAGGAACGGGGTACTGATTTGGGATGATCAGCCATCATCACATTGAATGGCGGTGCTGGCTCAAAGGGCCAAATGGCTTACTCCTGCACCTATTGTCTATTGGGTTACTTGAAGTTAGAGAAGTCAAAGTTCACACCGCTGGAGTGTAAGCTGCCCAAGTGAAATATGAGGAGCTGTTCATCCAATTTGCGCTGGGCCTCACTCTGACAGTGGAGGAGGCTCAGGACAGTGTGGGACTGGGAGGGGGAGTTAAAGTGTTTAGCAACCGGGAGATCAGGTCGGTTTCGGCGGACTGAGTAATTAAATGTAGTGTAGGATGGAGCTGGTTAAAATACTGGTTTAAACTGATGATCGGTTCGGCAAGGAACCCTAACTGAAACTTGGACTCAGATGAAAAGTTATATTTTATATTTCTTGATTTTATCTCCAATGACGTATTAATGGTAAATCATTCCATTCTTTATAATTTTTTTTTTTTTGATTTATATTTTATTTTTCTCTCCGTTTCTCTTTTAAAAAAAACATTTATTAGAGACAAAATTATTAATTTGATAATGTTAATAATGTACGATTATTGCACACAAAATATTACTATCATAATATGTGTTTGCTAATGTACTGCTTACCTACTCTAATGAAAAATATATATATTAAAAAAAATAAACTGAAGATTGGCACAAAATGCTGGAGTAACTCAGAGGGACAGGCAGCGTCTCTGGAGAAAAGGAATGGGTGACGTTTGGGGTCGAGAACCTTCTTCAGACTAAAGAATTAAAGGGCCCGTCCTACTTGGGAGTCATTTGCGCAACATAATTTCCGCGTCATGACGCACACATTGTGCCGCGCACGTGATGCGTGCATGGGGCGTATTACACGAGCACGGTGTGTGTGATGACGTGGGCAGTGACATGCGGTTGCGCGCAACGACCCAGGATTTTGGGATGTAAAAAATCTCTGCACGCCATCTCCCTGACGTGCAAATGACGTCCAAGTTGGGACAGGCCCTTAAGTATCTGCATCTTGACGTACAATCACCCTCGCTGGTTGTCGTATAGGTTGGGCGGGCCATGTGCAAAGTCGCTATAACAATAACTATAACTATAACAACAATTATTATTATTGCACTTTATCTGTTTATTTATAGTGTATATATATGGTCTATACAATATATATATGCGTATAGTGTGTATATCGACACACTGAACTTTTATCTCCTGTTCTGTATTAAGTTTACACATTCTGTTGTGCAGCAGCAAACAAGAATTTCATTGTCCTATCTGGGACACAGGACAATAAGGCTCTCTTGACTTAAATATTAAAGTGGGCCTTAGAAGTCAGCCTCTTAATATCACAGAAACATAGAAAATAGGTGTAGGAGGAGGCCATTCGGCCCTTCGAGCCTGCACCGCCATTCATTGAGATCATGGCTGATCATCCCCAATCAATAACTCGTGCCTGCCCGCTCCCCATATCCCTTGAATCCACTAGCCCCTAGAGCTCTATCCAACTCTCTCTTAAATCCAGTGACTTGGCCTCCATTGCCCTCTGTGGCAGGGAATGCCACAAATTCACAACTCTCTGGGTGAAAAGGTTTTTTTCTCACCTCAGTCTTAAATGACCTCCCCTTTATTCTAAGACTGTGTAGCCCCTGGTTCTGGACTCGCCCAACATTGGGGACATTTTTCCTGCTTGTCTAGCTTGTCGATGAATATTAACTTTACGCCCCTCATGACAAAGAACCCAATTTAAATGTACATGCGATGTATGATGTGGGAGAAGAGGGAATGATTGATGACGCATGGACGGGAGGGTTGGAAGATTGGGAATCTCGGTGCCCTGATTGGAAGGGGTCAGAAGGGGAGGCATCCGATCAATAAAGACTGTATAATGAATTGTATAAAAATAGATGTTTTTCCTTTGCTCGGTGTGTCTCAACTTGGAGAGGCACCCGATTCTGCAGACTCGCAAATAAAGCATTTCTTGTTTCCACGATTTAGTCTCTGAGTAGTGATTGTGAGCACAAACTATATTTCACATAATGAATGTCCCCCCCCTCTGTTGTATACGAGGCTTATCCATACACACCCTCAGCTCCTGCTCGCCTTCACTGACGCTGCAACAGTTGTGGTTCTTGTGCCGGCCCACCACTGGGCAGAGGCAGCAGATACACACTTTGTCGTCCTTGCAGTAGATCTCCAGGAGCTTCTTGTGCTCCACGCACTTCCAGGTGGACATGTCCGCCGTGGGGTCGATGAGAGGGTGGTTCTTGAACACGGCGTTCTCCCGGTGGTGCTTGAGGTGCTTGGCACACATGGACGCTTCACACTTGAGGCAGGTCTTGACGGCAGACAGCTTCTTCCTGGTGCAGTAGTTACAAGGCAGAGCCATCGGCCCGCCGTTCACCGCTTGGTATTTCTGCGCGATGTTGGCCAGCTTGAAGTTCCTCTTCAGGGCGGGTTTCTCACGGTAGTTGGCCCGGCACTCCGGGCAGGAGTAGAGTCCAGACTCCGGCTCCCTCCACGACTCCTCGATGCAGGCTTGGCAGAAGCTGTGCTTGCAGTTGAGGATGACTGGGTCGGTGTAGATGTGCAGGCAGATGGGACAGGTCAGCTCCTCTTCCAGCCACACCGGCGGCGGGCCATCGGCCATTGTTCACTCGCCCAAGACCAGCGGCCAGAGGAGGCGGAGGCGGAGGCGGAGATGAAACCGAAAGCGAAACTCAAACCCAGCTCCAACCTTTGGCTCCAACGTCCCCAACACCATTGCAACGTGCAGGGTGCTCAGCTCACATTGCAATCCCAGCCCCGGTGCGCGCTTCAAACTGGGGCTGCATCTTACAGGGACATACACAGGGACAAGAGGAGTTTGCAAACATATATTTAACCCGACTGCAAAGCAGCCGATTGCTGCATCAAGATCACCCCCTCACTGCAGCATCCCCCCCTGTGTGAATAGCTTGCCCCGAGTACGCTCAGCTCAGACACCGCCTCCCAAATCTAACGGGCCATTCACACACACATATGCTCAATAAACCCTGGCAGTACACTCGTTAAAGATGCAATCATCGCATTATATATTATTGAGTGAGATTTTTCCGTATAATAATTTTTTTAAAACTATAAATAATAGTCAACTATTAATAATAATCATATATTATTAATCAGTTTTTCATTGAGGAAAAATCCCATTATATATTATTGTGAGATTTCTCCTTATAATTGTTTTAAACTATTAATAATTATAGTTTAACTATTAATAATAATCATCAATCATTAATAGAGCCAGGATTTTGCCATAAATGCCATCTGCCTTTTCATGCCTTTTTTTTTGATGATTTCAGGAAGATAATGCCTTTTTCACGATTGAGTGTCCAAATCAGCCTTTTTTGCTGTTTTAACGTAAATTACAAGAAAATTTACACCACTGAGGCGAAACCCGGCTGTAAGTGGGTGTTAAGTGGTGATTAGAGAGGGGTGCGTGGGAAAGGGTGCAGTCTTTGCAAACTGGAGTCATGCGTTAAGTAGGTGTGAAGTAGTGATTGGGGAAGAGCAGGTGGGGAAGGGTCCAGTATTTTCAAACTGGAGTCAAGCTGTGAGTAGGTGTGAAGTGTTAAAGGAACTGCAGATGCTGGAGAATCGAGGGTACACAAAAGGCTGGAGAAACTCAGCGGGTGCAGCAGCATCTAAGGTGCGAAGGCGATAGGCGACGTTTCGGGTCGAGACCCTTCTTCCTGTGAAGTGTTGGTTCTGTTTATCGAAACTGCAGTAGAACTGGTTCAGGTCGTTGGTCAGCTGATGATTGGCCAAGGAGCAGGGCGGTTTTCCTCTTGTAGCTTGTGATTTATTGCAAACCCTTCCACACTGAAGAAGAGTCATTTGCTGAGAACTTGCTCCTCAACTTCTCAAAGTACCTTTCCTTGGCAGCTCCGATTCCTCTTCTTAGCTTGTACTTCGCCTGCCTTAGAGGTCTCCTGTAGGATCTACCCCTGCAACCGTCAAAATGCCTAAAGTCAAGTCGACACCTTGTAAAAAAAACTGAACAATTTGGTGAGAGTGTACGGGAGTGATATATTCTCTACAGATAACTGTGCGCTGTTTTGCAACGCATGTGAGAGAGCAGTGAATCATGAGAAAAAATATTTAATCTCCATGCATGTAGACAGCTAAACACAAGTTGTTGGCAGAGAAACAGAAAGTAGGAAATACACAAGCTTGTCTCCTCACAACATTTACTGCTGGCTCCAATCGCAAATCTGAGTTTGAGTGATCTGTGCAACGCATTCATTGATGCTGGAATTCCACTGTGGAAATTGGAAATCAAATCTCTCAGAGGTTTTTTAGGGAAATACACAGAGGAACATATACCAAGCGAGTCATCATTACGGAAAAATACAGCAACTTCAACATTGTTGTGCAGAAAATTAGAGATGAAGTTGCATGCAACAAAATATGGATCTCAATAGACGAGATAACTGATGCCATGACTGATGTGGGGAGATTTGCCAATGTGGTCATTGGTACACTGGAGGCAGGTCAACCATGAAAGTTTCTTGACATCGGAAGTATTGGAGAAGTCAAAGAGCTCAACTATTGCTCAGTTGTTTACATCTTCACTTGCTGTACTTTGTACTTAAAGTTCCTGGCGATGTAGGTGAAGACATACAAGGAAAATGTAAGTGGGTGATTTTAGCTAACAAAGATCTTGAAGAAATACAAAACATAGCTAAAGTTCTCAAAGGTAGTTGTGACGCACAAGATATCGACATGAATGTAGAGTTTGTAGCTTGTTTCAGGTATGCACCAGTGACCTCAGCTGGGGTAGAAAGAATTTTTTCACAACTGTAATATATTCTGTCTGACAGACGGCATAGTTTAACATCAGATAATTTGAAAAAATGCTGGTAGTTATGTGCAACCAGACAACTTTGGTAATTTAATGTAGTATACCTTTACAATGATCATTTTTAACCATATTTTGGTGGTGGAAATAAATGCCTTTTTTGTCAATAAAAGCCTTTTTCGTGCCTTTTTTGTAAATTTATGATGCCTTTCTGCCTGCCTATTTCAGAGATTTTTAGCGCCTAAACATCCTGGCTCTATTATGATGAGGAATTACTATGAGGAAAAATCACGTGATATATTATTGTGGGATTTTTCCTAATAATAATGTTTACTATTAATGTTTAACTATTGATAATCATAAATTATGATGAAGATCTGGGTTCTAAATGGCATACCCTGCATCCTGAGGCTTTGACCCCCTGGCATGGGATGGGGACTGGACTTTGTGCCTTCACTCATAATGGGAACCATTGTGGGGGGGGTGTTTTTTATGTTTGAATCTCTTTATTAGTGTTGTGTCTGTATTCTTTATTTTATGTGCTGCATTGGCAAGAAACATTTCACTGCACCAATTGGTGTACGTGACCTTTAAACTAACCTTGAGCTCAATAAATAACCCATTTAATTTTAATCAGGCATTTTATTATATTTTCTCAACATCAGATAATAATTTAAGGTGGCACACTGGCACGGCTGGTAGAACTGCAGCCTCACAGCCCCAGAGACCTTGGTTTGATCCTGACCTCAGGTGCAGTCTGTGTGGAGTTTCTCCCTGTGGCTGCCTTGGTTTCTACCGGGTGCTCTCACATCCCCAAAGGCACACGGATTTGTAGGTTCATTGGCCTCTGTAGAATAAATTAATGCTTTACTTAAATAACCCCCAGTGTGAAGGGAGCAGATGGAAAGGTGGAATAACATAGAACTAGTGTGAAAATTGGTGGACGGACAGTGTGAACTCGGTGGGCCGAAGGGCCTGTTTCCATCCTGTATCACTGAACTAAACTAGTTGCTGCTTATTTTTTTGACAACTATTGGTAATGGTCCTGGTAGAATAGTCCCCTCCCCCACCCCTGTCCGTACAGAGTTTGCACGTTCTCATTGCGACCACGTGGGTTTTCTCCCACATTCCAAAGACGCGCAGGTTTGTAGGTTAATTGGCTTCAGTAAATTGTTCCGAGTGATGCTGGTCGGCGTGGACTCGGTGGGCCGAAGGGCCTGTTTTCATGCTGTATCTCTAAAAAACTTTGTTTCATCAAAATATTCAGATCTACCTCTTTAAAGATTGTAATATTATATCATGCATTATTATTTGCACCACTGTTCAAATCACACTAGCATCTTTAAACAAACGGCTTACGGTCTGTAAGAACGAATATTGTCAATTCAAAGGAAAAAAAGGACCTGTGACCTATAAATATCCATCTTAATATTTCAACATTTTTCAAAAAAATGGGACACGTATCAGGCTGATTTTGATATACTAGGTGGTTTTGTCATTTCTCCAAAATATCAACAATTCCAGCAAGCCTTACCATTTCCACTTTGTGAAAGCAAACCTTTTCACCAACTGCTTCAAGCTCCTGAGCACGGGAGATTTTTACCGTATCAATTTTCTCCGAAAATATCGTGTGATGTCAAAAAGCAGCTAACCTGCTTTGCTAAACATACCCTCTGCCAACAGTTCCAAATGTATTAAAATACTCTTTTGCCTGCGTTTCTAGAAACCTTTATCATTCTGGCTCTCTCATTTCATAAACCATTCCTGCAGAATTTAGCTTATCCGCCAACTATAGTTAATCAGGTTGCACAAAAAGCTGGAGAAACTCAGCGGGTGCAGCAGCATCTAAGGAGCGAAGGAGATAGGCGACGTTTCTGGTCGAGACCTTTCTTCAGACCGGACACCTCCTCCTACTTAACCCTGGACCATATAACAATTACAGCACGGAAACAGGCCTTCTCGGCCCTTCCAGTCCGTGCCGACCATCTATTTTCCCCTAGTCCCATCTACCTGCACTCAGACCATACCCCTCCATTCCCTTCCCGTACATATACCTATCCACTTTACTTTTAAATGTTAAAATCGATCTTGCCTCCACCACTTCTGCTGGAAGATCATTCCACACAGCCACCACTCTCTGGACCATGACCCCACTGACGAGCACCAGGCCACCATCTAGAGCACCATAACCATACAGAGATAGTTAATCAGGTCCTTACTGAAATAGGCAAAATGTAGAAGCAAGGAACTGCAGATGTTAGTTGATACCAATGATAGACACAAAGTGCTGGAGTAACTCAGTGGGTCGGGCAGCATCTCTGGAGAAAAAGGATGGGTGATGAAGAAGGGGTCCCCACCCGACACGACACCTACCTTTTTCCTCCAGGGATGCTGCTTGACCAGCTGAGTTACTCCATCCAGCATTTTGTGTCTATCCTTACTGGAATATTTGTCATCAGGAATCTGACATCTTTCACTAACTGAGCTTAAAATTTCAATCTTATTACTACTTACCACGTAAGAGTAGCATTTTACGATAACAAACTCCATCCGTATATTAGGATATTATTAATTGCACAATGTTGAAGAAATTATCAGCGCTGTTAAAACCAGTTTTTAAATGGACAGAGAAATGTGAGGTGTTGCAATTTAGGAAGTCTAACATGGGCAGGACCTACACAGTGAATGGTAGGGCTCTGGGGGATGTTATAGAGCAGACAGATCTAGGAGACAGATCTGCAGGTGCATGGTTCCTTGAAGGTGGAGTTGCAGGTGGATAGGGTGGTCAAAAAGGCGTTTGACACATTGGCCATCATCAGTCAAAGTATTGAGCGTAGAAGTTGGGAGGCCAGGTTGCCGTTGTATAAGACGTTGGGGAGGCTGCACTTATAGAGTATTGAGTTCAGTTCTGGGCACCATGTCATAGGAAAGATGTTGTCAAGCTGGAAAGGGTATAGATAAGATTTACAAGGATGTTGCCAGGGCTAGAGGGTCTGAGCTGCAGGGAGAGGTTGAGCAGGCCGGGACTCTATTCCTTGGAGCTCAGGAGCTTATAGATGTGTATAATATCTTGAGAGGAATAGATTGGGTAGATGCACAGAGTCTCTTGCCCAGAGTGGGTGAATCGAGGACCAAAGGACATAGGTTAAAGGTGAAGGCGAAAATAGGAATCTGAGGGGTAACTTTTCACACAAAGGGTGGTGGGGTTATGGAACAAGCTGCCAGAGGAGGTAGTTGAGGCCGGGACTATCCCAACATTTAAGAACATTAGACAGGTACATGGATAGGATAGATTTGGAGGGATATGGACCAAACACAGGCAGGTGGGACTAGTGGAGCTAGTATGGGCAAGTTGGGCCGAAGGGCTTGTTTCCACACTGTATCACTCTGACAGTATTCATTAGGAATGCAGGGATTGGTTATGAATACCAAGTTCAGAATTTTTGCCACAATTTAGGGTGGTTTAAAAGGTTTTCAAATTTTTAATTAATTATGTGGTTTTTCCATTTTGCAATAAACAAGTAATACATTTAAGATATCACAAAGTGAATTAATGAGGGAGGAAAGGAAAAAAAAATCCTTATGAAGGGCTAGAATGTGAAACTGTCCACACAAGCTACAATTGGGGCAGATTCGGTCAATATAATCAAAAGGAAGAAGGATGGATATTAAAGCATGCAAGAAAGAGTTGGGAGGCAAATTTAGCTGTCAATGAGAAAGATACAAGTTTCTGAAAATGCATTACAATAGATCGGATGCAACAAAGTGGCTGTGGTGGGAAAATGGATGGAGGAGAAAACTAAAAGGACGAATCGAAGTCCAATTCTTAATGAAAACCTTTATAATACAGTAAACCCTCGTTATAACGGATCATTGGGGGATGGGGGAATACAGTTTGTTATTGCACATTGTCTGCTATAACCAAAGGTCGACAGAAATGCTGGAGAAACTCAGCGGGTGAGGCAGCATCTATGGAGCGAAGGAATAGGTGACGTTTCGGGTCTCGAACTGAATTGTAAGCTATTCCTTCACTCCATAAGTGCTGCCTCACCCGCTGAGTTTCTCAAGCATTTTTGTCTACCTTCGATTTTTCCAGCATCTGCAGCTCTTTCTTAAACAGTCCGCTATAAACGAGTAAGCAATTATCGTAAAAGTTGTCGAACCAAACAACTGCAGTTGCTGGCTCCATACACAAAAGGACACAAAGCGCTGAAGTAACTCAGCAGGTCGGGCAACATCACTATGGAATGTTGGATAGGTGACGTATCAGGACGAGATGCTCTCGGTCTGGAACTGGGCTTGTAAGCCAGGCGCGTTGCCGTTCCCGTCCAGCTGGTGGCTGGGGGAGAGGCGAGGTTCAGCGGAGTCAATGGTCGCGGCCCGCGGGCGATGGGCGGTGGTGGTGGTGGTAGGTGTGGCCGGGAATCGGCCGAGGAAGTGGCGTGGGCCGGTGGTGGCGGCAGTAGGTCCGGCCTGGAAGCTGGCACGGGGGCGGCGAAGGTGGCCGGAGCTGTGAGCGACCGGGGAGGTGGTGCGGGCTAGGGATGGTCCATGGTAGGTCAGTCCGCTATGACCGAAATCCGTTGTAGAGTGGTCCGTTACAACGAGTGTTTACTGTATAAATATCCAATCATGATTATTACCTCTAGCCCTGCTTGCAATAAACCCTCACCCAATCCCCAACTTGAATAAAAATTGGGATGTCATTGCAGGTCTCTCCATAATGTTTGGGACAAAGACCCATCATTTATTTATTTGCCTCTGTACACAATTTAAGATTTGTAATATTAAAAAAATCACGTGGATAAAGTGCACATTGTCAGATTTTATTAAAGGGTATTTTTATACATTTTGCTTTCACCATGTAGAAATTACAGCAGTGTTTACACATAGTCCCCCCATTTCAGGGCACCATAATGTTTGGGACACATGGCTTCTCAGGTGTTTGTAATTGCTCAGGTGTGTTTAATTGCCTCCTTAATGTAGGTGTAAGAGAGCTCTCAGCACCTAGTCTTTCCATCGTCTTTGGAAACTTTTATTGCTGTTTATCAACATGAGGACCAAAGTTGTGCCAATGAAAGACAAAGAAGCCATTATGAGACTGAGAAACACAAATAAAACTGTTAGAGACAACAGCCAAACCTTAGGTTTATCAAAATCAACTGTTTGGAACATCATTAAGAAGAAAGAGAGCACTGGTGAGCTTACTAAATGCAAAGGGACTGGCAGGCCAAGGAAGATCTCCACAGCTGATGATAGAAGAATTATTTCTATAATAAAGAAAAATCCCCAAACACCTGTCCGACATATCTTCACTCTTCAGGAGTCAGGTGTGGATTTGCCAATGACCACTGTCCATAGAAGACTTCAGAACAGAATACAGAGGCTACACTGCAAGATGCAAACCACTGGTTCGCTGCTAAAATAGGATGGCCAGGTTACAATTTGTCAAGAAGTACTTAAAAGAGCAACTACAGTTCAGTAAAAAGGTCTTGTGGACAGATGAGACAAAGATTAACTTGTATCAGAGTGATGGCAAGAGCAAAGTATGGAGGAGAGAAGGAACTGCCCAAGATCCAAAGCATACCACCTCATCTGTGAAACACGGTGGTGGGGGTGTTATGGGCTGGGCATGTATGGCTGCTGAAGGTACTGGCTCGCTTATCTTCATTGATGATACAACTGCTGATGGTAGTAGCATAATGAATTTTAAAGTGTATAGACACATCCTACCTGCTCAAGTTCAAACAAATGCCTCAAAACTCATTAGTCGGTCGTTCATTCTGCAGCAAGACAATGATCCCAAACATACTGCTAAAGCAACAAAGGAGTTTTTCAAAGCTACAAAATGGTCAATTCTTGAGTGGCCAAGTCAATCGCCCGATCTGTACCCAATTGAACATGCCTTTTATATGCTGAAGAGAAAACTGAAGGGACTAGCCCCTAAACCAAGCATAAGCTAAAGATGGCTGCAATACAGGCCTGGCAGAGCATCACCAGATAAGACACCCAGCAACTGGTGATGTCCATGAATCGCAGACCAAGCAGTCATTGCATGCAAAGAATATTCAACAAAATACTAAACATGACTACTTTCATTTACATGACATTGCCGTGTCCCAAACATTATGTATGCTGCCCTGGAATGGGGGGACTATGTATAAACACTGCTGTAATTTATACATGGTATAAAAATAGCCTTTATTAAAATCTGACAATGTGTACTTTAACCACATGTGATTTTTTCTATTACAAATCTCAAATTGTGGAGTATAGAGGCCAATAAATAAATGATGGGTCTTTGTCCCAAACATTATGGAGGGCACTGTATATTGGGAATCACTAGCAAACTACTCGATCTATTTTCTCACAGCTGAGATTTGGGTCAATATTTTCACATAAACGCAGCCTTTATTTCATTAGTGCCATTCTTCGATCAATAATACTTTACATACCGTGAGTGAGATGGAACGAGAATTTGAGAGAACCATCGATGCCTTTCACAGTTTCACAGAAGTCAGACCACATCAAAAATGTAAGAAGCTCTCTCTCTTTACACGTTCTCAGACAGGCTGATTCCCTTTAGAAGTAATAAATTTAGCCGTTGGAAGGTTAAGATAATGTCGGGGACTATTTGCCAATCCTCGTCTTCACAGAACGTGTATAATAGTGTCATATCAGAATTAGAAAAAAGGCCCACATTTATTATTAATTTTAAATTTGACAGATGTGCACTCTGGAAAAAAAAAGCTGGACAAGAAATATAAAGAGCATTATACCCCCACATAACCTATATAACATAAACAATGTGTTTTGTTAAATGTTTAATGTAATCCAGAAATACATTTTGATATAGTAATCTTACACAAACTTTTCAACCACATCAGTAATGACTTCCTCTAGGAGCTAAGGCTTTTTTTTAGCAAAAAAAAATGAAACCACTTCCAGCTCGGTCAGGTCGGGAGGGGTCGGGGGAGAATAGGGTGGATCTTATTCCATTCTTTTGTATCAGAACTCTCGGCTATTCAGTGTAAAGAAAGTTACAGCGACAGTGAAAAACACAAACTGACCCACGCAGATCCGACCCCAAATTACTCGAAGCGGCTCTGAAGAAATAAACAAAAAATAATAATTTGGAGGATTTTTTGCCTTTTTCTTTTTTGAACAGGAAACATTACATACTAATCATTTCTGTGCTAAAATTTAACTATTACATTCCCGCTTCCAAGGCTTGCTGCAAAAGCAAGTAGACAGTAAAGGGAAAAGCACACTTTAATTTACAGCTCAGTAACCTCCCAGCTTCTCCCTGTTTACCCCCCCCCCCCCCCCAGATTTACCAAAGTTCTTGGTTACATCAAGAACAAAAATATTACTGTGTACAAAAAAGCCCAAATTGCAGGATTCTGTGAACACACAAGCGTAACTCTTCAAAGAAATTTAAAAAAAAACAGCACAACACAAGTCCCAGTAATAACATTGGAAAAATGAGAAATCAGGGCTCTTTGCCTACAGTCCGTTGTGAGTCACAGTTTGTTAATATTTACTGCTGCTTTGAGATGCAATCCTTGAAAATTCTCCTCTTCTAAGTTGCAAAAATCTGACCTCTGTGCACTCGTTTGCCAGAACATAAAATGCATTTGTGGATAGGTGTGTGAAAGAGACAGACACTGATAACAACTCATAACTTTGTGCACACTGGCTGTACTGAATAAAGTCCCATTGGAAAAGTGAAGTGCCTTGCTGAGCCATTCAAGAGACAGAGAGCGAGTTTCACTCATCAATATGATGAGCCTCCGTATCCCAAACAGAAAACCAGCCGTTTCTCAGTTTACCATGTGAAAGCCATTAATTCGGACAAAACACAAGGATAGGAAGGCACCGGCCGCCAGTGAGATGTGCTGGGCCCAGTCTAGAGTTCATCTTCAACAATGCCTGAAAAATAAAACACTGGTCTGGGGTGTCCACAGAGTTGCCTGCAAGTCCCTGGAGCGGAAACCTTGCAAGCGGATGAGTTCCAATGTTGCTATGTGCTTCCTGTAGTCTGTTTGTCATCTGTGTCACAAGGGCCTAAAAATAAATAAGGAAAGTATTAGTTAATCCGGATAGACTGACATTTTTTTTTCAAAATCATAACTTGAAATTCCAACGGGTGAGAAATATTACCCCAAAAATTCAAAGAAAAGGTAAATCCACAAAATAAAACTGGCCATGGCGTAATATAATTTTCAACTCTTGTCTCATCAAATATTTTTTGAATCACACCAATTCTTGTAGCCAAAAAATCAAATCAAGTCGAAAATAGACACAAAAAGCTGGAGTAACTCAGCGGGACAAGCAGCATCTCTGGAGAGAAGGAATGGGTGATGTTTCGTGTCGAGACCCTTCTTCATGCAATTTCAGACTGGAATGCAAACCAGCCATCATTTCTATCTCGAATGTGGCAACAGGATTAAGAACGTGACTCTTCACCAAAGGGTCCCAACCTAAAACGCCACCCACCCTTTTTCTCCATAGATGCTACCTGACCCGCTGAATTACTCCAGCACATAATGTCTATCTTCAGCATAAACCAGCAGCTGTAGTTCCTGTCTTAGCATGGCTCTTAATCGAGCTTCGAACAGAGATCTTGTGACACAATTAACATAAGTAATCCCTGCTCTGGCATTTTGGATATAATCTTAACAAGTTTGTTCGACCAGGGAATGTTTCCGATGTGAGATATCAGAGACCAGAGGGTGGCTCACTGTGTGCCTCTAAGAAAGTTTGCACAGAAAAGCGTAGGAACTTTTGTTCTGGTATTTTATTTAATTCACAAATTTAATCAATAATGTTTTATATGTCATTCTTAATTGTCACTGCATGTCATGTTGTCACTTGCAAGTGGAGCACCAAGGCAAATTCCTTGTATGTCGACATACTTGGCCAATAGACTTATTCATTCATTCATTCAAACTTAAAGACCAATAAGCCTTACATCAGTGGTGGAGTTTCCGAGAGAAGGGGCCTACATCCATTCAGAAGGACAAAGGGATAGTCAATATGGCTTTGTGGGACATCACGTCTCACAAGTCGGATTGAGTTTTTTTGAAGAGATGACCGACACGACTGATGCAGACTGTATTGGTGGAGGATATTACATGGACCCTAGGGAAGCATTTAACCAGTTGCCGCAAGGTACACTGGTCTGGAAGGGTCGATCAGGATGAGCTATCTTACAAAACTGGATTGAAAGTAGAAGA
This sequence comes from Raja brachyura, assembly GCA_963514005.1. Next base: position 3,653,146 of record OY740810.1, on the reverse strand, counting down.
CAGAGGGTCACATTTAGAGTACAGTTCACATTTCTGTTCGCCTTGCCATAGGAAGTTTGTCATTAAGCTGGAAGCAAGGAGGATTTGCAAGGATGTCATTGGGTCAGGAGTGCTTGCGTTATGAAGGGAGGATGGCTAGGCTAGGAATTTTTCCTTTGGAGAGTAGAAGGCTAAGAGGTGACCTTATAAATAGGCATAAATAGGATGAATAGCCACAGCTCCCTGTGGTAGCCAGGGTTGGGGAGTTTAGAACTAGTGGGCATGAATTTAAGTTGAGAGGGGAAATAATTAAAAAGGGTCTGAGGGGCATCTTTTTCATCGAGTGTGGTGGAATGCCAGAGGAAGTGGTAAAGGTGGGTACAATTATAATATTTAAGACACTTGGACAGGTTCATGGAAAGGGAAGTATTGGAAGGAAATGGATACGCACAGCCAAGTGGGACTTGATCAACGTAAACCTTCGAAATAAGAGACCTGTACATAATGGATTTTGGTTGCAGTGGACCAAGGGCCCCGCGGCCCCACCCTCCCACTTCCGCCAAGGTTACCCAACGAGCTGGCGTTGCGTGGCAGGAGCTTCCGGTTGCGGGAGGGGGGCGAGTGAGCAGTTTGCAGGGAGCGTGGGTACGGGGCCCGTCTCCGACGCATCGCTTGTGAGGCTGGGGGGTCTCTGCGGCTCCCTGGTCTGTGAATTTCCATTTGTTTAATCAACAATATTTCAGGCCAATTTTGTAAGATAGCTCACCCTGATCGACCCTTCCAGATCAGTGTACCGTACGGCAACTAGTTAAATGCCTTCCTAAAGTCCATGTAATAACTTCCACTAATACAGTCGCCCCCCCAACGCCGTGTTTCTTCCCTCCCGCCCCTTAGGTTACACTTTACCCCCCTGACTGGGCTGTGGAGGCCAAGTCAACGGATACCTTTAAGGCAGAGATGGACAGATTCTTGATTAGTACGGGTGTCAGGGTTTATAGGCCGAAGGCAGGAGAATGGGGTTGAGAGGGAAAGATAGATCAGCCACGATTGAATAGCGGAATGGACTCGATGGGCTGAACAGCCTAATTCTGCTCCCAGAACATATGAATTTATTACCAGGCATGATTGTAGTCTCAATACCAGTGCCCTCCATAATGTTTGGGTCAAAGACCCATCATTTATTTATTTGCATCTGTACTCCCCAATTTGAGAATTGTGATTGAAAAAATCACATGTAGTTAAAGTGCACAGTCAGATTTTATTAAAGGGTATTTTTAATAAATTTTGGTTTCACCATGTAGAAACTACAGCTAAATTGATTGTTGCGTAGTACCATATATCCTCCAGTAAGCTATTCTCTCTCACATGCCCCTCAACTTCCCTCGAATTGCTCTGCCAGCTAACTCCACCAGGAACAGTTTACAGTCACCAAGTAACCTATCAGCATGTCTGTGAGATGTGGACAGCAACTGGGGGAAACCATCATGTTGAACATGCAAACGCCAGAGTTGCTAGCTGAGGTCAGCATTGAACCTCAATTGTTGGAACTATATGACAGCATATTTCTAGCATTTAGTTGTCCTCTGACTCCTCTTTTATTAATTGCACGTTTCATTTGGCCTCTCTTATGTCCTGTCCTCTGTAGAGCCTACATTTTGTTCTTTACTAGTCTTACTAGCACCCTCTTTCGGCTCTCCCTCTCCTCTCTAATACCGGTTTCCTTTTTATTATCTTTGTTCCATATACATGCCATCAATCCACAACTTATTTATCATTTCACAACTCCGAATGAAGGTCATTATCTTGGAGTTAAATCTCTTCTACACGCCACAGAAATGCCATACTGAGCATTTAGATCCTTTTCTGATTTGATTCCAATTTCCCAAACAAGTTACATGTTAGTTTAGTTTAGTTTAGAGAAACAGCGTGGAAACATGCCCTTCGGCCCACCGAGTCTGCACCGACCAGCGATCACCACACATTAAGGCTATCCTACACACAACTAGGGACAATTTTTACATTTATGCCACGCCAATTAGCCTCCAAACCTGTACGTCTTTGGAGTGTGGGAGGAAACCGAAGATCTCGGAGAAAACCCACGCAGGCCACGGGGAGAACGTACAGACTCCGTACAAACAGCACCAGTAGCCAGGATCGAACCCAGGTCTCTGGCGCTGTGAGGCAGCAACTCTACCACTGCGCCACCGTGCTGCCCAATGTTTGGATTTATGTTTGCTTTCCACATAAATCATCATGGGACAAGAAAATACAGGCGATAAACAATGACATTTTTTAAAAAGCATTTGGAAATTTTCCCCGACATTAATCATTAAGATTAAAAATATGGATGCAAGTTACACCTTAAATGGACAATGAAACACTTCTTTAAAATATTCTCCCAGCATTATCCAAGAAATGGCCCCATGTTGAATTTGGTTGTCACTTCAGCCAACCAAACGTACCTCTACAAAGTCAGCATTGGCTTAATTGTGCAAACGAACAGTGTGACTGATGTTAGCTCTGTAGGTGTGGACTGTCTGTGTTCACATGGCCACTGCAAACCTGCATTCAGTCTGCAACTCCACAGCTATCTAATGTCCTTTGCATTCTTGATGTCAGCTGAACAGCACCGTCTCACAGCTCCATAACATTACATGGGCTGGGCATCCAAACTTCATTGCTAGTTTCCTAGGACAATATCCGTCCTAGCATTCCAATGAGGTACAATCTGCTTTGATACCAAGACTATTAAATAACCGCATAGAGCTTACTTTAAAGTGTAACATTACTTTCTGTATTATAACAAAGGATAATAAAATCTGCAGATGCTGAAAATCTGAAATAAATACAGGACAGGTTTTGTAAATGTTCAGCAGGTTAGGTTTTTGTGTTTATTTCCAATTTAGTTTTAGGAATATCTGTTCATAAGACATAAGAGCAGAATTAGGTCATTGGCCCATCGAGTCTACTCTGTTTTTCTATCAGGCAGATCTATTTTTCCTCTCAACCCCATTCCCCTGCCTTCTCCCCATAACTCTTGACACCCTTGCTAAACAGAATCTGTCAATATATGCCTTAAAAATACCCAATGGCTTGGCCTCCACAGGTGCCTGTGGCAATACCCCCCCTCCAATCAAAGTACTATTTTCTATGTGACGTACAATTGGTCATCAGGAACTCAAAGCCCCTTTATAAAAATGATTAAATCAAAATCTAAAACCTTTTGGCTTTTAGCACTTCTTTTATATTTCAGAGTCAACTAGGTTGAATTTGGTAGCCAGGAGGTATCCATAACATTTTATTTGATCACTGTAGTTTATAAGCAGAGCATATTAAGTCAGCACAGCCCATAATAATGCCACATTAAAAGTCCTCTGCCCCCCTTATCTCTTTCAACTAAAAAATGGATAAACAATTGAAATAAAATTAATTTTATATTGGCAGTATTTACATATATTTTAGGAAAGTTGGTCTACTGGAGTTAAGTATGTGTCTGTTTAAAATCAGTTTAACTAAAGTTTACAAGAATGATCCCAGGAATGACTAGGTTAACCTATGATGAGGATTTGTCGGCACTGGGCCTGTACTCGCTGGAGTTTAGAAGAATGAGGGGGAACCTCATTGAAACATACAGAATAGTGAAAGGCCTGGATGGAGGGGAGTTGGAGAGGATGTTTCCACTAGTGGGAGAGTCTAGGACTAGAGGTCACAGCCTCAAAATTAAAGGACATTCTTTTAGGAAGGAAATAAGGAGAAATTTCCTTAGTCAGAGGGTACTGAATCTGTGGAATTCTTTGCCACAAAAGGCTGTGGAGGCCAAGTCACTGGATATTTTTAAGGCAGAGAAAGATTCTTGATTAGCATGGGTGTCAGAGGTTGTGGGGCGAAGTCATGAGAATGGGGTTAGGATGGAGAGATAGATAAGCCATGATTGAATGGCGGAGCAGACTTGATGGGCCGAATGGCCTAATTCTACTCCTATTCCTCATTACCTATATTGGAGTAGCTTTCTTTAATTGGTTAGCAGACATTAATGTGTTCTCAAACTTATGCTTATGTTTAAGAAGGAACTGCAGATGCTGTAAAATTGAAGGTAGACAAAAGTGCTGGAGAAACTCAGAGGGGGGCAGCAGCATCTGTGGAGTGAAGGAAATAGGCAATGTTTCGGGCCGAAACCCTTGGTCCTTGGGTTTCGGCCCGAAACATTGCCTATTTCCTTCGCTCCATAGATGCTGCTGCACCCGCTGAGTTTCTCCAGCACTTTTGTCTACCTTATGCCACTCATTACTGATCAGATCACCAATATCGCACTTACCACTCGTTGTTGAAGCAGGAACAATAACTTCATCGTCGTCGTCGTCACTATCTTCCTCATTTGACTGTGTCACTCCCGACTCTGAAGTTATACACGGAGGTTCGGGCTCCTGCTCAGAGCGACTTCTCAATGCCAAAATACGGTGATGTAGTGCTGCATACAGTTGTCCAGCATCTTTTGAACTGGCCTGCAATCAGTCCCAAACAAATTCAATATCTACTTTTCCTGACTTAAACAACAAAATCCATAACACAATTAGGGCAGCTCCCAATGAGAAGGGTAGAATGATCTATTTTCAATTACTAACACAATTTCTAATGTCTGAATAAGGGTCTCGACCCAAAACGTCACCAGTTCCTTCCGTCCAGAGATACTGCCTGAATTACTCGAGGATTGTATGTGTCTGTCTGCAACATCATTTTTCATGCAGTCTCAAGTTTATGCTATGGAATAAAACGGATCATCTCTTCTTATACAAGGAAAGAAGGAATTTAATCACCAAAGCTTTACACACACACACGTACATATATATATACACAAGTGTGTGTGCATCCTATAGTGTAATGTAAGTTTATAGGTTCTAAGGATAGATTCCTGGGATGTCAGGACTGTCTTATGAACAAAGACTGCACAGACTCGGTTTATACTCTCTAGAATTTAGGAGATTGAGAGGGGATCTTATAGAAACTTACAAAATTCTTAAGGGGTTGGACAGGCTAGATGCAGGAAGATTGTTCCCGATGTTGGGGAGGTCCAGGACAAGGGGTCACAGCTTAAGGATAAGGGGGAAATCCTTTAGGACCGAGATGAGAAGGAATTTTTTCACACAGAGAGTGGTGGGTCTCTGGAACACTCTGCCACAGAGGGTAGTTGAGGCCAGTTCATTGGCTATATTTAAGAGGGAGTTAGATGTGGCCCTTGTAGCTAAGGGGATCAGAGGGTATGGAGAGAAGGCAGGTACGGGATACTGAGTTGGATGATCAGCCATGATCATTTTGAATGGCGGTGCAGGCTCGAAGGGCCGAATGGCCTACTCCTGCACCTAGTTTCTATGTTTCTAAGTCATAGGAGCAGAATTAGACCATCGAGTCTATTCCACCATTCAACCATGGCTGATCTATTTTTCCTTCTCAACCACATTCTCCTGCCTTCTCCCCATAACCCCTGACACCCTTACTAATCAAGAATCTGTCAATCTCCACCTTAAAATACCCAGTGACCTGGTCTCCACAGCTGTCCATGGCAATGAATTCCCGATTCCCCAACCTTGCTTTTGTGATGAATAGACTGAGGGATGGAATTATTTCCAAACTTGAATCCCGGAGCATTCTCTGGCTCGGCAAGCAAATAGGTAGACTCGGTGCGCTGTTATACTGAGCATGTTTTTTGCAATGGATCAGGTTCATGGTAAATTTCCCTCTGGATTGTCCAAAAATGTACCTTATCAAAGGAATCCACCATAACAGCACCAATGTGGTAATTACCTTGAGACAAACCAAGGCTTGGCCTCTTCGGTGTAAACCAGCATCTGCCGTTCTGTCCTACACACATCATATGTTGTGTGCCAGTGTGTCAGTCTGCCTGCCTCATATCTGTAGTCCTGCATTTATAAGTTGATCCTTGGCCTTCATAATATTTTGAGGACTCCAAAGTTGAAATGTTAACTGGCCATTCACCTATCAAACTTGCAATAATTTCCCTCTTATCCTTTTCTGCATGTTCCTTGTCTATTTCCACTCCCACCCTTCTCCCAGTCAATAGACAATAGGTGCAGGAGTAGGCCATTCAGCCCTTCGAGCCAGCATCGCCATTCAATGTGATCATCCACAATCAGTACCCAGTTCCTGCCTTCTCCCCATATGCACTTTATCCATATTACATTTATTGTCATTTTAGCACAGGTTCTGATCAATTTATGATAGCTTAATCTACAACATTTATATGAATGAATAAACTTAGCTCAATGATCAACTATCCCCTTATCCCCAAAATTGAAGGTCCTTTTCATTCCCCACCATCTCCTAGTTCAGTGAGTTTCTCTTTAATCCCTGTTCCCTTTCCACCTGTGATTAAATAGTTTGAACATCCCAAAACAAGGCAATAAAGGCTGACGTTTGAGTTCTTAAAATAAACGAAGCAGACATACCGAAATTAGAAAGACTTTGACACCTTGGTCCTCTGCATCCATGGCTGTGATCCGAATACTCTTTTCACTGGCTTTATCAATTTGCATTTGAGCCCAGAGTTTGGTATTTAGAATCAATCTAAGGCTGCCTTGAGTCCGCATCACTGCAATAGAGCAAGGAGAGCAATGGAAGCATAGTCAATGTTGCATCCTGTTTAGTACCTTTAGAATAAGAACCATACCACTATATTTTAAACTGGTATCCGAGTGCCCGTGATAATTCTGTTTGAAGATTGCAATCAATCAGTACTCAGCTGAAACTGATCTGATATTTTGGGAATCTTGGTTCAGGGAATGGCTTTTATAATTACTAATTTTTCTCGTGAACAATGCCAGACCTATGTTTGCTTTGGTAGCTAGTGCCAATTCTCTCTTGCTCTGGTTCCTTAAACCAAAAAGTTAAACAAAAGTGTATTAGCTGGTTAGAAGAGAGGCTCTCTTGCAAACTGAAAAACCACAAAGCCCACTCTTCCCTTCCTGTTTCCTGATCTCTTCATCTTGCGTTACAGGCTAGCCACAAACATCCATTACAAACCTATAAATGTCACAATTAACTGTATTATATTTCTTCCACCTTGCATCACATACAGACTCCATTCCATTCTCCCAGATTCTGTTTTCGCTGCATTGGTAAAGGGACAATTTCCACAAAGGTGGTTATGAAATATCTTTCTTCGTTGTGAACCTTGGCTTCCCTCCACCAAAGTGGATAGAGCCTTTGACCATATCCCATCTATTTCTTGCATCTTTGCTCGCGTCCTCTCCCCTCTTGGACAGCAAAAAAATAGTTATTTGATCCTCGCCTTCCACCCCACCAGCCTTTGCATTCACTGGATCAATTTTCACAATTTCCATCAGTTCTGACAACTAGACACGTGTTCACATTCCTTAAAGTAATTGAGATCTTTCTACTGTTGGTCCATGAAGTATCTGAAATCCTTCTAGTTTCACAGGCAGTCTTCTTTGTCTTATGGTAGTCTCCCATGAAACAAAGTTCAATTCTTCTACAAGGAAGTTATTTCACAAATCCAAATACAGAAACAAATCAGTGATAATTCCTATCATTGCAAATTCTTTACTTCACACTCAAAACATAAAACTGATAAATATTCATAAAGAGATGACTGAATGCTGGATCAGAGGGTATCAATCACGTCTTTTTTTTGCTGGTATGTACAAAATCACAATTTTTGCATCACGCAATGTAGTTAATAATCATGAAAGCTTTAACCTGCAAAGACCCAGGCGACTATATGCGTACTGGCCACAGAAGCAGATCTACAAACTCCACACTCTTAACTCTCTACTCCTACAGCAACATTTCTTACTTTAACTATGATACACTATAAATGGATCGATTGTAATAATATATCATATGTCGTTCTGCTAACTGGTTAGCACGCAGCAAAAACTCTTCACTGTATCTCGGTACACATGACAATAAACTGAACTAAACTGAATTGAACTTTTCACCAGGTATTGCAAGGTTAAGAAGACAAAAATGTGCACGTTTATAGACTATGTTATTTTAGGAAGCACTATAAATTGTCACTGATTAAATTATCAAAAAGTATAGAAGATAAAAGCATACCTAGCCTTGATTGCAAAGCTCCGTCATCACCAGACGCCATATCATTGAGCCTCAAGAGACCTCTTCCCCTCTCGACCCACGACTGTGATGTCTTGTCAAACACAAACAGCTTACATTGCATCTGAAATTAATCAAGAAGATTCTGAAGCCAAGAAATATTAGCCTCCCAACCAGCAGGTTAAACGTCCAAACCACACACAGATTGATATGCAACTATGAAAGAAAAATGAAAGATGATTATCATGAAATAAGAAAGCAGATGATTCCAATATCACTAAAATCCGTTTCCAATATTTTGTTCTCATTTGAAAGGTTGCATTAGTTGGTGCATTAGAGTGGTGCATTTCCTCCCCTAGTAGGGCTTTAACTGAAGATTCCTTCTTAATTTTTATGAGGGAGCTTAAAGTTTGTTTAGTTTTTAACAGATTGTTATTTTGGTATCAGAATCATAACCGAGAGTTTTGATGGAGACCAATATCTTGTACCACAAAGAGTGCCACAAAGAATTAACAGAATGTCACTGCAAGCTCTTTTTTTTTTATCTCTGACACCAGAGTAAAGCAGGGCCAGGTAATGCGGGCAAGAAAAATAAACTAACAATTATTGATGAAGTCAATTGTGAGAAGTGTCTCGACCCAAAACGTCACCCATTCCTTATATCCAGAGATGCTGCCTGTCCCACTGTGTTATTCCAGCATTTTGAGCCTATCTTCAATGTACACTAGCATCTGCAGTTCCTCCCTACACATGTTGAAGAAGTTAATTGTGAGAAGGGTCTCGACCTGAAACTTCACCTATTCCTTCTCTCCAGAGATGCTGTCTGACCCGCTGAGTTACTCTAGCCTTTTGTGTCTATTAACAAATGTTGAATTTCTGTCCCATCTTTAATGACACATTATCAGGAGGTATGGGCATCCTTTGAAGTTGTACATATTACAAGCATCCAGGTTCATTGGACATCACATTTGAAAGAGGCAAGAGGCAAATGGAATCCACGAGAACAAACCTTTCAGAAGCCGGTGAGCATCTTTGCATACCCAACTGAAAGAACCTGAGAGGCACGTTCTTCCACACAGAGTGGTGATATGTGGAATGAGCTGTCAAAGGGAGTGGGAAAGGCAGGTACAATTACAATGTTTAAAAGAACATTTGGACGGGAATGTGGATAGGAAAGATTGAGAGAGGTATGGGCCAAATGCAAGCAAATGGGATGAGTTCAGGGAGACACCTTTGGATGAATAAATTTGTGTTGAAGGATTGTTTCAGTGCTGTATAACCTGACTCTATGAGGTGACAGTAAAGAGCTGGTAACCTCACACTCCCACACTCCACAGCCTATTACTAATTCTTACAGAGACTTCTTGCCTAGGAAATACAATGTATGCACCTCCAATATTAAAATGATAATCTTGGGATGTTATGTCTATCAGTTATTGTTGCTGTCACATCAACCGACAATGCTCTCACAAATCTTTCTCATGTAACCACTTGGTATCATGATGCTCTGGCATAAAGCTGCAAACCACGACTTACTGTAAAAATGTTTAATTTAAACATGTAAAATGTAATTGCCGTGCTCCACATTTAATATTGAACACCACACTCCACTTTTCTCAGCCAAACACTAGTTGATTCTTGCAGCATTTCCAATAAATGATGTTACTGTTGCAGCCAACCCTGGTGTGCAGCCCTAGTTACGTTTTTTAAAGAGTTATCTTCTCAATTCAACGAGTGAATTCATTATCCTGCGAGAAACATTTCAATGAGGTGCAATTTGACAAAATAAAAAGGATTTGTTGGAATGCAAGAACAAAAACCCTCACATAGCAAGGCTGGTTGAAGAGCATTCATGTTGAACATCTTTCAGCTAAATGCTCCCTTTCAGCTAGATGTTTTTAAGAAGGAACGGCAGATGCCGGAAAAATCGAAGGTAGACAAAAATGCTGGAGAACACAGCGAGTGAGGCAGCATCTGTGGAGCGAAGGAATAGGTGATGTTTCGGATCTCGACCCGAAACGTCAACGCCGGTTGATTTCAAAGTCCTGTGATAATGAATTGTTTCAAAATCATCAAAAAGCTTCCATCAATGGACAAGGCGCTCATTTTAAAATCAAAATCCTGCTTTTTTAAGAAGAAAGTAAAAAAATTAAGAATGCCAGTCTGGAAAAAGAGTACAAGTACTGACATAGAAACATAGAAAATAGGTGCAGGAGCAGGCCATTCGGCCCTTCGAGACAGCGCCGCCATTCAATGTGATCATGGTTGATCTTCCACAATCAGTACCCCGTTCCTGCCTTCTCCCCATATCCCTCGATTCTACTAGCCCCAAGAGCTCTAACTCTCTTTTGAATGCATCCAGTGAATCGGCTTCCACTGCCTTCTGAGGCAGAGAATTCCACAAATTCACAAGTCTCACAATTAACACAAGGTTTATTTTTTATATTAAGGTGCCAGGATCAATGTCCATGTGGAATGGTGGGCGCCATATCAATAATATCACACATATTAACCAAGGAGATTAATTCAACAATGTAACTACATCTAACATCAAAAGGCACACAACACAAAGGTCCGAAAAGACACCTGAAACTCATTGAAAATACAAAACTTTGATTGAATAATAAAAAAAACTTTACTTATGATCATTGTCAATTCTTGAACAAAACAAGCTATGATACCAATAACAAAATAGCTCTGAAAAGAATTAATGTACATTACCAGATGATGATTTGAATCCTTAGATCGAATTAAGAATAGTTTAAAAATTATTCAAACCCTGAAATAGTTAGTGAACCACAGGCTTGATTTAAGTTTAAAAACAGGTAGAAACAAAGTGTTGAGGGAAAAGGAAAGGATGGGGGAAATTGAGATTAGGAATCTGTAAAAGACAACTAAATAGCAGAGTAAATGCAACAGAGCAGCTTAACTGAACAACAAACTGCTTCTGAGGAGTGTAGGAAGGAACTGCAGGTGTTGGTTTACACCGTAGACACAAAATACTGGAGTAATGCAGCGGGAAAGGCAGCATCTCTGGGTGACGTTTTGGGTCGAGACCCTTCTTCAGACCCGTCTCGACCCGAAACGTCACCCATTCATTCTATTCAGAGATGCTGCCTTTCCCGCTGAGTTACTCCAGCATTGTGTCTCAAACTGCTTCTGAGAGACTGGTCGACCAATCTATATTGGCTGCTTTTACCCAGTATATGGTGGCCTTGAAAGTGGGTTTCCAAGTGGAACTGCTACAAAGGAGACAATTATAAAGATTTTAAAATGTACCAACTTAAATTTAAATGCTATGTATAGCATTCTCCAAATAGTCAACTCAAACTGAAAGAACAGGTATTTCTGGAGTTTCAATCACATACCTGTAAGACGTTACTTTCTGCTTCCTCTCCTGTGATAACCTCAACTTTTTTCAACAAACATTTCTTGGCTGTTGCTTTGGTGTAAGCAGCTGCAGACTCCTCCAGTGATTCTGTCACATTGTTTACTGGAAGTTAATTGATATTTACATGAATTTGGGACTGTTAGGTCCTCAATGAACATGACATGATATTCTGTCCTCTTCAAATACAGTAACTGGTGTTACCGAGACAATCATCCCATAACAGTAAATCAAACTGACAAATGAATCTTCACCTCCATACAACGTATTTAACATTGACTAAAGGAGGTCTGCTGGACTTAATAGCTTATCTGTGGAAAGGATTTATAACAATCCAGCTTGAATCAGGGTCCTGTTTTGGCGTTTGAATACACTGATTAGTTTGTGGCCAAAAATAATCAATGATCACTTTTATCTTCAATGTCAAGTCGGTACACATTTCAAAATCTCTGAAAGAAGGAATTCTTGCAAACTCAGAGACTAGCCAAACTCAAGCGTTTTCACGCAAGCACCCAAATACAGCCTTTACCAGTTTCATTTGCCCTGAAGATAGTAGAAATTTACCACAGAGTGCACTTTGGCCAGATTTATATAAAGTGGCAAGTGATAAACCCAGGCAGACTGACAGGAAGTAAACACTGCAATCAAGATTTCTCCAAAGAATGCTAAAGAGGGATGCACCTTAACGGAAATATTTCTTAGAATTTACAATTTATAAGCATAATAAATTAACATTTACCAGGAGAATGAAAGAGAAAAAAATAATGACGACTTTAAATAGTAAGAAATGTCCGTGTTTTCAAACTGAAGCACTGAGCACTTACCTATCTTATAAAAGAGCAAGTTGCTTACAGAGGAGCAAATGCTATTCTGCTGCACAGAGGCAAACTGTAGACCTGCGCTAGTTCCAAAATGAGAGTTATGGGAATCATTTGATGAAGTACATTTTAATGTAGAGACAAAGAACTGCAAATGCAGGTTAATAGCCCTGTCCCACGGTACGAGTTCATTCCAAGAGCTCTCCCGAGTTAAAAAAAAAAAATCAAACTCGTGATAAGCACGGAGAATGAACGTAGCGGGTATGTCGGAGCTCGGGGACGTCTCTTAGCGGCTCGTATCGCTAACGGCAGGTACTCGGGAAGACTGGCTAACGGCAGGTAAGCACGGGAAGACTCGTGAAGGTTTTTCAACATGTTGAGAAATGTCCACGAGAGCCCCGAGTACCGACGAGTGGCCATTACCGTAAATCTCTGAGTTTGAATCAGGGCAGACTCGGGAGAACTCTTGGAATGAACTCGTACCATGGGACAGGGTTTTAATACAGAAAAGGACACAAAATGCTACAGTAACTCAGCAGGTAGACAAAAGTGCTGGAGAAACTCAGCGGGTGAGGCAGCATCTGTGGAGCAAAGGAATAGGTGACGTTTCGGGTCGAAACCCTTCCAGGTCTCGACCCAAAACGTCACCTATTCCTTCGCTCCACAGATGCTGCCTCACCCGCTGAGTTTCTCCAGCATTTTTATCTACCTTTGATTTTTCCAGCATCTGCAAGTTCCTTCTTAAACAGTAACTCAGCAGCTCAGGCAGCAGCATCTCTGGAGAAACATGGCCAGGCGACATTTCGGTTCAGCTTGAAGAAGGGTCTCGACCCAAAACGGCACTTATACGTGTTCTCCTGAGATGCTGCTGCCTGACCTGCTGAGTTCCTCCAGCACTTTCTGTCCTTTCAAAAGTATGTTTTAACACAGGATATGGATAAGAGTGACCTTTGAGCGAACAAGTTAATTTAGAGGGGAATCACTACAGTAATCGATTTGGTCTACATCTTACATGAGTTATTCTACATCTTACATGAGTCTTTTAAAAGGCCAGCAGGACAGGGTTCCCAATCCCAAGGATGAAAGATAAAGATCGCAATGTTCTGGAGGAAAAGCACTTGTAAGGTTTAAGTCCCTGAAGGGACCGATAGCAAGCAGGAAAAATAAACAAGGAATTAGCAAGGCTAAAAGGGGCCATTGAGTAGCTAGGGAAGGGGATGGTTCACTCAAGAGCAATGGAGGTCATTTGTATGTGGAGCCGGAGGAATTGGACAAGGTCCTAAATGAGTACTTTGCATCAGGAAGATCATGATTGGCTTGTTGATATTAATAAGGCCATGACTTTGGGTGTCTTGAAAAACATTCAGATGGATAAGTTGCCAGGACCTGACGGAATCTATCCTAGGATAGAGAAATATCAAATACTGGAGGACCTAGGTTTAAGGTGAGAGGGGGGCAGGTTTACAGGAAAAGTGCAAGGCTAACTTTTTTCTTTAACACACTTAGTGCAGTAAGTGCCTGGAATGTGCTACCAGGGAAGAAGTAGAAGCAGAAACAATAACATAATTTAAGAGGCATTTAGACAAGACATTTGAATAGGTGGGCAATACAGGGATACGGACCATATGCAGCCAGATGGGATTAGTTAGACTGGCATCATTGTTGGTGCAGACTTGGTGGGCCTGTTCCTGTGCTGTTCTATGATAGAACAATACATTTTCAGTAAAACGATAACGTACGTAGAAGTTGAATCCATTACATATGAGACCATTAGAAGCATCAACATGCGCAAAATCAGTTCCATGTCTAGAATGCATCAGTTATTACCTTTCTCCGGTGTAGTTTCCTGTGATGTTTCAGATGCAGATCCTGATGCAGCAGGTGGATTTTCTGAGAAGAGCTGGTCACTGTTACTTTCAATACATGCATCGCCTGGCCGTGGAAAACTCTGCAAGTATAATGCACTTGTAATTAGAAATCCCATGTGCAAGACTATTCACTTGAAGACGAGACTTTATGGTCACATGTCTACGGTCTTTTCTTTGCATACAATAGACAAAGTACACAAAAGAGTCACCACGCCTCTGACACCGACAAAGATACAAAAAGTACTCTATATTAGAGTCATGTTGGTCCCTCTTCGTTCACAGCGGCCCCCACCAGGACCCTTTTAGCTCTCAGCCCCTCCCCCAAGCCGGGCCCCTCTTCTCGGTGCCACCCTCACCCCTCCCCACGCCAGGCCCTTCTTATTTCTCGACGCCTTCCCAATGGACACCTATGAAAGTAAGTGTCTGTTGGGAAGGATTGTTATGTTAGAATAGAGCGCAATGAAGTAGGAATACAGGAAAGGACCTGGCATGGGGGGGGGGGGGGTGTCGAGAAATCGAAGGAATCTATCGCAGTCGCTGCCTTAAAAAGGCTGCCAGCATCATCAAGGACCCACACCATCCTGGCCACTCACTCATCTCTCCACTACCATCGGGCAGAAGGTACAGGAGCCTGAAATCTGTTACATCCAGGTACAGGAACAGCTTCTTCCCCAGTCATCAGGCTATTAAACTCACCAACAAACAGACTCTGAACTGTACCAGCCTATTGCACTTTATCTGCTTATTTATGTGCACATGGAACTGAACTGTTCTGTATTTTTGCTTACAATATTCTGTTGTGCTGCAGCAAGCAAGAATTTAATTGTCCTATCTGGGACACATGACAATAAACTCTCTTGACTTGACTAGACTTCTTGAACATCACATCATGCTATAAAAATGTCAACGTATTCAGCTGCAATATGCAGAATAAACCATTCACGTGCATTAGTATCGCTCCTCTCTTAAGAAAATTGTGTCATAATTGTGATCACTTTTCAATCATAGGTAAGATGCGGAGCTAGGTTATCGAGTTCACACTACTTACCAATACCCTTTCACTCATGTTCTCTCCAAAAACAAACTTGGCGCTTTTTGCATTGCTCTCAGCATTTTCTCCAGAGTCCAGAAGACTGCAATAAGGTGAGAAAAAAATAAAAATTAATAAAAATTTTAAAATATTTATGCTGCTTGACAAAGAATGTAACGCATTATGAAAAGGCAAAAACATTGCAGGTTGAAAAAAATGGACATATTGAAAAATTGATAATTGTTTTTAGGGAACCTGAAAATGATCTAGAAGCGACGATGAATCCTAGGACTTAGCACGTTCAAAGCAAAGAGAAAGCTGAGCTTAACACCAAGTCATGTCTAAGACTACCTTACATAATGCTGTACTAAAAGCATTGGTCATATCATGAAGCATAGTTCTCAACCTCAGGATGGGTGCAGAGCAAGACTCAAAGGGTGGACACAAAATGCTGGAGTAACTCAGCGGGACAGGCAGCATCTCTGGAGAGAAGGAATGGGTGACGTTTCAGGTCGAGACCCTTCTTCAGACTGAGAGTCAGGGGAGAGGGAGACACAGAGATATGGAAGGTAAGGTGTGAAAATGAAACATCAAAGGAAATGAGGTTCAAGAGTAATGTATAGATCATTGTTAGCATAGATCATTCTCCTAACTAACAGCATTTTATGTCTATCTTCGGTGTAAACCAGCATCTGCAGTTCGTTCCTACTCGAGGGATAGATCGCTGGATCATGTGACAAGACTGCAACACTTCAGAATCTTCTATCTGCACAGATTTCTAAAGGATGCACTTTTTTCAATTGTACATATTTTAGTGGAACTGACCTGCTGTGTTACTCCAGCACTGTGTCCTTTTGTGCATTTATCAGCATCTGCAGTTCTTTACAGTAGTAGTAGATCTACAATGCATTCTGTATACATCCATAAGATCAAGACATTAATTCTGTTGGGTTTTTTTGCAGAGAGTGATGCATTTTAGTTGGTTACCCATATTAAATGCTGTTTTATTTATCACCAATAATTCCCCGGGCACCGGCCAAGTAGAAGAAAACAGTAGAGTAACAGTAATTGTTAGGATACCCATGGATCCCCATGTTAAAAGCAAAGCTGATAGAGTCACATTTGTACACAGTTGACAAGTTGCTGTTTAACATTGGTGGTTATTCATTTGTCAACAGTTTGCAAGGTTTCTTTTTAACATTAAATAGGGTAAGAACTAGAGTTAGATGTAGCTTCCCACAACAGTTCAGCCACAGCAGCTGCATTTTCTCTAAAGAGCTGCTCATGTTACAGTTAGGTCACATTTAGAGGGGTCACCATGCTATGGAAAAGATTTTGTTAAGCTGGAAAGGGTACAGAGAAGATTTATGAGGATGTTGCCGGGACTCGTGGGCCTGAGCTGCAGGGAGAGGTTTGGCAGGCTGGAACTCTTGTAGAGGTGTACAAAATCACGAGAGGAATAGCTTGAGTAAATGCACAAACCCAGTAAAGATATCACCCATACTCAGGATGAAACCTGGGTCACTGGCGCTGTGAAGCAGCGACTCTACCACTGCGCCACAAATGTGCTGCAGTACGTTATGACTTTTCAAAAAAAAACCCTCCCGTCCTTATCGATAAGATGTAGTACATGGGTGATGACTGCACATACATATAATCAGAAGCTAAGCTCCAAGTCATCAGCAATTTGTTCACTTAAGTACATCTGCAAAACAAAGGTCCTCTACCAACTTGCCCTCAAATGAATAATAGACTCATTGGGGTTCTTTGTTTACTGTGGACTTCCAATGCAGGCACTCTATTTCAGCTTCTCCAAGGGAAGCGATCACCAGGTGGGAGAAAGAATTGCTTCATTGATGTTCTCTATCATGGAGTTCTGTCCATAACTGATCGAAATGGAGGAGCGTGCAAGACAGCACTAAGAACCTAGTCTCTTTGTCAGAAGGACAAGGAAGATCACCATCTTCCCACATGGGCGGAACTGTTACGGGAAGCGACCATCCCCCATACTATTCACTTACTCAGGGCGGCACGGTGGGGCAGCGGTAACGTTGCTGCGTGACAGCGCCAGAGATCCGGGATCGTTCCATGACTACAACTGCTGTCTGTATGGAGTTTGTACGTTCTCCCCATGACCTGCGTGGGTTTTCTCCGGTTTCCTCCCACACTCCAAAGCTGTACAGGTTTGTAGGTTGATTGGCTGGTTGGTATATTTATAAATTGTCCCTAATGTGTGTAGGTTAGCGTTAGCGTTCGTGGATTGTTGGTCGGCGTGGACTCGGTGGGCCGATGAGCGTATTTCTGTGCTGTATCTCTAAACTAAACTAAAAACTAAACTTATCCGGCCAGGAACTTTCTGCCCCGTCTGCGATAGAATCCGCAAATTCACATTGGCCTCATCAGCCACCCTGAAGAATGGATTGAAACACTTACTTTGCGGTATTTTGTTTGATGTACTGGAGAAAATAGTTGGTAGCTGGCAATGCTTCTCCATCCACAGAACCTTCCTTCATGTCACCTGAACTGTCGCTGCCTTCCACGATCTGCAACAGACCATAAATATAAAAGTAGAGGGACAAGCTAATGCAGCGCACCATACAGGCAAAAGTTTATAATACAATCCCCCATTAATTATATTTACACAGCTCTTGCTCGGACATATTGTAGATGTATTGTGGGGGGCACGGTGGCGCAGTAGCAGAGTTGCTGCCTTACTGTGCTTAGAGACCCGGGTTCCATCCCGACTACAGGTGCTGTCGGTAAAGGGTTTGTACATTCTCCCTGTGACTGTGTGGGTTTTCTCCAAGATCTTCGGTATCCTCCCACACGCCAAAGACGTACACAGGTTGGTAGGTTAATTGGTTTGGTATAAATGTTAAATTGTCCCATGTGTGTGTTAATGTACGGGGATCGCTGGTCGGTGCGGACTCAGTGGGCCGAAGGGCCTGTTTCCGCGCTACACCTAAACTAAAATGGTGATTATTTCGCCTTTTTATAATTTGAAGATTACACAAGTATTTGAAAGCCTTGTATGTAAAATTTGTGACAGACTATTACAATCTATTGATTGTTTTTATATCAAGAATACACGTTTAGGAGCAGGAATTCCAAAGAAACCAATCCTTCTTAAATCACCCCATCCTTTTCAACATAATAATTTTCATTCCTGCTTCTTTCAGTGAAACCTTCTTCATAATAAACAGATGGAAGGATGAGCAAAAACATTAATGTAGGCTTGTACAATTTATGTACTTTTAATGTACCCTGAACAAATACATGTCCCTTCATTCCAAACCCAAGGCCATCTTGTAAAAAAACTTCTTATTAGAGTAAAGGTTGCCACAAATTTATCAGCTTCCCTCATTATTTCAAAAAACGGAATGAATGATCTCAACGTTTCTTCCAAGAAAACACGAACACATGAATTAGAAACAGGAGGCGGCCATCATCTCGAGCCAGTTCACCCATTCAATAACATCTTAGGCGATCTGAAAGCAGCCTCAAACAAGCATTCTTGCGTAGCCTAGTACACTTCCAAATCCTTGCATATCTAGACTCTACCTCATCGTAAAAATACTTTGTTTAATCTCTGCTCTTTGAAGAAGAGAGCCCCCTGAAGACTCTTTGAGATCAAATACTCATTCATCTCTGCCTTAAATAGTCAGCCTCTAGATTTTGCCCACAAGAGGAAACATCGTCTCTTTATCATGACTGTCGAAACTCCTCAGGATCTGGTCAAATAAGTTGACAAACAAGTCGACCTTCCAGTCTCATAATTTATCCTTTGGTTATCTTAAATCATGGTTTCGGTTTGTGTACAAATTTATGGGAAAAAGTCTTCATAATACTGACAACTAAAAGCATATATATATATATATACTCTGCAACCTTGGGGCTCTTTAATAACCAGACACTCAGCAGGGCAAGTCAAACAAATTCCATGGCTACAATAAGAACAGGTTAGAGCCAAGATATGCTGTGGCAACTGATTAACTTTTCTGCCATCCAAAGCAGGAATGTGATAGAGTTCTCTTCATCCACTTGGATGAATGCAGCAGCAACAACCCTCGAGAAGCTCAACACATCCAGGCCAAAACTGTCCATGTGACGTTTGGCACATTGCTCCACGCTAACCAACCTTAACATTCTTGCCATAGAGGGAGTACAGAGAAGGTTCACCAGACTGATTCCTGGGATGTCAGGACTTTCATATGAAGAAAGACTGGATAGACTCGGCTTGTACTCGCTAGAATTTAGAAGATTGAGAGGGGATCTTATAGAAACTTACAAAATTCTTAACGGGTTGGACAGGCTAGATGCAGGAAGATTGTTCCCGATGTTGGGGAAGTCCAGGACAAGGGGTCACAGTTTAAGGATAACGGGGAAATCTTTTAGGACCGAGATGAGAAAAACATTTTTCACACAGAGTGGTGAATCTCTGGAATTCTCTGCCACAGAAGGTAGTTGAGGCCAGTTCATTGGCTATATTTAAGAGGGAGTTAGATGTGGCCCTTGTGGCGAAAGGGATCAGGGGGTATGGCGAGAAGGCAGGTATGGGATACTTAGTTGGATGATCAGCCATGATCATATCGAATGGCGGTGCAAGCTCGAAGGGCCGAATGGCCTACTCCTGCACCTATTTTCTATGTTTCTATCTACTCACTGCAGCACAGGCAGAGTGATTGCAGTATTCACCACTGCAGAATGCCCTGAATTTTACTTTCCTTGGCCAACTGCAACAGTACTTCCCCTAGCCAACAACCTCGACCACTAAGGTCGTGTCAACAGGTGCAGAGCATATTGACAGGTTGTCTTTTACGTCAGACGCCCCCCTGATCTGGAACTACATTGTCATATCTACCTTTAGAAAGGAGACGAGGAGGAATTTCTTTAGTCAGAGGGTGGTGAATCTGTGGAATTCATTGCCACAGACACCTGTGGAGGCAATGGATATTTTAAAGGCAGAAATTGACAGATTCTTGAGAGTCAGGGGTTAAGGCGGGAGAATGTGATTGAGAGGGAAAGATAGATCAGGCATGATTGAATAGCGGGGAAAGACTTGATGGGTCAGATGGTCTAATTCTGCTCCTAGAACTTAACTCTATTTATCAGTCAAAGACCCTGGATTTTCCCACCCAATCGCACCATGGAAGTACCTTCCTAAATAAAGACAGAGCAGTTCAAGATGGCGGCATTCCACCACCTTTTCAAGGACAACAGGGGTGGCACAGTAAGTGTTTGCCTTATCAGTGATGTCTCGATACACAAAGAGGTACACATGCACAGTGATAAAGATAGACTCTTCTTTGCCAAGTTACGTTGAAAATACCTAAATGTGGAAACAGGTGAAAGAGTGGCAACAACCAGGCTCATCCTTTTCACTGAGTAAATGCTGTTCCAGATATTATGCGTTACTATTTCTTGTTCTATTCAGTATTTATAATTAGAGCAGAGAATAGGGTCAGGACCGAGGGAAAATAAACTATTAAAGTAATAAACAGAAAAAATAATAATTGGGAACATGTGGTCATACCACCTGCGTTTCAAGCCCACACAAACTCATTCATCTATTTTGCCACTGCTGTAACCTTAACTTTAAAAGAAAGTTCACAGCTTTATTAATAAGGCTAGTGACTAGTGCAGTGACTAGTGGGGTGCAGCAACTAGTGGTGTGCAGGGCTTAGTGGGGTGCAGGGATTAGTGGGGTGCTGCAAGGCTCAATGCTAGGACCCCAGTTATTTACAATATATATTAACGATTTAGACGAGCAAATTAAATGTGACATTTACAAGTTTGCAGATGACACAAAGCTGGGTGGCAGTGTGAGCTGCGATGAAGATGCTATGAGGCTGCAGGGTGACTTAGATAGGTTGGGTAAGTGGGCAGATGCATGGCAGATGCAGTATAATGTGGATAAATGTGAGGTTATCCACTTTGGTGGCAAGAACAGGAAGGCAGACTATTATCTGAATTAGGAAAAGGGGAGATGCAACAAGACCTGGGTGTGATTGTACATCAGTCACTGAAAGTAAACATGCAGGTACAGCAGGCAGTGAAGAAAGCATATGGCGTGTTGGCCTTCATTGTGAGAGGATTTGAGTTTAGGAGCAAGGTGGTCCTACTGCAGTTGTACAGGGTCCTGGTGAGACCACACCTGGAGTATTGTGTGCAATCTTGATCTCCTAATTTGAGGAAGGACATTATTGCTATTGAGGGAGTGCAGCATAGGCTCACCAGATTAATTCCCAGAATGGCGGGACTGACATATGATGAAAGAATGGGTCAACTGGCCTTGTATTCACTGGAATTTAGAAGGAGAGGGGATCGTATAGAAACATATAACATTCTTAAAGGATTGAACATACTACATGCAGGAGAAATGTTCCTGATGTCGGGGTAGTCCAGAAGCAGGGGTCACAGTTTTAGATTAAGGGGTCATAGAAACATAGAAATTAGGTGCAGGAGTAGGCCATTCGGCCCTTCGAGCCTGCACCGCCATTCAATATGATCATGGCTGATCATCCAACTGAGTATCCCGTACCTGCCTTCTCTCCATACCCTCTGATCCCCTTAGCCACAAGGGCCACATCTAACTCCCTCTTAAATATAGCCAATGAACTGGCCTCAACTACCCTATGTGGCAGAGAGTTCCAGAGACCCACCACTCTCTGTGTGAACGGGTCGGCCGTTTAGGACTGAGATGAGGAAAAACTTCTCCACCCAGAGAGTTGTGAATCTGTGGAATTCTCCGCCACAGAAGGCAGTGGAGGCCAATTCACTGGATGTTTTCAAGAGAGTTAGATTTAGCTCTTAAGGCTAAAGGAATCAAGGGATCAAGGGATATGGGGGGAGAGCAAGAACGGGGTACTGATTTTAGAAGATCAGCCATGATCATATTGAATGTTGGTGCTAGCTCGAAGGGCTGAATGGCTTTCTCCTGCATCTATTTTTCTATGCTCATTCATGTCAATGCAGCAAGAATATTTTCACAAACCCCACTTCTCACATATGATAATTTTCTTAATTTACTGCCACTTACTTCTTCTCTGGGTTATTTTCGCTTTCTCTAAATGCTTAATGGCTACGATCAATTTTAAAAACTATCTTCACATTGCCACGTTTTTCAGTATTATTCAGTATAATCTTTTCAATTTCTTCCCACTCTTAATTAGTTCATTCTTTGGACACAACGGATGCTTTACTTCATTACATCCCCAATATTCTCACTGAAGCATCAGATGCATAATGCTCATACATTCCCCATCTCATGCATCAACATTCTTGTCTATCCAGCAACAGTAACATTTTCAAGCAGGTAATTTCACAACAGATCATGTACTTTCTTTAACTGTAATTTACCCAGAGAATAAGTGCTCATGCAAGACCTTACTGGTCAGTGAATCAGCACAGGGGGCAGCATGGTGGTGCAGCGGTAGAGTCGCTGCCGCACAGCGCCAGGGTCAGGTGCTGTCTGTACGTTCTCCCCGTGACCTGACTGGGTTTTCTTCGAGATCTTCGGTTTCCTACCACACTCCAAAGCCATACAGATTTGTAGGTAAATTGGCTTGGAATAAATGTAAATTGTGTGTAGGATAGTGTTAATGAGCGGGTATCGCTGGTCGGAGCAGACCATCGATCCCCGCACATTAACACTATTTCCGTGCTGTATCGCTAAAACTACAACAAAAACATGGAGAATTGTTAATATTGTAATTATACAAACCTTCACTCTGTTTCGAAGGTTTTCGCCAAATACGAAGTTCGATTGCTCTTCGGGCTTCTCAGGCGATTCCTGGCTATCCTCCTCCTTTTTCTTCTCATCTACTTCACAGTTGCTCTTGGTCTCTGATGGGAGTGGTGATTTTGTGTTGTCCTGGAAGAGTGGAGACACCATTTTAAAGTAAACACTGCGTACCATCTCAACCCAAATGTGGCAACATTGAAATTCCAATCCAGTTCACCATTTTGCTTTTTAATGCTGTGGCCAACTGGTTGACAATGTGGGGGGGGGGGGGGGGGGGGAGAGATTCTGTTTGTGTTCCTAGAAAACACACGATTTTCCATCTCGCATGTGTCGAGATAATGGGTTGGAAAAAAATTCTGTGTATTTACTCCTCCACCACAGACAAATTCCGTGAGAGTGAATTTCAAAGCACATCACAAAATTCTGGGCTGTGATTGGGAATATGTAAGTGTAGATTTCTGTAACCAAATGGTCTCAGCCCAAGGGTACACTATAATCAGTTGCTGTTCATGCCGACACATTGCATGAACAGTTACAATCTGTGCACTCGGCAATGGTCTTTTTCGCAAATCACAAAGGAAATAGTTGAGTAAGGGCTGTCATTCAGTTGAGTAAAGCCTGATATTATTACAAAGACTAGGACATACAGTGGCCTCCATAATTTTTGGGACAAAGATCCATCATTTATCTATTTGCCTCTATATGCCACAATTTGAGATTTGTAATTTTAAAAAAGTTCTGGAAAAAGGTCATGTGGACAGATGAGATGAAGATGAACTTATACCAGAGTGATGGCAAGAGCAAAGTATGGAGGAGAGAAGGAACTGCCCAAGATCCAAAGCATATCACCTCATCTGTGAAACACAGTGGTGGGGGTGTTATGGCCTGGGCATGTATGGCTGCTGAAGGTACTGGCTCACTTATCTTCATTGATTATACAACTGCTGATGGTGGGAGCATAATGAATTCTGAAGTGTATAGACACATCCTACCTGCTCAAGTTCAAACAAATGCCTAAAAACATTGGCCGGCGGTTCATTCTGCAGCAAGACAGTGATCCCAAACATACTGCTAAAACAGCAAAGGAGTTTTTCAAAGCTAAAAAATGTTAAATTCTTGAGTGGCCAAGTCAATCACCCGATCTAAACCCAATTGAGCATGCTTTTTAAATGTTGAAGAGAAAACTGAAGGGGACTAGCCCACAAAACAAGCATGCTAAATATGGCTGCAATACAGGCCTGGCAGAGCATCACCAGAGAAGACACCCAGTAACTGGTGATGTCCATGAATCGCAGACTTCAAGCAGTCATTACACGCAAAGGATATGCAACAAAATACAAAACATGACTAATATCATTTACATGACATTGCTGTATCCCAAACATTATGGTGCCCTGAAATGGGGGGGGGGGGGGGGGGCAGACTGTGTATAAACACTGCTGTAATTCCTACATGGTGAAACCAGCATGTATAAAAATGGCCTTTATTAAAATCTGATAATGTGCACTTTAACCACATGTGATTTTTTCTATTACAAATCTCAAATTGTGGAGTACAGCGGCAAATAAATAAAGATGGGTCTTTGTCCCAAACATTATGGCTGGCACTGTAGGATAAAAAGTAATATGTCTGAAGTATTGAACTTCAATTTTATAAATTATGAGGACCATAATTCATACAAAACAATTCTTGCACAGCAGGAACAGGTAATTATATTGGTGACCTATAAATCCACATAGCAACATAGGTATAATGTTTAATAGTAGAAATAAGACATTGTAGATGCTGTTTTACCAAGGAAAGACACAATACGTTGGAGTAACACAGCGGGTCAGGCAGCATTTCTGGAAAACATGGATGGGTGACGTTTCGGGGTGGGTCCTGATCTGAAACATTACCTATTCATGCTAACAATGGCCTGTTCCTTTATCTTTGTTACTTTTTTGCATATCTTTCATTCATTTGTTCTATATCTCTCTACATCACCATCTATATCTCTCGTTTCCCTTTCCCGTGACTTTGTCTGAGGAACGGTCTTGACCCGAAATGTCACCCATTCCCTCTCTCCAGAGATGCTGCCTGACCTGCTGAGCTACTCCAACATTGTGTGTCTTTTCATAAGTACAGCGTTAATGGATTTCACCCAGTATGTACCAATAATGTTTGCCCTTGTCTGATGATACCTTGGCGTTTCCACTTAGATGCCTCAGTTGAATGCACTGAGTCAAATAAACAATTTAAGTAGAGGGTCACACATTTGTTTTCAAGACCTTCAGGAGAATTTGTATGTAGGGGTCATAAATTATTCTGTTATGGGAATTTAAAAAAAAACTCTGGCCTAGTTTGACCAAAATAATTTTGCATATTTAAGACCAAAAAAATATACAACTGAGGGATTTATCAGCCATATTATGTGCATTTGAAATATGGAATATTGGAATTACTACCAATTAGGAGAAGCAAATGATAAATTTTACGACATACTTTTAGAGAAAATTATATTAGACGGGCACTACAATTTAAGATAGACACAAAAAGCTGGAGTAACTAGCGGGACAGGCAGCATCTCTGGAGAGAAGGAATGGGTGATGTTTCGGGTCGAGACCCTTCTGGCTGGATATAACCATTTTTGCTTGCCAGGTAAAGATGACAATTAAACGCATTTGACACATGATTAGAACAGTGCAAATAACCAATTTCTACATCCAAATCATCCAATTTTGTTCTTATTTCTTAATAAAGAAATATATGTTATTGCAACTGGTTTGTCTACTTCAAGTGTACCGCTGCTGGATATATTTGGTTAATGATTTATTGAATTTTGTATTCACACAGAATTTTAAATACATCGTTTTATATGTAGTAAAAACAAAAACTTAGAAACTCTAAATTCCCGGTTTTGGTTAAACAAAAGTCTACTTTTGAATAAGTGGTTTGAGTTATATAGATAACTTCTCAATCCCAATGAACCACAGGAAAATTTGAAAGAAAAGAAAGGCGATTACTTCTTTAGTACAATACTGAGTGTAGTTAGAGGTTTACTTTTCCAAACAGTGATCTTCAAAAATCAATCTCATGGTTTGTTCATCAGCTTACTTTAGTATTACTCCTGCAAAATCTGTCATTTCTTCACCTTAGCCTCTGCATAACATTTTTAGTCCTTTCATCCATAAAAATCTGATCCACATTGACATTCTACCTATTCTACGACATGTCTCATTCCAATTTGGACATCTGTTAAATCTGTGTGAAGACAAGGTACACCTGAGCAAATTAAGTATGACTAATGACCGGTTCTGAATTTGGAAAACTGAGTGAAGAATGTGGTGTGACTGGACATCAACTTTACATTTACTGAGTAAATTAGTAAGGATTCAGATGTCCGAGGTTATGGGGAGAAGGCAGGAGAATGGGGCTAGGAGAGAGAGATCATCGATCAGCCATGATTGAATGGCAGAGTAAATGATGGGCTGAATGGCCCAATTCTACTCCTATTCCTTATGACCTTACAATTCCTATCTAATCAGCATTCAACAATTTTGGCTGGAATGACAAAGATTGGGGACACAAGAAACCGCAGATAACGGTTTACAAAAAAAGACACAAAGTGCTGGAGTAGCGTAGCAGGACAGGCAACATCTCCTACCTCAGCCTATTTATCTATGCCTTTGTCCACCCATCTGCCCATCAAACGCCTCTCTCCTGTATCTACCTACCTGCCTGACTTTCTAATCCCCATTTCCAGCTTTAATCCCCTGCTTACAGCCAGTCTGAAGAAGCAACCCGACCCGAAACATCGCCCATCTACGTCCTCTAGAAAAGCTGCTTGATCCACCGAGTTACTCACGCACTTTGTGTCTTTTTATGGTGGAGATTAGATGGTTCACCAATTTGCACCATTGCATTCACAGCAAACTCTTAAAATCTAACATCTCAAAATTGGCTTAGATTGGGTTCTACATACCTACTTCAAACCACAAGGGGCAGTATGGTAGAATTGTGAATGTTCGCAGCAATAATGGAGCATGGTTAACTCTCACTCTTCTTTCCTACTTCATGGATGCCAAAATGGATGTGAGAATGACAAGAGTCCTTGCTGGGTTATTATTGCACACTCCCAATGATGGCGATGATGGTACTTTGAGTGACCCTGCTCATCTATTCACTTTGTTACATATTCATGACCAGGCAGCCACAGACCAGCTTTGCCCAATGTGCAGCAGCAATCAAATGCAGAAAGATCAGTGAGATAACTAAATTACATTTGAGTTACCAGGTGCATCAACATCTATGACATAAACAATATGCTACTGATATCATAATGCACTACACAACCTCTGGTGTTGTAGGAGGATTACTCTTGTTTAATCTCAACCTCAATACATTGAGCTACCAAGACCAGTGTTACATACCGTGTGGCTAATTGTGGTCGTAGAACTCTCATTGTCTGATGTACTATTCAAGTTCATGGATGACGCCATGGTGCCTTCCTCAGTTTGCTTGCTCACACCATTGGTTCCACTGCTGTTAACTGAAAATAAAAACAAATTGGACTACAATCAGATCCAATTACACTTTTATAGAACTTTGGCTTTGGATTAATTAAAATAGTTATTAGGTGTGGATATAGACAAAAGTTAAGGCCGTAGAATGCAGCTTATTCGGAACTCCATCTACAAACGCCCCTTCCATTTTCAAAAGCAGAATACTGGCACCACACAATGGAATTCATCCGGGAAAAATCAGGAGCAAATTCTCCAGATGGGATTTATAAGCAAAATAAATCTTCTGCCAGACGAGAGACTGGTTTGCACAGCACACACTTGCAGGATCGTCAATGGAGATATTTACTTGCACGGATTCAACTATGTCATGGTAGAAAACACCAGTTTGAATTTAGCGTGGCTTCACCATAACCTCCATTTCATATTTTTCAACGTCCACGTTTATTGTTGCGTTTATAAAACAATCATAGACCTAAACAAGCGGACAACCTGCCAACAGCCATGAACACCAACAGTAGGACTGGGAGGCTACAGTGAGTTCTGCCTCTTCACCAAAATAAAACACCCGCAACCTCCTTTATCACCATCCATCTCTTCTGCTTATTTAGATGCCCCTGTAGTTTATGGAATGATTTAACATTAATACTGAGTTTTGCTGAAAACCTGGCATGGACAACTGACAGGAGGAAATCAGAAGGCGATTTTCTGATATTACGTCCTATTCCAAGAGTCATGCTAGCAATAACAGCTTTATTGTTATTTACCCAGTATTTCTTCTGTGACTCCCACTTTTGAGAGTGGCCTGGATACTCAGTGCCAAGGAAATTTAGTGAGCAATTCGGGAGCGTGCCATTCTGCAGCTTTCCGTTACACTCCCAGCTGCATGGGGATAGTTGGAGAACAGAACTGCCAGGGAGGAAATACAGGGAAAGTAAAGACAATTCCAGTTTGGGTAGATGATATTTCTCATCCATCCAAGCAAGACAAATTGCAATCCAAGAGCTATCCTCCAGGAAAAGTAAACTCCCAGTTATCCATGTAACGTTTAAATATCAACAGACCATGGCTCCGCTTAAAGTCCAAGGGTTCAAAAGAGTACATCAACAAAATGGCAGTGCATTCTTCTAATTTCATAATTACTTTAATGTTGATGGTAGGAATAGATAAGATTAATCCATAATATCACCAGAAACGGGGCCATTAAAAACTGAAAGCTAACTCTGACATCACACTATTGAAAGGGATTTATTACTCAGAGTTGGTAAGAATTCTATTCAAGAGACGTTGTCGGAAGGAACTGCAAATGCTGGTTTAAACCAAAGATAGACACAAAATGCTGAACTCAGCAGGACAGGCAGCATCTCTGCATAGAATGGGTGGCGTTTCAGGTCGAGACCCTTCTTAAGACCAGATACAGTCTGTCGAAGGGTCGCAGCCCGAAATGTCACCCATTTCTTCTATCCAGAGATGCTGCCTGTCCGGCTGAATTACTCCAGCATTTTGTGTCTATCTTCTGTTCAGGATATGATTTCTTTGGGTGGTTATGGATGAATAATCACACAGACCTTTGATGAAACTGTCCTAATGGGATTCATTTCATTTTAATGACCGTTTGGAAATTTCTTGGAACATTTGTTTTTTTAAATTATTCTTGATGCAGGTCAAAAGGGATAGCTCGGCAAGTGTTTGGGAAAACTAGATAATAAGGCAAAGGAAGATAAGGCCAATAATAATGGTTTTCATATTTTGTTTCTACATAAGAGGCAGCACAGACAAAATGCCCTGAATTATGTTCTAGTGTAACAATAACTATACTCTCTGGCTGCGAGGAATTTACTGACATTCTGAGCTTATGAAAACTGTTCATAAATTCTGTTCATAAACTTCAAAACTGTCCAAAAATAATCACTGCCTGGATTCTCAACTTAAAAACATCACCATCATCAACCTTCGAAAAAATAATTTTCCAAACACATTAATTTCAAGGGTTTCTGAATAATCCCTTAATAACTATCATCAGAATTATTATTTATTTGTGCCATGCTCTTTAACAAATCACTGCTGTCTTGAGTTGCATTCTATACAACGGCTGACAAACAATAGCTCAATCATTTAGATACGAAGTACAATTAGTTTTGCTTGTAGCAGTGCGTGCTACAAATACTGCAATCGTTATATGCACTTATAGCTCGGAAACTTTTGATGTTTGAAAGACTCCACCCACTGAAAAAAATTGGGTGCAGGTAAATTGGACCACCAAAACACAACATTATTCGCACTTACTAGTTTGATTTAAATTGCTGAGTTTATCAGAATTTCAAATATGACGAAATATATTATAGTATAACATGTCTTGCATTTTTCTAAAAGACAATGAGGAATCAACTTTCAAAACGGATTTTACACCAGGTAGAGTCATAGAGCGATACAGAGTGGAAATGGGCCCTTAGGCCCACAACGGCCAACATGTCCGAGCTACACTAGTCCCACCTGCCTGCGTCTGGTCCACATCCCTTCAAACCTGTCCTATCCATGTACCATCAAGTAGGCTCATCTTACTTGCATTTCACATCTGGAAATTCACATAGAAATATTTGTATGGTTAATACCAAAGAGTCTTTTAAGGCTCATGCTAACATGTTGGAGAGATGCAGAAACAATTAAACTATCATGTACCAGAGATTCAGAACCCACTCTTGACTGGACCTAGAATATAGAAAATGGGATCACAGACAACTGGTCAAATTATGGGGCCAGTGCATCAAAATAAGCATTTCTCCATCCATGTAACAGCTTTCTAAAATGAACAGTTGAAACTTTTGGAGGTAAGACAAAAATACTGGAGAAACTCAGCGGGTGAGGCAGCATCTATGGAGCGAAGGAAATAGGCGACGTTTCGGGTCGAGACCCTTCTTCAAATTGCAGTTCTGCAATTCATTCATCTGCAGTTCCCTCTTAAACAATTGAAACTTTTGAATGCTTGCAATTCACCAAAAGTTCAGTGTCTACATTATTGAAGAGAAAAGTCTCCTTTTATCATTCACTACTTTAACTTTCTTCCACAAGGTCAGCTCATCGATCATTTGTTCTCTTGCATACCAAACAATATAATCTTTTTTTTTTACACACACACACACCTCCAGGATTCGTGATATTTAATTCAAGGGCACCAATCTTTTAAAACGCACTCAATATGCAGCACAATACAAATTTCTGAAACAACTAGTTTGGAGGTCCCAATCCTCTTCAATGTTTAATGTATTTTCCAAAGCTTCATGGAAATTAGTTATTTAGACAATATACTAATTCAATAATCAAAATATAAATAACCACCCAATGCTCAAAATGGGGAATTAGAGAAATTACGATGAGAAATGCACAAAACACGTTATCCTTCTGCCAAAATAAACATTGCTACTTTTCTTTTCCTTTGTGTACATTTTTTTAACATGATTCTGGATTTTTACAGTGGTGCAAGTCATATACTGTGCCATGTTCAAAACCATTATTCAAGAATTTTGCCAATGATTTTCCATCACCAGACAAGAGATTAAATTGAATGATCCTAAGAATTACAAATCAAGATTCCACAGAGCATGCAAGTTTCTCTTTTCTTCCTCTTAGTTTCTCCTCACTTTTCACATTCCATGACTACTTCCAGCGGTTTATGTACAACTACTTTTTCTTATTGATCTTGTTTCACTGTTAATCATCAATGTTGAATTCTATTTATTTGCTTTGTTTCCAAAACTATTACCTCCATCCATTCTTTCAACCCATCTCCTTATTATTGTACTGTACATTCTTCCCTTTTATAACTCCTGTAGGAATAGAGCCTTTTCAATCAGCTACTGCTGTCAAATCACGAGTGGTAATTGGCATAGCGCTTATCGCAAACTGAAGTCTTTAGCACAAGGATTATTTAAATTCAGAATGATGTACGAGCAGCAAAAAGGGGTGTGCTAGTAAAGTATGTATATGCAAAGCAATCATTTTATATGGAATTCTGCTTATGAACTTATGGAACCTGTGGATGATAAATATGATGACTGGCCCTCAGAAAGAACCATTTTTTCTATCAATAATTCAATTAACTGCAGCGTAATCCAGACGATTTTAAGTTACAAAACAAAAATTCAGAGTTTGAACTTTGTACTGTTCAAACTTTCTCATGTATTCAATTACAATTGGCTCACTGGTTAGGCCCTGGACTCTAAACACAAGTGCAAATTAACTTATCTTCATGCTGGCTCCCAAACTTTCTTCAATGCTCTGAGTCTGAATCCCAGTTTTATGAAGGACATGATATGTCTGGATACCCTTTAAATTGTGTCAGACATTCAAGTCAATTTGACGACCTGTCATTTTGCAGGTGAAGATTAAACTGACGTTCCTTTGCAAGTTAAAATGCAAGCTGAAAGATTCTCAAATAAATCCCATCATTTTACCTTTGCTGGTTCTTTGAACAAAAATAGTAACTTGCAGAATAGTTATTTGGTCTCACATACTGGGGGAGGTGGTGTGGGGGGGGAGGGGGAAAGGAAAGAAAAAGAAAAACATACAGAAAACTGAATTTTTTTCGGGAAGGTTCACAGCTGATCACAGCTGCAG
The DNA here is from genome assembly GCA_963514005.1 of Raja brachyura. The sequence continues at coordinate 3,621,115 of OY740810.1, read as the reverse complement.
CCAAAATATTACACAAAGACAACCAATTCTGACAATTGACACTCAACGTAAACACACCAATGAAACTATTGTGCTTACGTGAGCAAACATACGGAATTTGAATTAATAACTCATACTTCAGGCGAGGCTATTTTGAGATTTACTTTTAATAAATTAGATGGATATTGTAAGGGGAGATGCAGCTTTAGTAGCATATGCAGATTGGCAACAAATGTTCTGAGAGGCTAGACAGTACAAAGAGGAATTGCAGTTCCAACCAGTTACCGTTTTGTGTAAAGGACTTCGGCTGTGGTGGCTGCAGGACAGCTGGACGTAGCACTCTCCGTTGCTGCTCCTTGGACTTCTGACTAGGAAGACCTGCAAGACCAAACAACTGATTTACATCACCTCAGCTTTGTTCTCATTCAAGCATACTGCGTTGAATAAAGCTGCAATTCTAGTCTAGTGCAACATAATGTTGTCGTCTTAAGGAGCACTGTAGGAAGACAGTCATTCCTCCTGTTGAACAGTGTCCGCTGCAGGGCATGGTGCTATAAAGTAAAATGGGGATGTAAACTGGTAGTTCGAAAACAAAATAAGTGAATTATGAATTTTACTGTGCTAACGCATCACCATCTGGGAAAATCTCCACAAGGAGATTAAAGCTCCAAGCAGTGGCATGACTGGAGTGTGAAATGAAGCTGTGCTGCTTTGGTTAGTAAGATGTTTAAAATGAACACAGCAGTTTGATGCCAAAAAGATGCCTAACAGAAAGGAGGATGCAATTATTGCTGGGATTTTGCAGCTCAAAACTAAAGTTTACTCTTCAAATATTTGCAGCTGAAGCTCAATTGCTAATGCAATGCTGCAGTCAGATGAATAAAGTACAAGTGGCATACAATTCACCAACATATTCAAGAGAGAAAACGGTCATTAGACCATGAGGAAACATGACATCAGATTGTGCAAATGACCACTAGTCTAGAAATACCCGTGAAAACAGATACTTGCTAAATTTAGAAAGCTGGAAGAGGTCAGGTGGTCAAGCAGCATCTACAGTGCCCGCCATTATGTTTGGGACAAAAACCCATCATTTATTTATTTGCCTCTGTGCTCCACCATTTGAGAATTGTAATAGAAAAAATCACATGTGGATAAAGTGCACATTGTCAGATTTTATTAAAGGGTATTTTTATACATTTTGGTTTCAACATGTAGAAATTACAGCAGTGTTTACACATAGTCCCCCCATTTCAGGGCACCATAATGTTTGGGACACATGGCTTCACAGGTGTTTGTAATTGCTCAGGTGTGTTTAATTGCCTCCTTAATGCAGGTATAAGAGAGCTCTCAGCACCTAGTCTTTCCATCGCCTTTGGAAACTTTTATTGCTGTTTATCAAAATGAGGACCAAAGTTGTGCCAATGAAAGACAAAGAAGCCATAATAAGACTGATAAACAAGAATAAAACTGTTAGAGACATCAGCCAAACCTTAGGCTTAACAAAATCAACTGTTTGGAACATCATTAAGAAGAAAGAGAGCACTGGTGAGCTTATTAATCGCAAAGGGACTGGCAGGCCAACGAAGATCTCCACAGCTGATGATAGAAGAATTCTCTCTATAATAAAGGAAAATCCCCAAACACCTGTCCGACAGATCAGAAACACTCTTCAGGAGTCAGGTGTGGATTTGTCAATGACCACTGTCCGCAGAAGACTTCATGAACAGAAATACAGAGGCTACACTGCAAGATGCAAACCACTGGTTAGCTGCAAAAATAGGATGGCCAGGTTACAGTTTGCCAAGTACTTAAAAGAGCAACCACAGTTCTGGAAAAAAGTCTGGTGGGCAGATGAGACAAAGATTAACTTATATCAGAGTGATGGCAAGAGCAAAGTATGGAGGAGAGAAGGAACTGCCCCAGATCCAAAGCATACCACCTCTTCTGTGAAACACGGTGGTAGGGGTGTTATGGCCTGGGCATGTATGGCTGCTGAAGGTACTGGCTCACTTATCTTCATTGATGATACAACTGCTGATGGTAGTAGCATAATGAATTATGAAGTGTGTAAACACATCCTATCTGCTCAAGTTCAAACAAATGCCTCAAAATTCATTGGCCTGTGATTCATTCTACAGCAAGACAATGATCCCAAACATACTGCTAAAGCAACAAGTGAGTTTTTCAAAACTAACCAATGGTCAATCACCCAATCTGAACACAATTGAGCATGCCTTTTATATGCTGAAGAGAAAGCTGCAGGGAACTAGCTCCCAAAACAAGCATAAACTAAAGATGGCTGTAATACAGGCCTGACAGAGCATCACCAGAGAAGACACCCAGCAACTGGTGATATCCATGAATTGCAGACTTCAAGCAGTCATTGCATGCAAAGGATATGCAACAAAATACTAAACATGACTACTTTCATTTACATGACATTGCTGTGCCCCAAACATTATGCTGCCCTGAAATGGGATGGACGGACTATGTATAAACACTGCTGTAATTTCTACATGGTGACACAAAATGTATAAATATACCCTTTAATGAAATATGACAATGTGCACTTTAACGACGTGATTTTTTTAATTACAAATCTCAAATTGTGGAGTATAGAGACAAATAAATAAATGATGGCTCTTTGTCCCAAACATTATGGAGGCACTGTATTAAGTCATAAGGATGTAATTTGATATTTTGGGCAGAATCTTGCATCATGATCGAGATGGAAGAGGAATGATTGCCAGAAACACCAGCAAGAGGTGGGGAAGGGTGTGGAATAGAGACTGGCAGGTGTTAGATAGGAAGTAGATGATGGAATCGGGTGAAGTACAAGATGGAGAACGTGCAGAGAGGGAAAAAAAACTAGGTGAATGGATGAGTGCTATGGGAGTAGAACACAAAGAGGGTATGGGTTAAAATCGGAAAATATAGTGTTCGCAGATTTGGGCTGTAAGCCACCCAAGTTGAATACGAGATATTGTTCTCCATTTAGGTGTAGTTTTTAGATTTAGAAATACAGTGCGGAAACAGGCCCTTCAGCCCATCGAGTCCGCACCGACCAGCAATGCCCGCATATTAACATTATCCTACACACAGTAGGGACAATTTATATCTATACCAAGCCAATTAACCTACGAACTTGGACGTCTTTGGTGTGTGGGATGAATCTGAAGATCTCAGAGAAAACACAAGCAGTCATTGGGAACATGTACAGCACCCGTAGTTGGGATCGAACCCGGGTCTCTGGCGCTGCAAGGCAGCAACTGTACTGCTGCGCCACCATGCGTTTGGCATCTTTGTAAGATTGGAGAATGCAGTGAATTGACAGGTTAGTGTTGGAATAGAATAGAAAGGAGAGTTATAATGATATGTAATCCGCATCTCAGGGTGGCCATTGCAGACAAGAGCAAACAAGACAAAGGGATGACTGTCGATGCTTGGTTTTGTGAATGTAAAAGGCCACATCATGAGTACCAAATAACAGAAATTACCAAAGAAGCTGGTCGCCGCAAAACCAGAAAGGGAATATGGTGGTGGGAGGTGCTAGAGGGGAAGACTAGTTATGGGATCATGTTAGAGCTGTGGGAAATGGCAGTGGATACTGGTGGGATGAAAGATGAAAACCAAGAAAACTCTATTACTGTTTTTGTCTGGGGAGCAGAATTGTGGGAAATGGAGGTAATGTGCGTGAGGCTGCACAAACTACAGCAAAGGCAACGCCACGTTCCCACGAGGAGGACATTTCGAAGAGTAGAAGGCTTTATCTTGACAGCAGACGAGACGAAAATATTTGGGAAAAGGGTGGCATCCTTGTTGGAGGCAGAGGGCGTATTTCATTTTGCGAATCCATTAGTGTTATTTATTTCAGCCAACCTCTCAAATAAATTTCAACGTTGCCACTTAAAATGAAAAGGGTACTCATCACAGGCTGTAGCCCTGTATCCTCGTTAAACCATTTCATGGAATTGGGTCACGTTTCAGCTATTAGTTGATTACAGGAACAATAGCGCCTAATTCTCATTTCCTTTCAGGATTTTTAAAGGAGGTGAATATATGTGGTACAGGTGCTAAGGTGAGAGAAAAGCCCCCTTAAAGATCAACACGGTCATTTACGTGTGTCCACAGGAAGTAGGTGAGAGTTTAATGAATATTTCTCATGAGTTTTTACAGTGGAGTCGATCATGGAAGCGAAGGAACTGCGGCGTAGGGATTGTGATGTCTTGGACAATGGACGAATTATCAAAGAGGAGGCATGACCGGTCTTAATGTGTATTCAGGTGGATAAAGCCCAGGGCCTGGCCATCTTCGTATTCTCAAACTGCTATGAAACCTCGTGGGAAGCTAGGGAAGAAATTACAGAGATATTTGCATTGTTTTCAGCCACAGTTCAGGTTCCAGAACATCGTGTGGCTAATGCGGCACCAGTATTTATGAAGGGCAGCATGGGACAAGTGAGGGAACTAAGGGTGGTATGTATATGGAACCAGTTGCCAGAGAAAGTAGTTGAGGCCAGCACAAAAACACCATTTAAAAGATATTTGGACAGGTACATGGATAGAAACAGTTTGGAGGGATATGGGCCAAATGCAAGCAAATGGGCTAGCTTTAATGTCATCTTGTTTTGGTATGGATGAGCTGGGCCGAAGGGCCTGTTTCAGTGGTGTATTACCCTATGACTCCATTTTGTTGTGCTACATCAAATAATTAAAATGCAGTAAGATAACAAGAATTTATGGAGAGGGAATTACTGATACAAAGGCTTCAAACACATTCTTTACTTAGTCTTTGAAATCCAATAAGTTAGAGAAGCAACACTTGAACTGCTTTAACAACTTCCATTTACTGCTTCCTCTGCAGATTCCTGCAGATGTATTGATCATCAGAGAAACCAACACAATGCAAGGAAACAACATAATTGGACATTCCAAAAGCAATATCTTTCTCGAGGAACAGAAATGTTTCAGAGTTATGGGGCAAATGCAAGCAAATACAACTAGCTAAGATAGACATCTTGGTCAGCAAGGGTGATTTGGGCCGAAGGGCCCGTTTTGTCTGCTGCATAACTCTATGCATGGCACCAAAGATGCTTCATGGAAGATAGCCTCCTTGAAATTTTGTTTCCTACAAGTTATGTTAAATGGCCAAAACAAATCTGCCATCAGATGCCATTTAAGAGTTACTTCAGCATGAGTCAAAATGCAAAGCGTAGGTAGAAAATGATCCCAATATTCTGGACTTGTAACAGGCAAAGTTTCTTTGCCAAGCTTATGATCTTGTTTGGCAGGTCAACCCACTGTTCATCGTGTGACCACAGATGAAACAATCATTTGTCTTGCATGACAGAAGGTAGTCATCAATAAAGAGACCCAGTTGCTCCAAATCAAAATGTTATCTTGTTCCAAATTAATAGCAGTTGCAATTTTCGATGAGGAAGCTCTTTGAATAATTCTCTCGAAACCACACAAAAGCACAAAAAAGAAAGGGTCACTTGAGAATGGAAAGTTCCAAGACTAAGGAGACGACATTACAAAGAAAGAAAATATTCAACCTTATTTGCTATTAAAATGTCTTGGGACGACCCATGGCAAGTATTAAAAATGCTATAGATAATATTGATACCAGAACCTTAACTAGGATAGTAATGCGAGAACAAAATACAGATGGCCCAGGCAAGTTCAAAAATATATCATGCATCCTGAAAGAATTCCCTAATTCGGTATTTAGAAACTGATCCACATATGTTGAGGTTGGTTATTAACAGCAATGTTTGAATCCTCTCAAAGGAAGAAAATATATTACCTTCCAAAGTAAATAATTGATTATTTTGCTCAATGAAATTGCCTTGGAACCGTGTTCCTCACAAAGATCGACACAAAGTGCTGGAGTAACTCAGCGGGTCAGGCAGCGTCTCTGGAGAAAAAGGATGGGTGACGTTTTGGGTTGGGTCCCTTCTTCAGACTGGAGGGAACTGGACCCCTATACCTTCAGTCTAAAGAAGGGTCCCAACCTGAAATGGCGCGGATCCTTGTTCTCTAGAGATGCTGCCTGACCCGTTGAGTTACTCCAGCACTTTGTGTCTATCTTCAGTATAAATCAGCATCTGCAGTTCCTTTCTATACACTTTGTTTCACACTTTGGAGGAAGCAGATTTTATGGTCTGCTTAACACCAAATAGCTGAGAACCAAGTAGATGAGCATCATCCTGTACAAAACAACTTGCTTTACTGCCATCCTATCACCACCTTCAAAATGCACTCTCTCCAACAATGACACACCATGCCTGCAGTGTATACCATTTACATAGTGCACTGCAATCACTCACTAAAGCTGCCATGGAGGTGCCACCTAAACACAGAGCCTCTACTGCTGGGAAGAACAAGGACAAGGGAACGCCACCACATTGCATCTACTGTCTGAGCTAAATTATGGAACAACAGTTCATAACAACAGTTGATAAGTTCGAAAGTCATAGGAACAGAATTAGGCCATTCTGCCCATCAAGTCTACTCTGTCATTTAATCATGGCCGATCTATCTTTCCTTCTCAACCCCATTGTCATGCCTTTTCCCCCATAACCTCTGACACCCTCAAAGTGTGTGGGTCCTCAATCTCCAAAAGAGAAGAAGGAATTCAACGAGTGACTCACTACCAACACTTCAAAATAATAAACCCTGTAGTTGCCAACAACATTCACATCCGTGAAGAAAACAAAGTCTTCTTGTGGACTTAATTTCCCTACATTTTTTGCAAAGTATCTTTCAGAATACTGAATTGCTTCACCACCCTCCACCAGCTTCAACATTCTCCACCTGCTTCACCACCCTCCAGCTAAAAACTATCCATAACAATATATATATTTTTAGAACTTTTAAAGAATAACGTAAAACCAATGAAAAAGTATACTTGTTTACTTTATTTTGTGTACATTACTGGTTAATGGAAGTAATCATTAGCATGCCTTCCTTTCTTTCAATCGAGGAATCTCGATGAGCCCAATTAATTTGATCCTTTGTCTTATGTCAAGATCCTCCTCTTGTAAACTGGACAGATTGCTGCCATATTACATTCAATTGCCATTAAACATGGATGCAAAGTCACCATTCTCCTTTGCAATTAAGTTTGAAAATTATTGTTTAATTTCTCCTAGTAACATTTATTTCGTGCAGTTCTCCCAACAAATAATTTCCTTTTTCAACATTTCCAGCAGAATAAGACGGCAGGTTTCCTGGCCTGTTTTTTAACCATCAATTTTCTGAAGAAGGGTCTTGACCCGAAACGTCACCTATTCCTTGCCTCCAGACATGCTGTCTGACCCACTGAGTTACTCCCGCTTTTTGTATCTACCTCCAGTTTAAACCAGCATCTGCAGTTTCTTCCACCACAATATTCAAGCAGTTGTGTGTCCAAGCAGCGATTTATTTGAGATATTACTCACTACTCAGGCTGGTTAGAGGGCAATTCCATGCAATTTATACAACATACAAATCAACAGAATTTCTGAATTTTGTTCAGTGTTTTGCAGAAAATAGTTTGTTTGAATAATTAGGATTGCATCATATAGGTCTGCGCTTCACCCTCAAATGTTAACAAATAGTTTGAATCAATTAGAAGATATTCCAACTTATTAAAACAAAGATAGTTATATTTTAATACCAAGGCACTCTAAGAAAATATTTAGAAACATTTCAAAATTAACCCAAGGCAAATTTTTATTCTTAAAATCCATCTGCAGAGTGACAAACAAGTCTGACCTTTGTCACCAATCAAACCAAACTCAATAGATTTCCATTGGAAAAAATCAATAGGAATGAAAAAGGGGTGAAATGGCAACAACCTGTTCAACTAGTTATATTTACTGCAACCATAACACCCAACCAAATCATTCAACCCCAAAACAAATGAAAGTCATCAGGATAGATATTATTATTGTCTTATGTCCCGACATACAACTGTGAAATCTAACCTGCAGCAGCACAACAGATGTATATAGTCTATGTAGTTTGCAGCCTATTTGGAGGCAATAGTGTTAAACAGCCTGATGGCTCTGGGGAAGAAGCTGCTCTTGAATCTTGACTTTGTAGTTTTGAGGCTCCTATGCCTTCTTTCCGATGGCAGTAGTGAAATGAGAGCATGGCTAGGGTGGTATGGGCCTCTGATGATGCCGGCTGCCTTTTTGAGGCAGCGACTCTTGGTAGATCCCTTCAATGGTGGGGAGGTCACTACCCGTGATGGACAACTTTTTACCACTTTTTCCAATCTTCTTTGCTCCTGGGAGTTTGAGTTACCGAATCAGGTCGTGATGCAACCAGTCAACATGTTCTCTATTGTACGCCTGTGGAAATTCAAGAAACTATTCGCTGACATACCAAAGCTCCTCAATCTTCTAAAGAAGTCGAGGCATTGATGGACTTTCTTTATGATTGCATCAATGTGCTGGGGCCAGGAGAGATCTTCAGAGATATTCACGCCCAGTTTAAGGTTTATGACTCTCCACCTCCATCCCGTTGATGAAGTGATGTCTGTGGATCCGCAACCTTTCTCTTCCAAAGTCAACAATCAGTTCCTTGGTTGAGCCGTTGAGAGCAAGGTTGTTGTGCTGGCACCATCGATCGCCCACCTCTATTGTGGCTCATCGGCACCTGTAATTCGTCCAACAACGGTAGTGTCGTCAGCAAATTTGAAGATTGCAAGTTGAAACTGTGTCCGGCTACACAGTCATGACTATAGAATGAGTAGAGCAGGGGGCTGAGCACGCAGCCTTGAGGCGCTCCTGTGCTGATGGTTATCAAGGTGATGGTCCCAATTTGTACAGATTGTGGTCTGTTGATGAACAAGTCGATAATCCAGTTGCAGAGAGATGTGGAAAGAACCAGTTCCCTGAGCTTACTAACCAGTTTGGAGGGGATGATAGTGTTCAACGCCAAGCCGTGGTTTATGAATGACATCCTGATGTGTGTGTTTTTATTGTCTTAGTGATCTAGCGCAGAGCGGAGAGCCAGCGAGATCGCATCCTCCATTGACCTGTTGTGGTGGTACGCAAATTGTACTGGTTCCAGTCTCTTATTAAGGTAGGAGTTGATATGCGCCATAACCAACCTTTTAAAGTAATTCATCACATCAACATTAATGCCACCGGTTGGTAGTCATTGAGGCACGTCACCTTATTCCTCTTGGGCAGGAAAAAGCAGGAGGAACCTCAAACGTTAGTAGTGAGAGGTTGAAGATGTCCGCAAAAACTTCCGCAAGTTGGTCTGCACAACTTTTACGAATGTGACTAGGTATACCATCTGGTCCAATGGGGGTCTAGGAGGGGTTCTCTCTATCAAAGCGTGCGGAGAGCTCATCTGGGAGCAATGCTTCATTGTTGCTTGAGCTTCCCCCTGGTTTCGCCTTGTAGGAAGTGATGGCATGAAAGCCCTGCCACAGCTGCCGAACATCCCCCTCATCCTCCAGTATAGAACAAATGTCCCTTTTAGCTTTAACGATGTCCTTATCAAGGTGTTATGTGGACTTCTTGTATGACTGCATCGCCAGGCTTGAATGCCCGAGATCTGGTCCTAAGAAGAATACTAGAAATAAACTTATTTTTTTTAATTTGCCATTGAAAGTCAGAATTGCTAAAAATTAATGCACATAATGTAAATGTCTGTTACAATATGCTTTCCCTGTAGACTACTTATTTCCCTTGCATTCGGAAAGAACGTGTAAGATGCAGATACACACATTAAATAAAAATTGGCATGTCAACACAACATCGATATATACTGCTAGATTTATCCAGTTACAAGATATATTGCAAACCCAGAAAATCATTGTGGATGTTCTATCAACAGATATTTTGTTAAAATATGAGATGTTAAGAAATTATTTGTTCACCTTAAAGTAAGAAGGTATTTGATGAATGAGTTTAAAATTATTATGACATTTTCCAGTTGTTGAAGGTCTTTATCAAGTAACCATTTTAACCTGGGCCAACTTGATCCACTGATACCAAGTACAAACTAACATATTTCTAGCAAGCAATTTGGTTAAACAATGTTGGCAGTTGTGACTGGTAATAAGGAACACGATGAATGGATCAAAGTAGCAACTTAAACATTATTGCTTCCTGATAAGAGTAGGTGATTGATCAACTTTAAGATGGCTTTCATCAGGTTAACAGGTGCCGATACTGACTGACTGGAAGAGCAGAAATGGTCAATGAAGCAGAAACTATGACAACATTTAAGACTGAGATAAAGGAGAAATATATGATTACAAAGTGAATATATGCATTTAGGATTCATGATCATGTGGAGAATGAAAGCCAATATGGAATATTTGGTCCAAACAGTGTAATTCCTAGCTTGATATTCTATGGAATGAAACATTTGAACCTGACTATAAAGAATACGGCCTTAATAACAGATCCAGCACCTTAGTATTGATGTTTTCAGAGGATTGGACAAACACTACACTGGTAAATTACATTTTAATAAAACTATATTCCCAAAAAGGAATGGAGGCACCATATAAACAAATACAGTGGAAAGGCTCACCAATTTAGGAAGCTGCCACATCACATTTTTCCATTTCCAAGAATGAGGGGCAGCTACTGCCTACAAATAAATTGCAGCGAATCCTTAACTAAACTTGCTATTGATGTAGGAATTCAATCACAAATCACACACTGCAGAGAACAAGGTTATTTAATTCAAGCATTCGTTTAAAGAAAACTCCAAACACCAAAGGTTATTGCAATCTTTAAAAGGTTATTGCAATATTCTAAGATTAGCTAGAGGCAACAGACCCAGAGTCTACCTGTTTCCTCCAAAAAAACACATTTAGGATATGGTGAGGTAAGTTATTAAAGTTATTTCCACTGCATGAAGCAAAAAGCCCAAATTTTAAATAAATCACAAAAATAACTAAATTGGAATTGAAATCAATTTCTTAACACAGAGGACTATTAGAATGCATATCCTGTCACAAAGTATTGCAAAACTATTTTATGTCTTCGATCTATCATTACAAAATTATTATGGACTGCGTGCAACAAGATAAATGGAATTAAATAAGATGCTCAGAAGAAAATTAACGGAGATTGATGGGCCAAATATGCTGCTTCTTAGATTGTTACTGCAGTAACATCTGCGGCACATTAACCAGAACATCCCTAATTCAGAAGATTTCAAAGTGCAGAAAATTTAATCACAACACTAAAGATTCAAAATTGCCTTGATATTCTATTAAGAACACCTGCCACACCTCATAGATCAACTTTTGGAGACCTGCGGCCTTAAATATCATGCCTCTAAATCAACTACAAAGGCATACCCAATATTAACCTATTAATGCAAGTTACTGTATTTATGCTACAGTTTCTCCCCATTGATAGTAATGCTAACTGTGCAAAATTCTCAGAGCTTAGCACATTCAGTAGCAAATCAATTTATTCCTCGAGTGAAAGTGTAAAACAACAAAAATAATCTCTTATCTGGGTATTGTTTTTGTAATCATTTTCCACTATGTTTTGATACACACAATGGTGCTGCAAATTCAAGAATGTGTCAGATAAGGAGGTTGCTATCCATTATTTATATTGTTAAGAAACCTGAAGAATGCAACATTTTTTTCCACAAGAAGGAAATGTTTCAGCTAATAACTTCAATCATGTTTAAACAGTATTAAATATAATGCCCAGCAGCATAAATGTCATAATTTATTTGTGCAACAAAAATGCCCGTAAATACAACTATATAAAGACTCACACACACGCACTCACGCAGTTTGTTACTACAATTAGGGATACATGCACACAGGCATATCTAATCTCTGGGAAAGGGCTACTTAGATACAAAGCCAAAACTGATAGTTGGTCAGTCCCATATATACCACTGAAACCTGTTCACACATATACATCAGTCTCTTGCAACAATTAGTCATGCCTGTAAATATTTATATTCGCAGTTTAATGCCATCATTTGCTTTATGTAAAATCAAATTGAATAATAGAACACCAAATAAATAATTGATTTGCACAGAAATGTACTTCTTTAAAAGGCATTAGAAGATGCATCTGCTCAATATTGTATGATTTGGTATTTGCTACAAGTTAGAAATTCAACAGGTTTTTAACACCAATACAGTACCGTTGTTTGAGTTACTTCCACTAACAGTGCTTTCTACATTGCCCATAAATGTTATTAAGCAACTTTCTCAATTCAAATTACTTCAGGAAAAAGTAACATGCCAAGCTTTCAGTACTCTGTCCTTTCCAAACATACCTAGTTTAAAATATCTACATATCCTCAAAATATCTATGGATTTTATGGTTTAGTTCAGAGATACAGCGCGGAACAGGCCCTTCGGCCCACCGAGTTTACACCGACCAGCGATCCCCATACATTAACACAAGCTTACACACACTAAGGCAATTTATACTTACACCAAGTAAACAAATCCAAGCCAATTAACCTGTACGTCTTGGGAGGAAACTCGGAGAAAACCCACGCAGTCATGCGGAAAACGTACAAACTCCGTACAGAGAGCACCCGTAGTCAGGATCGACCCAGGCGTTGCAAGCACTGTAAGGCAGCAACTCTCCCGCTGCACCACCATGCTGAGGCAGAGGCAAAATTGCTGTTGAAGAAACTATTGGATCATACGTTCCAATGTTCTTACACATTTTCAAATTAAATTGCTGTTCCCTGGTCAATGGGATATTATTTGTACCTATTTGAAAATTACAAACCAACGATATTAATTAAAATACCATAAGCAGGAAATTATTTGAGCCTTAGCCACCTGTAAAAGGCAGCAAAGTCAAGTTGAAATACAGAACTAATCAGTAATTTTAAAGGACCATGTTTCCAATGTAGCAAATACAGAACTTTGCTGTGCTGAACAATGACACATCTTTGCTGCAACTGTGAACATACGGCCCACTGGCCAGATTTTGCTCTATTATCTTGCATGTGGTTCTAACAGGGGCCATGCAACACTGCAACTTTAATTTCCTCTTGCTTCAAGTGTTGAGGATACTACAACATCAGAGATTTTTTGTCTCTGTTGCTCAAGGAAATAGTACAGCACTGAAGAGCCTGGCAAATGTGTGGTTTTCAGCTTCAAACGACACCATTCAATATGAGGAGTCCACCTGCTTCGGTTAAAGTGCAACACCCAAATGATTTATTCACTCTCAGTAAAATACAGAGTGAGATTGGCAATTGTATTTTCAATTCCAGTTGCAGCAAGGATATAACCCAGCAAACACGTTCGTATTGATTCGTCGGGTTAAGGCCCTACATATGGAATAAAGGTAGATAAAAATGCTGGAGAAACTCAGTGGGCGAGGCAGCATCTATGGAGCGAAGGAATAGGTGATGTTTCTGGTTGAGACCCGTAAGGGTCTCTACCCAAAACGTCACCTATTGCTTCGCTCCATAGATGCTGCCTCACCCTTAAGGGTCTCGACCCGAAACGTCACCTATTCCTTCGCTCCATAGATGCTGCCTCACGCTTAAGGGTCTCGACCCGAAACGTCACCTATTCCTTCGCTCCATAGATGCTGCCTCACCCGCTGAGTTTCTCCGGCATTTTGTGTCTACCGTCGATTTTCCCAGCATCTGCAGTTCTTTCTTAAACATATCCAACAATGTCAGAACACGTTCCAGTTATCCACCGTCTCAGGCACAGAATTTGGTGGCCCTCACTTCGACAATCGCCGTCTCTCTACAACCTTATATATTACTCACCGGCACTGGGAGCTTGGCCATGGATTAAAGTCGGGGGTTTCAGTCGAAAGCCAATGTTCTTTTCATCTAAATAGAAAAGGGAACCAGTAAATTAATACGTTGCACCAATGAAGTAAAGATAAAAAAGTAAATCTAGCAGCACAACCAATTCACTTCTCATACCTTGTAAAGTCCTTGTGCAAGTCCAGTAGGTGTATTTAGACTCATGCACACCTACCTACTTCCTTTCTGGATAATTATACTCTGCATCCCACAAAGAGTACACATAAAGCTTAATCAAAGTCTACAACAGGAGCACACCTTTCCTGCTTCTAGATGTTATATACAAATGTTCAAATAAAGCAGGAAGAGAACAAAGAAAGGGCAACTATTTCCGAGTGATGGATTATAGGACATTACCTGGCTCCGAGTCAGAGTTGCTGGCCGCTGCCTGGCAGAAACTCAATGGCATAAAGACATTATTCTTTGGAACTGCAAGATAAAGACAGCTGCCGTTAGCGTCAACAGATCAAATTAGTTTTAACAACTCCAGTTCTGCAGGCTGCCAAACATTATCACATCATTTTAGTATATACAGTGGCTTGCAAAAGTTTTCATGCCCCTTGAACTTTTCCACATTTTGTCACGTTACAACCACAAACGTGAATGTATTTTATTGGGATTTTATGTGATAGACCTACACAAAGTGATGCACAATTGTGAATGGGAAGGAAAATGATACATGGTTTCCAAATGTTATTACAAATAAAAAACTGAAAAGTGCGGCGTGCAAAAGTATTCAGCCCCCCTGAGTCAATACTTTGTAGAACCACCTTTCGCTGCAATTACAGCTGCAAGTCTTTTGGGGTATGTCTCTACCAACTTTGCACATCTAGAGACTGATATTTTTGCCCATTCTTCTTTGCAAAATAGCTCAAGCTCAGTCAGATTGGATGGAGAGCATCTGTGAACAGCAATTTTCAAGTCTTGCCAGAGATTCTTGCCAATTGGATTTAGGTCTGGACTTTGACTGGGCCATTCTAACACATGAATATGCTTCGATCTAAACCATTCCATTGTAGCTCTGGCTGTATGTTTAGGGTCGTTGTCCTGCTGAAAGGTGAACCTCCGCCCCAGTCTCAAGTATTTTGCAGACTCTAACAGGTTTTCTTCCAAGATTGCCCTGTATTTGGCTCCATCCATCTTCCCATCAACTCTGACCAGCTTCCCTGTCCATGCTGAAGAAAAGCATCCCCACAGCATGATGCTGCCACCACCATGTTTCACAGTGGGGATGGTGTGTTCAGGGTGATGTGCAGTGTTAGTTTTCCGCCACACATAGCGTTTTGTATTTAGGCCAAAAACTTCAATTTTGGTCTCATCAGACCAGAGCACCTTCCTCCCCATGTTTGCTGTGTCCCCCACATGGCTTGTGGCAAACTGCAAACGGGACTTCTTATGGCTTTGTTTCAACAATGGCTTTCTTCTTGCCACTCTTCCATAAAGGCCTGATTTGTGGAGTGCATGACTAATAGTTGTCCTGTGGACAGATTCTCCCACCTGAGCTGTGGATCTCTGCAGCTCCTCCAGAGTTACCATGGGTCTCTTGGCTGCTTCTCTGATCAATGCTCTCCTTGCCCGGCCTGTCAGTTTAGGTGGACAGCCATGTCTTGGTAGGTTTGCAGTTGTGCCATACTCTTTCCATTGTCGGATGATGGATTGAACAGTGCTCCGTGAGTTGTTCAAAGCTTGGGATATTTTTTTATAACCTAACCCTGCTTTAAACTTCTCCACAACTTTATCCCTGACCTGTCTGGTGTGTTCCTTGAGATTCACGATGCTGTTTGTTCACTAATGTTCTTTAACAAACCTCCGAGGCCTTCACAGAACAGCTGTATGTATACTGAGATTAGATTTCACACAAGTGGACTCTATTTACTAATTAGGTGACTTCTGAAGGCAATTGGTTGCACTGGATTTTACTTGGGGGTGTCAGAGTAAAGGGGGCTCAATACTTTTGCACGCCACACTTTTCAGTTTTTTATTTGTAATAAAATTTGAAAACCATGTATCATTTTCCTTCCACTTCACAATTATGCGCCACTTTGTGTTGGTCTACCACATAAAATCCCAATAAAATACATTTACGTTTGTGGTTGTAACGTGACAAAATGTGGAAAGGTTCAAGGGGTATGAAAACTTTTGCAAGCCATTGTACATATTAAAAATCTAGAAACAAAGACAACAGCATAAACAAGTCATTAGGCAGGCACAGCCTACATGGCCCATTTACACTAGTCACACCTCCCACGCGGTCACAGGGAGAACGTATAAATTCCGCACAGATAGTTCCGTAGTCAGGATCGAACCTGGGTCAGAATCTTCTCTGCACCCTTTCAATCAATCAATCAATTTATTCACCACATACACAATAAAGTGCAGTGAAATTAATTTGCCAGCAGCGAGCACAATCAAAAAAGAACACACAATATACAATAAAAATGTAACACAAACATCCACCACAGCATTCTTCACTGTGGTGGAACGCACAAAGTACAGTCAGTCGTCCTCCATTGTTCCCCCATGGTTGGGGCCATAAACCTCCGCAGTCGCCTCTGCGTGCGGCCAGATATACAGGCCCTCTCGTCAGGACAGTAAGTCCCGAATCGGCGCTTCCCTACCGGAGACTGCGGCTTCAGGATGTTGTAGGCCCACACTCTGGCGGTCGGAGCTGCTCCGGGGATCCCCGGTCAGGGATCCCGCTCTGGATGGTAAGCCCATGTCGCGCCCGCGGCTTCAGGATGTTATCGGCGGTGGGCCGATGGTCGGAGCTCTTCTCCAGCGAGGGATCCCTAGCGAGGGGTCCCTGGCTCCGGACGCCACGCCCGCGACAAGAAGCTCCGCAGACCACGGCTTCAGACTGTAACAGTCCAGCTATCGGAGCACTCCCTTCTGGCGACTCCGGCAAGGGCTCGCCTGCTCCGCGATGAAAAGTCCACGCTGCGCCCATTGCAGAAACTCCGGGCCCGACTCCGGGAAAGACCGCACCAATCTATGGTGTTAGGCTGCGAGGGAGGCGACATGGAAAAAGTTGCCTCTCCGTGGAGGAGGCAACCAAATGTGGTTCCCCCCTTACCCCCCCTCACCACCCCCCACACAAGACACACCGAGAGACATTAAAACACACATTTGGACACACAAAAAAAACTAAAAAAGTAGAAATGACGAACAAGCTGCTGGCAGGGCAGCCATCATGCAGCGCCCCCACCCACCAATGACTCACTTTCCAGCTTGACAATATTTTTCGTATAACACGATGATCACAACAACCGCATTCGCTGCAAACCCATGCTACAAAGCCCCGCATTTGACTGATCACCTACACTGAAGGGATAATTTACAATAGCCAGTTAACCAACTAATCACTATCTTTGGAATGCGAGAGAAAACCTAGGCGGTCACTGGGAGAATGTACAAACACCACTGACAGTCATTGGAGTTGTGAGGCAGCAGCTCTAACTGTTTCACTTATCGTTGAGTAATTGAAAAGATAAATTCACTTTACTTTGGACCAGGCCGCAAGATGAATTTTCAAGATGGGCGTGTTACCAGAAAAAAAGGATTTTACAATAGTCTGCTTGACAGAAGCTAACTAAAGACTTCTAAAGGGTTACACAAAAAGCTGGAGAAACTCAGCGGGTGCAGCAGCATCTAAGGAGTGAAGGAGATAGGCGACGTTTCGGGTCGAGACCCTTCTTCAGACTGGTCAGGGATCAGGGAAATGAGAGATATAAACAGTGATATGGAGAGATAAAGCAAGAACAATGAGTGAAAGATATGCAAAAAAGTATTGGTGATAAGGAAAGCAGGCCATTGTAAGCTGTTTCTGGTGTGAAAATGAGAAGCTAGTGCGACTTGGGGGGGGGGGGGGAAGATGGAGAAGGAATGTCAGGGCCCGAGGGCTGAGGGAGAGGTGGGGGGGTGGGGGGAAAGGAGCAGTCTGGGTTAACAGAATTGAGAAAATTCAATGTTTAAGCCCAGAGGATGCAGACTCCCCAAGCGGAATATGAGATGTTGTTCCTCAAACTTGCGGTGTTGTTCACTCTGGCCATGGAGGAGGCCCAGGACCGAGAGGTCGGATACGGAGTGGGAGGGGGAGTTGAAGTGCTAGACTTCTAAACATTGGTCAGTCCCACTACAGACAAATGTATACTTGAGACTCTTGAAACCAAGAAATTATTAAAAAAAGAAAATTTTGGATACACTCTGGAGGGCAGGCAACATTTATGGAAAAATAAATAGCGTTACCATTTTAGATTGGAGACTATTCTTCCAAAGTAGGTAAACAGATTTTACCTACAGAAGCAGCAGAAGGGATGGATAACACAAAGGGAATACACAAACATCAAAGATAGACACAGAATGCTGGAGTAACTCAGCGGGACAAGCAGCATCTCTGGAGAGAAGGACTGGATGACGTTTCGGGTCGAGACCCCGCTTCAGACTAAACATTAACACAAACATCAAAGCTATGTCAAATATAGGTCAAATTGACTAATGGAAACAGGTAGAAGCTAATTATGCTTCTTTGTTACATGTTGCTGATAGCATAGCTGTGGCACATGCCCAGCAGGTCAGATTGTTCTAATGGGAATGAAGAGCTGAGCCAATAACACATATGGGATCACTTTCAATAGTATCAGAACTAGCCATTTATGCTCCAGTCATCCATCCATCTGTTATTTTGGCTCAGTTCATGCCCCTCCATTAGTACAGTCTGGCTTCCTCAGTGTGTCCCACAGCCCAGCAGACAGCAAGCGCCAGGAGCGTTTAACTGTCATATGCATCAGGAAGGGAACATCATTCTTACGCTGCAAATTTACAGGCACATTAAATACAACACAACAATAAATAAATATACAATAAATTATCACTTATTCTAAGAAAACAAGACAGCACGGTGGCGCAGCGGTAGAGTTGCTGCTTGACAGTGCCAGAGAACCGGGTTCGATCCTGACTACCGGTGCTGTCTGTATAGAGTTTGTACGTTCTCACTGTGACCTGCGTGGGTTTTCTCTGGGTACTCCAGTCTCCCCCCCACACTCCAAAGACACACAGGTTAATTGATTTCCATTAAAATTGTGAATTGCCCTTCCCGTATGCAGGATAGTGTTGGTGTGCGGGGATCGCTGGTCGGCGCGGACTCGGTGGGCCGAAGGACCAGTTTCCCCGCTGTATCTCTAAACAAAACTAAAAAAAGGCCATAATAGTGCAGAGTCCACAGTGTAACAGTGCAAAGTCCACAATGCTCAGGATGATTAAAGAGAATGATGGCTGTAGAGATCTAAGATGGGAAGAAGCGGTCCTTGAGCCTGGCGATATTGATTCTCAAGCTCCTGTACCTTCTCCCCGAAGGCGGCAGCAAAACGAGAGCATGACCATGCTGATGTATGGGGCTTTGATAATTATTGGCTGCCTTCGTAGGGCAGCGCTTTGTGCAGATCCCTTCAATGGTCAGTAGGTCCATAATGATGATGGATCAGCTAATGTCCACCACATTCAGCAGTCTCCTTCCTTCCTTACTTCCTGAGCGTACGAGATGCAACCACTCAGTAGGCTCTCCACCACAAACTTGTTGAAGTTCGATAGATTATTCGTCGACGTACTGAATCTACTCAAACCTCTGAGAAAGTTGAGGCATAATTGAGCTTTCTTTGTGATTTCATCAATGTTGGGCCCAGGACAGATTTTCAGAGATGTGTATGCCCAGGATCTCGAAGCTGATAATTATCTCCACAGCATTCCCGCCGATGAAAACAGGCACATCGTCCCTTGGCTTTCCCTTTCTAAAGTCAACAATTAGCCTCTTGATCTTGCTAACATTGAAACTAAGATGGTTGTTCAATTGAACTCCCCTACTCTGAAATGTCAACAAACATTATTCGTCCATCGATGGTTGGTAGTAAAGCAAATTTAAAGATGGCATGCGAGCTGTGTCTGGGAACACAGTATGAGGTCATAAGTAATAGGAGTAGAATTAGGCCATTCGACCCATCAAGTCTACTCCGCCATTCAATCATGGCTGATCTATCTCTCCCCCCTAACCCCATTCTCCTGGGGACTGAGCATGCAGCCGAGGGATGCCCCTCTGTGAGGTCAATGACGAGGTGTTGCTTCCCAGTCTGCCGATGGGGGAAGTCACAGAGCCAGTTACATGGGACCAGCAGAGAATCAGTTTCACGATGAGCTGTAAGAGATGACAGCGTTCAACGCCGAGTTGGATTCAACGAACAACAGCTTCACAAACAAGTTTCTGATGTCCAAGTAGTTCAATGCAGAGCGGAAAGCAGACAAGATTGCATCTGCTGTCAATCTTTTGTGATGGTTGCAAATTGAAATGGGTCCAAATCATTACTAAGGCAGGTTGATTTACACCAGAACCATCGTCTTAATGCACTTCCTCACAACGGATGTGAGTGCCACCGATCAGTGGCCATTGACGCAAGTCATCTTGGGCATTAAATGATTTCAATTCTAATAATCCTTCTGGATGCCACTATCGTTTTAATGTCAAGAGTCACTTTCACTCCCATCTCTGGAGTTCAACTTTTGTATTCCTGATAAAGACTACAAGGTCTTGAATTGTAATGGTTCCAATGGAACCAAACTGAACATCAGTGAACAAGTACCATTTGATAGTAAGATTAAACAAGAACTTACCAGTTTGAAGTTTGATCTTTATTTTATGAGGAGTTGCGATGAGGGATTTCGTGAAGACCCCGCCAGGCACGCATGCGCGACATTCTTCAAAGCAGCGGTGTGGAATCACAGATCACAAACCGAAGATAGTAAGATTAAAACTTGACCATACCAGTTGAATATTTAATAGAGGGTTGGGAGCGGAGGGCACGAAATCCCTCATCGCAACTCCTCATAAAATAAAGATCAAACTTCAAACTGGTAAATTCTTGTTTAATCTTACTATTTTACTTCGGAGTCACGTGAGTGACTTCGTGAAGATTTCAAAGCTCTGTGATTACATGCCCTGGACCACGCCCATGCTCACACACTGCCGTAATTCTGATGGAGGAAGTATGTTAACGTATTTCAGACTTGAACAAGCTGAAAAATAATAACATTTGTTAATACAACAATAACCCCCTGAACTCGGGGACAAACGTTTAGAGAACAGCACTTAAAACTGAATCCGCCAACGTTGCGGGAGCGGTTATAAATCAGTTATAAACCCGCTGAAGTGTAGATTCACTGGCCCAGCTCGCTATTGCGAGGCCAAAATCCATGAACACCGCCATAGTCCTTGCCACTGATGTGGATGCAGCCCTGATAGAATGACATTTAAAATATTAGTGTCTTACCTGCTGCACCGAATACCACCTCGTGTCATCTGGAGATAGTCTGCACAATCACCCTGTGACGTGGGTTTCCATGGCTGAAACAGACCCGTCTCCATACATCTGATGCCCATTTGCAGACGTGTAGTCCCAGGTCTGTGTAGTGTAAGTAATTCTTCTATAAAGAAGTTACCTTATTATGGTCCGGTCATTCTATCCAGGTTTAATTCCTGTAAAGTCAGGACCTGTTGAGCTGTGTTCAGTGCCATTACCATAACCACTTTGAAGGTGAGCAAGACCATCTGCATCATGGGCGACCAGCTCCTGAGGAAGGTCAACACTACCTCATCGCAGTCCAATCTAGCGATAGGACGACAATGCACTCCTGGCACTGTAACTGAGGGACACATCCTAATGATGACCCATGAGTATACCAGCAGCTTGGAGAGTATAGCAGATATGTAGATGGTCTAGGTCCGACTACAGAAACCTCCCATATCCTTATGTAGGCGAGGTACTGCTTCCTACTGGACTGTCTCTGCACGATGCTGTTTGACATCCATCGTCCTTTATGTTGCAGAGCCTGGTTGCGTATCCTGCAGCACCTGTCTGATGAAGCAGAATGGAGAAAGCATAGAAACCCCGCATTTCTCCCCAATGTAGTGAAAACGCGTCCATCGCCACTGCCCCAGGATCTAGTTCTCAAGACATATGTTGGTATCCAATGGCTGAACCTGGACGCAAAGAGGTCGAAATCTGGTATTCCATATTAGGCTATAATTTTAGCAGATATTTGGAGGTTCAATCTACTTGATGTCGTTATTAATACTTGTGACCTGGTGTCCGCCACTATATTGAGCTGATCCAGAAGGTACATAGCTGAACCCAATTCTTTCAATCCACCAGAGCCAAATTAATGTTTCCAATTCATCCCAAGATATTAACTTGACACCACCCATAAGGTTTAATATGCCAACTCAGTGGTATTATTTTGGAAGACGAACATACGTATGCTGCAGATTAGTGCATTAATGCGCAGCCCGTGACATGCTCCAAGCATATCTAACAGTTTATACCTAGTGATTGAAGAAAGTAGAATCATGCAATCCCATTTGCTACCCAACTGGAATGGTGTCAGTAGTTCCCCAGCCCTTGGTGCTTGCGTCGGTTTGTAACGCGACTACTAGGTTTGATGTAATGATGGGATTTAACAATCACAATCATTGCTAATCCACCATTGTACCTCAATTATGCTGTGATTGGCAGTTGCATAAGCTCGTAATTGTCCAGCATTCGCTATACCTGCCGAGATTTTGCTTATTCACCCAAGCTTTGATAGCGTAACGACCCAATTATGTGGCTGGAATGTAGCTCCAATTTACCCATAGCTTAGCAGCATGTCGAAAGTCAGTTCCCTGGTGCAAGCAAGGCTGTTACATGCATCTATTATGTCTATAGCTCTGTTCCCTGGATAGTGACAAACAGAGCCCCAGAATGTATGTACCTCCCCCCTACTTGTGAGGTTATGCATGCAGCACTTCCAAGAGAACCAGGCCCCCTTACCTCCATGGTTACCGGCGGGCCTGACGTTCTGGTTTCTAGTATTCCGTCTTTGCTGGGTGCTGCTCAATCGCCTCGGTAAATCCTTGTTCCTGCAGCTGGTGTGTGGTGAGGTAGTCTATGCTGGCTCTGCCCTAACAAGGCTTCTGCTGTTGGGGAGCTGGTGCAAATGTGTTCTTGATGGCCTCGTCATTGACCTGCTTGGGCAGGTCCTCCCCAAACAGCTGTCTTGGTGGTGTGGTGGAGGTAGGACCCAACCCAGCGAATGCAGGGTTAATGTCGGGCCGGATGGAGCTCTGACTAAAACAGTTTCCCGAAGTGGGCTACACAGGAGGGCTAGAGCATCCTGCTGCTCTGCGGATGCACCTGTCCCATCGAGGGTCCTAACGAGCACCGTGATGCCCGACGCCAATAGCTTCAGAATTTCCTGCCTCTTCATCTCTTGTGCCCTCGCATTGGAACTAATGTTCCCTCAGATGGCTGAGTCGACCCTCGGGACGTTCCGGGGAACACAATTTCCAGGATCCTTGTACTTCTCCATGGTTTCTGAAAGCACCTGGTCTTGGAACTGGTGTGTCGTCAAGAAATTAATACTTACTGCCAATGTAGAGTGCAGCGGTACCCCTGAATACAGGTTTCAGATTTTTGACACTACCTCCAATTCCTTCTTCTGGATCGAGAGCAGTGGGCTCTTCTGCATTGAAGGTGGCGGTCATGATCCGACTCCCAGACCGCTGAGACTCCTACTCCTGCTCTTGCCGATCCAGGTCCTGCTGATATAGTTGCTCCACCATTAGCTCCATCCTAGCCATGCGACCGCTGCCGCTACACACGGACAACAGGTCGACTTCCCCAGGCCCTGATGAGTCGCTGGGGCTTCTGCCAGTAGGTCACACCTCAACGAAGTGGCTGACAGGTACTCGTCAGCACCCGCTCCTGCGGGGCTGAACGACTTCCGCACGGACAACCCGCTAGCCCGGCATCCCTCGGACCTTAGCGGCCTCTCTACCTGACGAGCAGGCAGAGGAAAGGAGTCGGAACCGGTCCCCAATACCGGCTCCGTGGTCCGTGCAGGCACACCGTCACCCTCACCCCCAGGGGTCTGTGACGGCGCTTGGCTGGCTTTACCCGCAGCAACGGGATTGCCTAACCGTATTCTGCTGCCACCGGTCTGCGCTCCGGCAGCCTGTTCCGGTGCAGTACTGGTACCTCCTGCTCCTGCAGGGTGTACGACTCCTGCACGGACATACCGGTAGTCCGCCGTCGTTCGGACCTAAGCGGCACCTCGGCCTGGTGGGAAGGCAGAGGCAAGGATCGGTACCGGTCCCCAATACCGGCTCCGCTGTCCGTGCAGGCTTGCCGTCACCCTTAACCACACGGGTCCGTGAGGGCGCATAGCCGGCTTTACCCGTAACAACGGGGTTGCCCAGCCGTAAACTGCTGCCACCGGTCTGCGCTCCGGCAGCCTGTTCCAGTGGACACCGGTACCTCCTGCTCCTGCAGGGCTCCCCAACTTCCAGCAGGTCCATCACCGGCTCGCAGTCTAGCAGGTTACCCCCGGCGGTATGTCGATGCCTCCCGCTGCAGCGGGGCATGACCTGTGCGCAGCTCTCCCCCATCTCTGAGACCTGCATAGTAGGAGAGACAAAACGAGCCACCGAGCGGGTCACACGTTTACGCACCTTTGCCCCACAGTCACTATGCTTAGGTGAGAGTGGTAGGGAGTCCAGGTCTTGCCTACCCTGGTCCCACGCGGTGCTCCACCATTTTGCGGCCCCATGGTCAGCCGTGGTGGAGAGACGGGTCCTGGCTGCGCAGGGCTCCCCGACCTCCGCATTCTTCTAGAATGGTGGCCGCTGATTCCCATCTGAAGTCGCACGGCCCTTGGAGACCTGCTTCGCTGTCTTCATTCTGGTCTCCATCCATCTGTAAGCAAACTCTAATACAGACGCTTAGCTATTCAAAGTTAGTATCTTACCTGAGGGTTTTTTATTTATCTTTTATTTTTTATTTATTTATTTATTTTTCTTTCTTTTTTTTTTTTTTTAAGTATGGTGACCAGCCTCTCATGCTTAAATAACTTTTATATGCTGGCAGTCTGAACCTCTTGAAGACAATGCATACCCTGGAGTAGCAGGGCACTTGAATGTAGACAGGCCACAGAATCCCTGCAGTGTGGAGTCAGGCTGCCTTTGCTTGCAAGCCTGCTGCTTCCTGAATGCCAGCAACCCGCAGAAACCCCTGCGGGCTGCGGTGTAGAGTCGGGCTGCCGTCCATGGCAAGCACTGCAAGCCCTACTCCACATGCACACCGCCAGCCCGCAGTATCACCCCCGCGGGCTGTGGTGTAGAGTCGGGGCTGCCGCTCTGCCGTTAACTTCTGACGGCGAGCCTGCAAGCCCCACTCCTACATGCACACCGCCAGCCTGCGGTGTCCCCCGCGGCTGCAGTGTAGAGTCGGGGCTGCCGCTCTGCCGTTTCTAACTTTGAACGGCGAGCCTGCAAGCCCCACTCCTACATGTACACCGCCAGCCCGCGGTGTTCCCCACGGGCTGTGGTGTAGAGTCGGGGCTGCCGCTCTGCCGTCGCGAACTTGAGACGGCGAGCCGGCAAGCCCCATTCCATTTCGTGCCGCCAGCCCGCGGTGTCCCCTGCGGACTGTGATGTGGAGTCGGGCTGCCTCTGCCGTCCTCCGCCGGCGAGTGTGTGAGCCCGGACCCTCCTGGGTCAACAGGTTTCCCGACTCCAACTATTGGAGCCGCCGCTGACTGCCGCAGCAGTCAGATCCGAGGCGGCCGCGAGACCCTGCGACAGGGCCACCTAGAAGAAAAAGACCGCAGGTTAGTGTTTTACTTACCTGCAGGTCCCAGCAGCAGAGGAGCAACGCTCCTCCCTGCCTGTCGCTCGCATGCGGTCGACGATATGTCGCGCATGCGTGCCTGGCGGGGTCTTCACGAAGTCACTCACGTGACTCCGAAGTAAAATGAAC
>OY740810.1:3413703-3595312 GCA_963514005.1 Raja brachyura | reverse complement strand
TCTGCGCCATTGATATACTCCTGCATTTTGTGTCTATCTTCGGTTAATCTATCTATCTTTGCCTTAAAAATATTCACTGACTTGGCCTCCTCATCGTTCTGTAGCAAAGAATTCAACAGATTCACCACCCTTTGACTAAATAAATTTCTCCTCATCTCCTTCCTAAAAGAACGTTCTTCATTCTAAGCTAAATTCTCCCTAGAATGTAATGTCGATTATGAGCAGAGATTGAAAGGATAGGTTTGTTTTTCCTTGCGAGGTTGAAGAAGAACTTGACTGAGATACAAATAATAACGAGGAGCATAGATAGATTAAATGTTAAGAAATGTTTCTCCATTGCAATGGCTATTGAACTAGAAGTGAAAGCTTCTGTTTTTCTACAAAGACTGGCTGGAGTCTGAACTCTCCACCTGAGCTGGTGGAGGAAGCAGGCATGCTCACAACATTTAAGTGATATTAGTTTAGTGAGACAGCCTGGTAACCGCTGCGCCACTGTGCCCTCTATATCTGGACAAGCGTTTGAATCACGCTAGTATAGAAGGATAAAGTACTGAGAAAGGGATGAGTGTAGATGGATAGTTCATACCCAGCATGGACACAGTGGGCTAAAGAGCCTATATCTGCACTATATAATTCCGAGGTCAGGCATCAAATAACCCCTTGAATCCACGACCCACCCATTCTCTCCTCCTCCAGGATACCCATGTATTAGATCGTCTGTTCCATGATCGCCCTGACCCAAATGCACATATTCCAATCAGGCTGGTTGCCAGGCAGGAAACACTAAAATGGGCAAAGTTACATGTTAAGGGTTTATGATTTCACAGTACATGGGGGTTGGTGGAGTTAAAAAAAAAGGTTTCTGCATTTCCAGACCAAAATACACGCTCTATCAGTTCTCTAACTTACGCATGAAAAGATGTGAAGAATGTTGTCAATTTTGCCATACACCTGCCAACACGCAATGATGACGGAAGCGTCTACTTACCATAAAATAAGATAACGAGAATGACCAAGGGATCAACAACCCAAGCCAGAGAAGTAAATGGGATTACAAAAGTAAGATTGTTGACCAAAGGATAAAATAACTAAAACTATTTATACTGTTTAGGGCCTATGTAGGGCCTACTGTTATAAGGACAAAGAAATGGGTTCATTTGAGGTAATCTATGATGACATCAAAAGATGAGCAACATGATAACACTACTGAAGAGTCTGAAAAAGGGTCTCGACCCGAAACGTCACCCATTCATTCTCTCCAGATGCCTCCCGTCCCGCTGAGTTACTCCAGCATTTTGTGTCTATCTTCATAATAACACCACTAATTGTTTTACGATTTTCCCTCAAGTAGTGTGTACTGCTCTTTCCATATTACCAAGTGTATGAAATTTAAAATCATCTTGTGCTTTTCAGCAATGTTAGTGCAATAAAGAGCACGATAAATCCGGAATATTGTGTAATATCTAACATTCGTCATGTGTGAAATACTACTTTTCTTGAAGGACTAAGAATTATAGTCCCACCATATTTCTACATTTAATCAATCTTTTATTTGTAATCATACAAATACAGCTCTCTTGACTATGCTATTGGCTATTTTATCAATTGAAATTCCAAAACAATATTGATATTCCGATGCAATTAAGTTTACAGATGCAGACTCCTTTCATAATATTGCGTTAAAAGTAAATGCAGTATTTGACACAAAAAACATTTCTAGCTATTTACATTTAAAAAAATCTTGGAAACGAACATTTCAGGATAACCTAAACTGGCTAAATCAGGATAATCTAAACTGGTTTAGAACTGGTCCTAAACCTAACTACATAGGCCCTAATCTTCGAAAAACCCGGGTTACCGGCACTTAAATGGCTGGGCAAACGTTTGAGACCCCCAAACGAAAGTGAAAGTCCTAACTTCTGCTCAGCTGATTCTAG
Organism: Raja brachyura; assembly: GCA_963514005.1. Next base: position 3,593,375 of record OY740810.1, on the reverse strand, counting down.
GATAAGTTTGTGCTGTAATTCCTCGTGGACGCACACAGTGCAACCTTCTACACATTTCCCGGTACTTGCATCAAGAAATCTGTGCTTTGAGGTCCAGAGGGGCATTCGCATCAAAATGGCAGCAAAGTCTGCAAATGCAATGGTAACCTAATTTCCACTATTAAAGTTGAATTTATATAGTTTTGTTTAGAGATACAGTGCAAAAATAGGCCTTTTGGCCAACCGCGTACACACCAACCAACGATCCCCACACATTAACACTATCCCACACCAGGGACAAGTTTTACATTTATACCAAGCCAATTAACCTACAAACCTGTACATCTTTGGAGTGTGGAAACCGAAGATCTCGAAGAAAACCACACACGGTCACGGGGGGGGGGGGGGGGGGGACGTACAAACTCCGTACAGACAAACACCCGTAGCCAGGATCGAACCCGGGTCTCTGGGGCTGTAAGTGCTGTAAGGCAGTGACTCTACCGCTGCGCCACCGTGCCACCCCTATAATAATTTCTTCAATTGTTTGTAAACATTATGTATTTTAAAAATAATCTTAACATTATCAATCGCTAATACTTTTAAAGTACTTTTAAAGGAGCTCACTGCAGGTAATCAGAAGCTTCAAAGGCAGGCATTGACATCTCTTGCCTATGATATCCTCTTTTTTATCAATTGAAATTCCAAAACAATATTGATAGTGAGCTTGCGTGGTCCATTAGAAAATCTGTTTGGTGTTACTAATGTGCCAACAATCAATGAACAAGAGGAAATGTTCAATTCCAATTTGCCTGAAGTCAAATTATTTTGTGTCAAGCTTCATCCAAATAGCATCTTATATTTAATTTCTTGAAGATGTTGCATTAAACTACCACTGTAATTAAGAGCTAAAATATTGTTTTAACAATATAGCTATTCCATTGCCCAGACAGTGATCAGTTCAGAAAATCTAATCACATTCCTTCAAACTGCGGATTGTTGGTAAAGACATTTCTAAAAACATCAACTTAAGCATCTTTTTTAAAACTTTTGTTTTCCTTTTATTCTCTTGCTGAAACTAAACTTTATTGTCACGTGTCCCCAAGGTACAGTGAGAAGCTTTTGTTGAGTGCTATCCAGTCAGCAGAAAGACAATACATGATTACAATCGAGCCGTTTACAGACACTTTCCTCCCTCGATTCCAGTCCCTTTTCTGAGACACTTCCGTTTCTCAACACTGTGATTTCATTATGTAATCATTCTTCTGACTACACCTTTTCTGCCGTTTCAATGCCATATCAACGTGCTCGTGTAGCACTTGTGAACTAAAAATCTTATATACACTAAATATACATGTGGGTCTTAAAAAGTTTTAAGGATCACCATGATATGCACCACATTCATAAAGCACCACATGCTCCCACATTCACTTAAAAACAAGTCTAATTCACATTCTCAGTTCTTCTCCTAATCTAGATACGTTTACTGTCAGAATCCAAAAGTGCCTCAGCATTTTAAAAATGTCACTAATGTCACTGTTAATTTAAGTTTCCTTAAAAACCAATCCTAACCTCCATGTTGCACCACAGTATATTGTTCTCTTTTGCCCCTGGTTTCAAATTAGTCCAACAATTAATCTTGATATCTTGCAACGTAATTTATTGTTACCTTGTTTGATGGCGGTGTAGGCGAGTTCATTGGTTCAAGTTTTTCCTATAAACACAGTTATGATAAATGTTTTAGATGTTCTAAATATGAAATCAGAACATTTTATTAAAAAAAAACATGTCTTAATATTGTACAATGTGAAATTAAATCACGTTAACATGTATGACACCAGGTAATATTCAAAATTTATTCAACAATTTGCATGCTTGAGTGGCCCCACTATGTCTTTTTTTAGATCTCAGATGTTAATGTGGGTGAATTGTCCATCTGTTGGAAGGTGGAGTAATGGATTTGAGGCAGAGTGGAAGCAGCAGGGAGAACAACAGGGTGGCACAGTGGCGCAGCGGTAGAGTTGCTGCCTGACAGCGTCGGAGACCCGGGTTCGATCCCGACCACGGGTGCTGTCTGTACGGAGTTTACACATTCTCCCCGTGGCCGCATGGGTTTTCTCCGAGATCTTCGGTTTCCTCCCACACTCCAAAGTCGTACAGGTATGGAGATGAATTGGCTTGGTAAACGTAAAAATTGTCCTTACTACGTCCAGGATAGTATTAATATGCGGTGATCGTTGGTCGAAGCGGACTCGGTGGGCCAAAGGGTCTGTTTCCTCGCTGCATATCTAAATCAAACTATCTCTAAACTAAACTATACTCCTGAGCCATGCCCAGCTTTCATCTGGTATTTACACAGAGTTTCAAGAGGGTCAATGGACAAAACCATGGGTGATTAGGTCATAAGGTCATAAGGAATAGGAGTAGAATTTTTCCGTTCAGGCTGTCAAGTCTACTCCTTCATTCAATCACGGCAGATCTATCTCTCCCTGCTAACCCCATTCTCCTGCCTTCTCCCCATAACCTCTGATATCTGTACTCATCACGAATCTATCTCTGCCGTAAAAATATCCACTGACTTGGCCTCTACAGCCTTCTGATTCTCCCTTCAATTCAAAGGTGCCAATGATATACGAAATTAGTAAATAGTTAAACATGCAGACCTTGCTGATCTACATGTACATCTGTTTATTAAGCAATAAAATTGAGGCACAATGAACTACAGATGCTGAGATCTTGACCAAAACACAAACTCAGCCGGTCAGGCAACGTTTCAAGTTGGGACCCTTCTTTAGGCTGATGGTATCATTCTCCTCCAGCTGCTTACACAAGGTTTGAATTCTCAGTGGATGAACGCAATGTTCTCAACAACATTTCTTCTCCACTTTGAGCAGTCACAGGACAGAGATTCTCGAGTGTTGTGGGAATGGTGCATTCTTTAACATGCCTGTGAGCTTATCCTTGAATTCTGATAATCTCTTCCCAAGTTTTATCCATTCCCTTGACAATATAATGAGGGAGCAAAAGGTTTCCAATCCTGGCTAATGTTGATTCTTCAGCCAACATCACTGTAATACTTAACCTGTGTCTCTAGAAGAGACTGCTTTCCTTGCATACCACAAATGAGTAAATGATAACTATCTGAATAGATATCTGGTCATTATAACATTACTATTTATGGAATATTGCTGTCTCCAAACTGTAAAGAGCCCATTCCATTTCTAGTTGGCATTATGTGCCTCCCTTCAAATGCAAATCAGTCAGATGTAACTATCGTCAGATACAACTGGCATAATCTTCTTCAGACTGAGAGGTCTCGACCCGAAATATCACCTATTCCTACTATCCCGAGATGCTTCCTGTCCCGATGAGTTACTCCTGCATTTTGTATCAATCTTCGGTGTAAACCAGCATCTGCAGTTCCTTCCTACACAACTGGTATATATTTTGTGCCTCAAAGCAACAATCAACTCAGCATTTTAAAATGGTACACATTTATTTAAGTCACTCAATTGACTCAATTGGTTTAAGTCCCAAAGTATTACTGAAGACAAAATATTTTAGAATACGTTTGTGACAAGGAACATCGTAGCCACCGATTTACTAAAGTGGCACAAGGAGTTTGCCATTTTTATTCATTGGCAATCTGCAAATCTTATGTAGAAAGAGTAATAATCATTTTCTGAATGCTGTAATTACGTAATATATTAGCAGGAAGGTTAATAACAATGGAAATCATTGGGTTCATAATTGTAAACAACAGGGAAGAAAGGAATTTTAAAATTAATAAAAATCATGGTAGATGGCTCAATTGTAATTGTCTTTCCACTGACTGGTTAGCAGCAACAAAATCTTTTCACAGGTGAAATAAACTAAACTAAATGAGGAATCTAAATATTTGCAGAGAGCACGCAGACAGGAGGTGGGCTACAGAAAGAGATATCATTTCAAATGTAAACTTGAGAAGTGATTGATCTGCATCTAACCTAAAGCTACCAGGTTGCTGAATAGATGTAACAGTTGTAGAAAATCTTTAAAAATTGAACTACAAAAAGGTTTCTTCCCAACCCAAAACCATTCCCTCCCCAGATGTTCCCTTCCCACTGAATTCCTCCACTGCATGGCGTTGAATAATAGAAAACACACAACTATCACAAGAAAGTAATCACATCATTGTGACAAATGTAGACTGTTCTGATTCAAATATGGTTAACAAAAGCAGAATTAAATATTTGCCAAAGTGTGAATTTTAACAGTATCCATAGTAATTAAGCTCAATGCCTTTTATGCAAACTTTGAAAGAGAGAACATTGACACACCTACATGATCCCCACAGTCCCGGAAAATCGCAGTCGCTCAATCTCAGTAGCCCATTGTTCAAGAAGGTAAATCCATGCAAAGTGTCCAGGCTAGACAACTTGGCTAAACACCCATGCGTACCAACTCGTTAGAGCATTCAAAGACATCTTCAACATCTCTCTTCTGCAATCCATGGTTCCCACCCGCTTCAAAAGGTAATCTGTAGTACTGATACCCAAGAAGACCATGGTGACTTGCCTTATAGACAATAGACAACAGGTGCAGGTGTTAGCCATTCCGCCTTTCGAGCCATCATTCAATGTGATCATGGCTGATCATCCACAATCAGTACCCCATTCCTGCCTTCTCCCCATATCCCCTGACTCTGCTATCTAAGAAGCTCTCTCTTGAAAGTATCCAGAGAACCGGCCTCCACCGCCCTCTGAGGCATAGAATTCCACAGACTCACAACTCTCTGTATTCCAATGTCCAGCAGCACTTACATCCATCATACAGACATTGGTTATGGCACAGATCGTCTCCCGCCTCAGAAATTACTAGGATCTGCTTCAAATTGCATATTGCCACAACAGGTCAACAGAAAATGCTATCTCACTGGCTCTCCATTCTGGACCATCTGGATAACGGGAACACATACGTCAAGCTCAGCAATCAACAAATCATTCCTCTCTCCAAACTCATTACCAAGATCCAAGGCCTGGACATTTGCAACTGGATCTTCCACTTGCTTAATCAGTTGGGGATCAGTGAGGTAGCAATATCTCCTTACTGGCTGTCAATCCAAGTGCACCTCTGAAGATGGGTCTCGACCTCAAAGGTCACCCATTCCTTCTCTCCAGAGATGCTGCCTGTCTTGCTGAGTTCCTTTTATGCCTATCTTTGGTTTAAGTCAGCATCTGCCGTTCCTTCATATGCACCTCAAGGCGATGGTGTGCTTAGCCCCCTGCTCTACTCTCTTTATATACATAACTATGTGGCTAAGCAGAGCTCCAATGCCATCCACAAATTCACCTACATCATCACTGTTGTTGGGCAAATCAAAGGTAATGAGTCAGCGCAAGGAGAGATATAGGATACCTGGTTTGACAGGTACCACAATAACACGCCCTCACTCACAAATCCAAGGAACTGATTGTTGACTTCAGAAAAGGTAAGTTGGAATACCATGTGCCAGTTTTCATGAGTGTGTTGGTGGATTAGAGTTAGCAGAATCAAATTCCTGGGCGCTAAACATCTCAGATAACTGTCCTGGGCACAGCATAATTGTAATCATGAAGAAGGCTTGCCTTCCGAAATTGTTCAGCGATTTGACATACCACATAATACGTCCATACAGATGTACCGTAGAAATTATCCCGAATTACTGTTATAGCTATTTCAAATCACAGGAACTTAAGAGGCTGCAGCGTGGTGGATTTAGCCCAGTCCAACACAGGCACAGCTCTCCCCTCCATCAAAAGCACCTACGTGACGCGCTACCTCAAGAAGGCGGCAGCTCCCATCAAGGGTCCCCCAATATCCAGGCCATGCCCTCTTCTTGTTGCTACCGTCAGGCAGGAGGTACAAAAGCCTATAATCCCACACCATCAGGTTCATGGACATTTACTTTCCTACAACCAAAAGGGTCCTTGAACTGGCCTGCACAACCTACCTCAGTAAAGGAAAGCTCCATATCACCTTTTGCACTACCATGGACTTGATTACTCATTTTTTTACACTAAGGGTTTTTTTTGCACGGTTTTAATTTTCACTGTCCCGTATAATTGATGTTTCTGTGTGCTGTGTCATTCTATGTGCCTGTGATACTGTTGGAAGCAAGATGTTCACGGTACCTGCACCTCACTGCACTTGTGTATATGGCAATAAACTCACCTTCACTTGACACTAGTTGCAAAGAACAGGCCAAACATCTTAAAGCAAAATAGCTGCATGGATTATCAGTGGCCCCCTCTGCTGCAAGAGGAATGAATGTGTGGCGCTCACATTTCAACTGTTAGAAATAGAGGTTAGACACTTTTATAAATGGCGGTGAACGACTATACATCTGTATTCAATCTCAGGTTATCATTAGCAAGGCTAATATGTACTGCCCATGCCTAATTGCCCCATGAAGAGAGAAGATTTCAAGCAGATACAATCTGGATTAAAGGGCCCGTTTCACTTACGCGATTTTTTCGGCACCGGTCATAGTCGCAGCAGATTGCCGAAAATGTTCAACGTAGAAAATCCAGCGGCGACCAGAAAAAGGTACGATTCTTTGGGCGACTACTCATGACCATACAGGCGTCACGTGTCGACATGAGGTTTGAGAGTAGTCGCCCAAAGAGTCGTACCTTGTTCTGGTTGCCGCTGGATTTTCAACACGTTGAAAATCTTCGGCGACCTGCTGTGACTATGACGGGTGCCGGCAGTCACCGGAAAAATCGCGTAAGTGGAACAGGCCCGTAACAAGTAAGCCAAACCGGGTAATGACAACGGACTTCCTTTTCTAATATATTGGGACATTATTAAAAATCTCGCTTTTTAGCATTATTTATGTTTTTATTTGACCACATTTGGATTGAAACCAATCAGATACAGCAGTGTCTTTGGTTCTTTCACTTGTGCTTGCTGTTCATTCCAATGTTGTTGAGTCAAACAAATTTAAATTCCCTGTGGTAGAATGCAAACATGCAACCTGAGATCAGCAGCAGTAATCCAATTATTGTCACTGCAAATCTCAAATTAATTGTTTATTTTCCCCCAAATAACACAATTCCTTTTTAGACAAAGGAATCAAATGCAGTGAATTCTCCAACAGCAGCATTTAATATTAAGGATTGCTATCTTACATTCATTGTACTCAGGTAATACTCTTCAAGTTAAATTTAGTTCCACATGCCTTTTAAAAAAAATACAAGACAGCTGCTGTATTTGATTAGCATCTGAATGAAAAATAAACTATCATGCAAATAAAAATGAACTATGGACTTTGTTAGGCCCATCTGGAAGAAGTGGGTCATTAGACTGGGTTTAAAAATTAATTAACTAATAAATCAGCTAAACTCTTTATATTTGAAAGATTTAACGATAATATTACAAAAAAAGGATAAAATAAATGAGTTGGGGTTTATTTAACGTCACCAGTTTGTGAGTCCTGCAGGTCTTTGACCAAACAGCACCCAACTTAAGCTAATTAGCAAGAACCATTTAAAACAGCCGTGTTAACGATTTGCAATTGTTTTCACTTGTTAAAGCTACATCTTCCTATTACTTGATCCCAAACCCTCCACGAGACAAAACCATAAGAGATGTATTTTACTTGCACGTTTTTACATTCACAAATAAATTAGAAACCAATTTTCCACACCATTGTATAGCACTGCTGTTTATATTGGTCAAATCAAAAAGTTGGTCCAGTTTTTATAATATAATAAAGCTATAAAGGTTTATTGGTGTGAAGTGAAAACTGTTTTTATAGAGATGGCCCACAGAATTCATATTTTAATTTATAGTGCAATTGCCCTTTGTAACTAAGCATTCTTAACAAAAGTGAAGACGACAAATTGCCAGCTAGTTGAAACGTTTGCAATCTTCTTTTAGTTTTACTTTAGTTTAGAAATACAGCGAGGAAACAGACCATCCGTCCCACAAAGTCCACATCGGCCAGCAATCCCTGCATACTAATACTATCCTACACACGCTAGGGACAATTATACCAAGCCAATTAACCTACAAACCTGTACGTCTTTGGAGTGTGGGAGGAAACCGAAGATCTCAGAGAAAACCTATGCAGTCACGGGAAGAACGTACAAACTCCATACAGCCAGCACCCGTAGTCGGGATCGAACCCGGGTCTCCGGCGCTGCAAGGCAGCAACTCTACTGCTGCCCCACCGAGCCGCACGAGAATAACTTCTATAAAGTTGTCAGTATAAGAAGAATAATCATCTCCTGGGTTTCTGTTCCCCCTTTTTCACTTTTCGACTTTCCTCTGTCTTCCCTTCTAATTGTGTCTCATTTATTTATCTCCACAGTTCTACTTTCCATTGTTCCTACTGTTGTTACCTATGCTTTTGTATGTGGAGATGACACCTCAAGTAAGGAAGCACTCTCTGGTGGAGAATACAATAAATGATCGAACAAGAAGATTGTGGACACCTGTTCCTCGTCAAGGATAAAGGAAAAATTCCAGACCAGGGGCTGCTTTTCCACTGATAAATATGAAGAGGCACCCAGGAAGCAGCTGCACAGAAAGGCAAAAAGTAACAGTTGGAATAAAAATTGTATTCAGGGTGTGAAGGAGCAAAGAGGACAGATTGGAAATGGAAGATGAATGATGTTCGGAAGGAACTGGGAACAGGAACATTTCATTCAAATCCAAGCCAGAGTAAGCCTTGCTATTAAAAAGATTTAGATATACAAAACCCTCTGCAATGTTGTATGAAAAGCCTTACGAGATTTCCATCTTGCAATTTAAAACCTCTTTTTTTGGCATTGAAAGAGCAGGCTTATTTGATGTCCTGAGGGAAGAAAATATGCAATTCTGTGCATCACACCCAAATTTGACATGGGGCAATTTATAAACATCATTAAAGCTTGTGAACATCTTCTGAAAACTGTCTTGGAACAGTGTGTGGTTACAGGTTCTGGATACCAGATCAAGCTTTTTCAGAACTCAAAATTATACTAATAGGCACAATGGGGACGATACTAGTGCCGGACAAGTAGAATTACCAGACTGCACGTGACACTCTTTCAATTAAAGAAACAAGGAACGGCAGTTGCTGGTTTACAAAAAAGGATCCAAAGAGTCCTGGAGTGACTTAGCGGCATCTCTGGAGGTCAGGACTCTTCATCAGACTGAAGAAGGGTTCCAAGCCGAAATGTCACCTACCTAAGTATTCCAGAGATGCTGCCTGACCTGTTGAGTTACTCCAGAATTTTGTGACTCTTTCAATTGAATTGCTTTTGGATGTCATACGAGAGAATAATACATTTTCCAGTGAACATGGTAAGCTTCAAAGAAGCAAGCGAATGAAAGGGAGTGCAAAAACCCAGGCCCAAATGTATGAAAGGGAATGTGGGTACAAGAACCAAATACGATACCATAGAACTTTATTTATCCCAGGAGGAAAATTGATCCACCAACAGTCATAAAACAGAAAATACATGAAACATGAAATTAAAGTGACGAGTGGAAAGGATTGGGGATGTGCAAAGATTGTGGAATTGGGGTGGGGAGACAGTCTACCCCACAACAGACGGTGGAGGAGTTGTACAGTTTGATGGCCACAGGGGAGAAAGATTTCCTGTGGCGTTCTGTGCTGCATCTTGGTGGAACCAGTCTGTTGTTGAAGGTACCCCTCAGGTTGACCAGTGTGTCATGGAGAGGGTGAGCTGAATTGTCCACGATGCTCTGCCGTTTGAGGAGCGTCATCCCCTCCAAGACTAACTCCCATGAATCCAATTCTGCCCCAGGACAGAGCCAGCCTTCTTGATGAGTTTGTTAATCCTATTGGCATCCGTGGGCGGCCCTGCTGCCCCAGCACACGGCAGCGAAGAAGATGGCACTGGCTACTACCGTCTGGTAGAACATCTGCAGCGTCTTACTAAAGTTGAAGGAACGGAGCCTTCTCAGAAATGAGCCCGAAGACAATACTGATACCAAACCATCAGTTTTACAGAACCAGACAAAACCTCTTATGCCCTTGTTTTCTCTTCTATGATTTAATTGTTTCAGCTGGATGATTCAATCAGTTCATTTCTGCAATCCAACCTTTTCTTCAAAAAAGAGGCAATCAGTTTTTCCCCATTTACACATGTAAACAGGGAGGTTCAATGGTTTTTTATTATCTCTGGTGCCGAGGTACGGTGAAATTCTATTTTTGCATGCAGTTCAGCAAATTATTACCATACATAAATACAATCCCAGATTAATTTCAAAGTGTATAGAAGTAGCCGATTGAGTCCATATGCAAGAGTCGCCAGGTTTTGGCACCATTTTCAAAGCCCAAGCTGCAGTTGGTCATAAAGGCCCGTTGCAGCCATCGTGCTGCTTGCACGGTGGCACGGCTTGCACAACTGTTCTTGCACAACTGTTGACCACGGTACGGGGAGTGTAGTAGACTGCAATAATCAGTTAAGGGCCTGTCCCACTTGGCGATTCTTCCGGCAACTGCTGGCGTCATTGACTGACGTATCAGGGTCGCCAAAAGCTTTTTAACATTTAAAAATCCAGCGGCAACAAGAGATGTTGCGACACTTGAGGAAACACCGCGCGTCAACACGTCATCACGCCGCGTCACCGCCGCGGCTTTTTCGGTGACCTGATACGTCAGTCAATGATGCCGGCAATCGGTGAAAATATCGCCAAGTGGGACATATCATATCATATCAAAGTCCATATCAGCACCTCCATTTCATGGTGCACGTTACGAATATCCCATTTAGACTTAAAAAGATCAAGTTGGGAGCGATTGGCAATGTAGTGATATTCTTTATCAAAATGTTATCCTTTTAAAACTAAACATTAATGGCACATTGTATCCACCCAAAACCATTTTCGCTCATCTTAACATGTCCTGCTCTCTCCTTTCTTACACAACTTGGACATATCTCCCACTCATTTTCAAGTACATTTTTTCAGCCTCCAATGCAATGAATTGTACTGATTTATTCTTGCTTCAAATACTTTGCCTTCAGTCCTGTGCAACAACCCACACTAAGTATGCTATGGGCACTTTTCCATTACTGCCTTTGCTCAAGCACTTTCAAGCACTTGTCCGCCCACTATCCAATTCAACTCATCAGTGCAGTTTAGGTTATTGATACGTGTACCGAGGTACAGTGAAAAACTTTTGTTACGTGCTATCCAGGCAGCAGAAAGGCAATACCATTCAGCAACATTCTAGCCTACCCTCGCACCTCTGCTCTCACATTTCCCAACACATGACAATTCCTTTTCTCCTTCTCTCCTAATTCATCCACTCCGTAACAACTTGCATATTTATAATGCTTTAGTGTGAAACAAAATAGCCAGCAGCTTCAAATAAAAGCAAGAACATTTAACACTACAACTGGAAGAGGAAGGTTAAGAGACCTCATCAAAAGCTTATTCAAAAACAGCATTAGGACAGAACAAGATGGACAAAAAATGCCAGAGTAACTCGGCGGGACAGACAGCATCTCTGGAGAGAAGGAATGGGTGATGTTTCAGCTCGAGACCCTTCTTCAGACTGAGTCAGGGGAGAGCGAGATACAGAGATAAAGAAGTGTAAGGTGTGAGAACGAGACATCAAAGGGTGTGGAGATCAAAGAAAATGTAGAATAGATCATTGTTAGCTAGGAGAAGGTAACAATAAACCAAACAGAGATAAAATGTAATCGGGGCAGTCAGACTGGTCGGAGAACTAGGAAGGGGGAGGGATGGAGAGAGAAAGTGTAGAAGAAAAATTAATATCCTTTATTTAATTGGAATTGAACAAGGTAACAAAAGGGTGTTTTGGAATTGACAATTGGCAGCTCTCACTTGATCAGGTGCAGGAGACGTTTATGGGAATCGGCAAAGTAAGATTAGACGTATTACCTCCAGTCTGGGAAAATGACAAATTGTGGATGGTGAATGTAAACATGAAATGGGAGGAGATAACAAAGTTTGTTTACATTTCTGAGAAGTTACAGCAGATCACCCGTGCCCCTTGCCACTAGTTGTGTGGATACGTTGCAGTAAATGGGAGGCTTATGATTAGCTTGGGATGGGGATGGCGACGTGGGCCGCTTGAAAGATGAGATAGAATCATGTCAAGATTCCCATGCATTGTGTTTGAATTGTATTAATCATCTGTTGTTGAATAAGATTGACACAAGCGAACAGTATGTTATGACTAATGAAACAATTGGTACTATGTTGTTGATAGAATATTTTCGTAGAATAGTATCTAACAAAAGTTGTTTTCTGCACAGTATAACTGACAGCTAATTCTGCTGTGAAGTCAGAGAACTGGTGGGTAGTTTACTGCTGCCATCTCTCCATGATATCATGCAATAAAGTCTCTTGAAGCAAACCTGCGAAGTCTGTAACTTTTCGTTTTTTCCTTTAATTTCCATCCAAATTAATTTATTCGACAGAAAGCAAGGGTTACTTGGAGTTAGAGAAGTCAATATTCATACCACTGGGGTGTAAGCTGCCCAAGCGAAATATGAGGTGCGGTTCCTAACTTGAAGTTAGAGAAGTCAATATTCATACCGCTGGGGTGGAAGCAGAGTGCAAGCTGGATCTGCAGTTCCTTCCTGCACATTGGGACAGTACATTACAGTTGAATTTCCCCAATATGTAGTGCTCAGCTGGAAGAAACTTCTGCAGACAATGACGAGACAAAGGAGTGAGGGAGAGGAGCAGAAAGCCCAAGGGGCAGGAGAGAAAGCAATACAAACGTAATAAAGATAATCTCATAATGTTAGTCAAGTTAAAACTTATCAGCATCTACTGTCAATCACACACTACCAGAACATCATGTTCAGGATGAAATTTATTTATGAAACTTAAATTCTAATATTTCTGGTGCCATCAGAACTTCTGCATTTCTATCCAGAAATACACAACTTACATCCAACACACTGAAATGTTGTATCTGCCACATTGATACACGGCGACTAAACTTAACAAAGTATTCACAAATTTCATAAAATATGCTGGATTGAAAGTCATCAATTTGCAAAATTGTTCTCCCATTAACACTCAACAGGAAAAACAACCAAAGCTAGCTTGCTGATAAACAGAACATTAATGAAGATGATCTTACAAAAGTATAAGTGTGACAAAAAAGCAGCGTTCATTACCACGTTAAGTGGGCGATGACAATATTTTTTCAAATATAACCTTACGTGCAGATTCAGTCAAGAAGATAATCAAGGATAAATATTACATTTTCTGATAATAAAACAAGGATTATAAATAAGAAACAAAAATGACCCTGCTCCAAGTAATGGATGGCTGAAACACATTTCCAGAGCAGTCACTTAATTTGGACTCAAGAGACTCCTCCAAAAAGAATCAAGATGCTGGTTGAGAAGTGAAAACTTTAAGGCAAGGTGCTTTGCATTTCATAATTCATAAAAAGATAACCAAATTATAATTCACTGCCGATCTGTTGTTTCATAAAATGAAATATAATTCAATCAGTGCCGCCCGCGGTAGAATGCTTACCTTCTGTCCTTTCTCGTTTTTTTGGAATACAAAAACAGGCGGTGCAATGGCAGGCTTCTCTGTGAACAAAGAACAGACAAGAAATTAGCATGTACATTTTAAATCACAACTACCTTTCAACCAAATGAAAACTGCTGAAAACATTCAGTCCATAAAAACCCATCTGCAACCAATCCCTCTTACTACACATTCCCTTCATTCATTCATGAATCGCACTTCTTCACTTTCTCCAACATCTATCTCATACTTCTGCTTCCATCTGAACCACAGGACCCTCCAAACCTCCACAGGCTTCCTTAACTCACGCAACAACACCATTCAGTCCTCTCCACTGAATGCTCGTCATGGACAGTGTGCCACACATAACCTAGTTGCACATCCTATCTTCATATGATCTCTAACACCATCACATACACTATCAAGCACACTCATCACACTTAAGTACTCTGTACTCCTTACATTATCTCTGGCATACATATCTACCCCGCCCACCCCTGCCAGAGGGGGTAGTTAAGGCAGGAACTATCACAACATTCAAGAAACAGTTAGACAGGTACATGGATAGGACGGGTTTAGAGGGATATGGGCCAGAGGCAGACAAATGGGACCAGTGTACATGGGACATGTTGGTCGGTATGGGCAAGTTGGGCTGAAGACTTTAAGACTAAATTACCACCCTTTAAGACTAAATGACTACACAAAGCATATGAATCTCACACGATTTAATTTAGTATTTACAAGCACATAATCTATTTTGCATTCTCACCCATACGCTCGCCTCATTCTTACCCCCTCACATACTAAATCTCAGTCAGTCATTCCAGTGCTACCAACTATATTTGGAACTGCCAGCATTAGTCAGTAAGGTTCAGCTTAATGCTCAGTTACTTTTGCATGCATTCTTCCATTCTCTCAAACCTTATATAGATTTCTCCATGCTACACCTCGCTACTTTCAAACACATTTGTACAATGTACATTATTGTGACAGCATGCTCTTAATCACCACTCCAACATGCAGACACTCACTCACAATTGCCTTACATCACCCTTGCACATACAATTCCTTGTGCTCTCATTTTCTTCATGTTTCTCACTTAAATCTTTCCAAAAGTTTCTCTTTACAAATACTATCATACCAAACATATTGTCATAAACTTTCAAAGTTAATGTGCATTCTCAACTTCTCATACAAGGAAAAAATGATTACAAGGGAGTTAGTAAAGAGCACAAAATAATAATACACTAATTCCGTACAGGCGTTTAGCATTGATTCCTGTAACAAAGACAGCCCCACAGAAAATACCGAGCAGAATGTTCTCACAGGATTGCCCCAGTGCTTGTGGATACACACAGTAGAGGAGTATATTCACAATTAACATCAATGGATTTGGTGTTAAGAAAACAAATAATGCAGGAAATGGAGATAGTGGAAAGATGCAGTTAATGTAAAGGTTTAGCGATATATTATCACTGAATGGAAGGACACGCTCATTGGCTACGTGGGCTGCACCTGAACCTCTCTCACATTCATATTCTCTCACTCCTGTCCTCACTTCACACCCAGGTGCCCCACATCATACAGTTCTCTGCCTCACACAGTCGCTAACATTCCACTCGTATTCAACCTTGCTACCAAACAAGCCATGCCATTTTGGTATGAAGATTCATGCTTTCCATACCCAATAACACATATGCAATACAGAACACATACCTTTAACACACATGGTTCCTCTAATGTATCCCCTGGACACAAGAACACACTTTCACTCGAAAATACTACCGTAAAATTTGCTTTTAGTTCAACAGTAGTGAAATATATCATGAGGAAATGATCAGGAGTTTTCTCATTTGGAAACGTGCAAAATGTACATGGGCATTGCTGGTTTAACAGAGTAACTGCAAATCAGTGCAGCATTGAAGTCTGCCAGTCCATTATTTGTCTTGTTTTTTTTTTTGAATGAGCAATTGTTTATTTTTCTTAGAGCTCTGTAGATTAATATTCAATTATTTAACGAATTCTACTTTGATAAGATTGTTTGGAATGTTTCAACCAATCTTTAGCAATGTATCCCACTTTCACTTCCACTCCCTACACACTAAGAGCAATTTTCAGAGGTCAATTACCCTACAAACCTGGAGTAATCCCACACAATCACATGAACATGCAACTCCACACAGAGTACTCCAAAGGTCAGGGCAAACACTCTGATGCTGCGAGGCAGCAAATCCACCAGTGCCACCTAAATTATAAATTTTATCAGTTCTATTAAGTTATTTTTAAATGTTGTCCATCCAGTTTCTCCTTATATCTTTCGTCTATATTTAAGACAAATATATATAAATCTGCTATATTTAAGAGGGAGTTAGATGTGGCCCTTGTGGCTAAGGGGATCAGAGGGTATGGAGAGAAGGCAGGTACGGGATACTGAGTTGGATGATCAGCCATGATCATATTGAATGGCGGTGCAGGCTCGAAGGGCCGAATGGCCTACTCCTGCACCTAATTTCTATGTTTCTATGTCTGAGGTACCATTCTATAAATCTTCCCTTCACCCTCTGAAACTTTGACATTTCCCAAAGTACAGTATTCAATGTACTCCAGTTGGGGGCACGGCAATGTTTTATAACGGTACGGTATGAATAATTTCTCATGTAGTTGATAACCTTATTTATGAAGCCAACTATTCTGCATGCCTTCAACACCCTTCGCAACATTCCCTCTACATTCAAAGCCTTTGAGTACTTGTGTCCTGAAGTCTTCGTTCCCACAGGTGCTAAATGGCCTATTTCTAGTGCTAAAATTGTGTTTCCATGTTACATTCCAAAATACTCCTTTCATTATCTATTACACCAAATAATTCAATTAAGTTACTGAAACACAAATTTTCTTTGTTAACTCAGATATTTCCAAGTGCCAGTTAATTTCATCTCAGATTGGTGCATTTAAAGTTCATAAAACGGGAAGCTGATTTTTCCGTTTATATTTATTTGGGAGTTTGGGTCATCACTTATTACCTATCCTGAACTCAGTTGGTGGTGTGGGACACTTCACAGTGTGGTTGGGTAAGAAGTTCTAAAATGTAGATGCAGCGGCAATGCAAGGCCGACGATACATCGGCAAGTCTAGAGATAGTGACTTGAAGGAGAACGTGTATATGGTGTTCCCATGCACTTGCTGTCCTTGCCTTTCTTGCTAGCGGACGGCACAGGTTCTGAGCTGTTGTCAGAGATGCCTGAGCAAGAGTCAAGAGTGTTTTATTGTCATATGTTCCAGATAGAACAATTAAATTCTTACTTGCAAGAATTGTAGTGCATTAGCAGTCCTTCTTCCCAGTCCTTTTTCTCACAGAGAGTGGTGAGCCTGTAGAATTCTCTGCCCGGTGGAGGCAGGTTCTCTGCATGCTTTCAAGAGAGAGCTAGATAGGGCTCTTCAAAATAGCGGAGTCAGGGGATACGGGGAGAAGGCAGGAATGGGGTACTGATTGGGAATGATCAGCCATGATCACATTGAATGGTGGTGCTAGCTCGTAGGGCTGAATGACCTACTCCTGCACCTATTGTCCATTGTCAACCATCAGGCTCTTGAATGTTGCACAAAACTAACCTGAGCAACTTTGATTTTCTGTGGACGGTCTTTGGTTGCACCACAGATTTTTTTTTTGCACTGTTATGGTTACCTAGTATTATGGCTATTAATTTATAATATTTTTGATTATTATATTACGCGTGTTATTGCATTTATAGGTCTGTTAAGGTACAGCAAGTAAAAATGTAATTGTTCTGTTGTCAATACATATGACAGTTAAACGCTCTTGACTTGGTACATGATGCAGTGAATGTGGTGGGGGAAACGTATGCTCAGGGTGATTGACGTGGTGACAATCACTCGAGCTTCATCCTGCATGGTGTCGAGCTTTGAGTTGTTGGCATTCATGGAACTCATCCAGGCAAATGGGATACTTCATCTGTGATCTGATCCTGATCTGTGCAATGCAGATGATGGAAAGGCCTTGGGCATCAGGAGGCGAGTCACTCACCACAGACGTGAAGCCTCTGATCTGCACGTACAACCGCAGTATTATGGCTGGTTCAGTTGAGTCCTTGGTTAATGTTAATGATAATCACAGGATATTGATTATGGTTGACTCAATCTTGAATGTCAATGGTAAGCATTGTAGGTTGGATTCTCACTTTTTGGAAATGATCACTGTCTGGCACTTGTGTGGCATGAACAATATGTGCCACTTCACCCACGCCAGCATGTTGTCTATATCTTGCTGCCTGCAGGCACAGACTGTTTCATTTGACATGGATCGCAATGTTCAATTTCAATAGCACCTTTATCAGCAAACATCACACTTTTGATCTATTGACAGAAGAAAATTATGTGGCAGTTGAAGATTGGGCCGAAGACAATGCCCTGATGAATCTCTAGCAATGAGACTTTGGACGGAGATGATTGGCCTTAGACAAATGCAACCATTTTTCTTTGTGCAAAGGATGCCTCTGGCCATTGGAGTATTTTTCCTGTGACACACATTGATTGAGTTTTACCCACGTCTTGATGCCACAACCAGTCAAATGATGTCTTATTGTACTGGGAAGTCACTCCGGAACCAAGTGATTGTGGTAAAACCCAAAATAGGAATCAATGAGCAAGTGCTGTTTAATAGCACTATCGATGACAGTAGAATATTCGGGAAGAAGAGCCAAATTGGTTTTGGGTAGTATTTTTGCATTGTTGGTTGGAAGGCAGATTTTGCTACTGAACTGGAACAGTTTAGCAGAGGTACGTCTAGTTCTGGAGCACAGATCTTCAGTATTACAACCATGATGTTGCCCGACTCCATTGACTTAGCCACCTTCAGTGCTCTCAGCCATTTCTCAATGTCATATAGAGTGAATCAAATCGTCTGAAGAAGGGTCTCGACCCGAAACGTCGCCTATCTCCTTCGCTCCTTAGATGCTGCTGCACCCGCTGAGTTTCTCCAGCTTTTTGTGTAACCCTAGAATCAAATCAGCTGTTGACTGATAAGAAACTCAGAAAGATGCTGAAGTGGATCATCTATTTGGCAAGTCCATCTAAACATGGTTGCCCATGCTTCAACCTCCTCTTTAGCACTCACATGCTGGACCCTTATACCATTAGGTAATGGTAGACTATGGAATATATCAAGACACAAGGTTACAGATTTATTTATGCTGCTGTTGATCGTTGTGCCCAGTTTTGAACTCTGTTCCATTTAGCATATGTGTAGCACTCCAAAATATGATGGAGAGCAACACTATATACAGATGAGACTCTATCTCTACAAGGACAGTGCAGTGTCATTGTTCAATGATATCATGGATGCATCTACACATATATTAGCAAGGACTAGATCAAGTCATTTTGACCTGTCTGGATGAAGGAGTTTGATCCAAATCGTCGACTAACCATTTCCCTCAACAAATGCAGTCTGACCCGCTGAGGTCCTCCAGCAGTTTTTTTTGTACTGGATCAAGTATATTTGTCCTTTAAATTGGGTTACTCAATACCCGCCGCAAACTCAATTTGCAGCTTTATCCTTCAGAATTTGATCAGCTTGATCTAGGATGGTGATGTCAAGCTATTTCTGTAAATCAATATAAGTGCCCCACTCAGAATACATTCTGTGCTTCTTCCAAGTGTTGTTCAACATGGAGTAGCACTGATTCATTAGCTGTGGGAGTAGGAACAGCATGTCTCCTTTCCAACGTATGACCTAATGCCGTTGGATCTGGAGCTGATGTTGAACTGGGGCTACCCTCTCTAACAGCTGTATACTACGTGCCACCACCTCTGGAAGGTCGATCCTGCCAATGGGACATAAACAGCCTATTTAAAAATCTCTTAAATATTACTATGGAATTTGGTTCCACCACCATTATCTATGCAAAATGCTTGCCCCACACACATCCTTTAAACTTTGCCCCTCCCACCTTAAAGCTATGCCATCTCATCTTTGACATTTCCACCCCACAAAATGTCTGCCTACCTTTCTATGCCTATTATCATGTCATACACCTTCATCTGGTTTCTCCACTGTTTCCATACTGCTTGAGTCCATCAGTCTAGATTTCCCCTCAACCTCGAACACTCCAGAGAAAACAATCTAAATTTGTCCAACTTTTCCTCATAGCACAACTAATGAAAGCAAGTATATCATATGCTTGCTTTACCACTCTTGGGGAACTATGAACTTGGACCACAAGATTCATCTGTAAATCAATGCTGTTAAGGGTCTTGCCATCAACTGTATACTTTCCCTTTATATTTGTCCTCCCAAATGGTGACACTCACTCTGCAATTTCTTCAACCATACTGTAACCAATCCATATCCCACTGTATCCTTTGGCGGCCTTCTTTTCGTAAGATCACCCTTCATTCTTCTCAATTCCAAAGAACACAGGTGCAGTTTGTTTTGCATTCTGTTATAGAACAACCATCTCTTCCCAGGAATTAACCTTGTAAATCTTTTACTGCTTCCAATGCTAATATATCCTTTCTCAAACAAGTGCAAAATCATAAAGAGTATTCCAAGTGTGTCCATAGCAACATCTAATACAAGTGACAATATGTCCCTATTTCAGAGCTCCAATACCCTTGCAAAAAAAATCAATGTGCCATTCTAACCCACTCGCAGTTACCAGCTTGATAACTTTACGTGATTTAAGCGCACTGAGATCATTTGTACTTTGTGCAAATGTTATCAATGCAACATGCACCCCCGTCTATTTTAGTCTGATAAGCAAATATATGTTGTTAAAGAAGGAACTGCAGATGCTGGAGAATCGAGGGTTACACAAAAAGCTGGAGAAACTCAGCGGGTGCAGCAGCATCTCCTTCACTCCTTAGAGGCTGCTGCACCCGCTGAGTTTCTCCAGCTTTTTGTGTAACCCAGCAAATATATGTTACTCTGCCCCCTACTCCAAGTCATAAATAATTGAGGGTCAAGCAATGATCCTTGGGGAAAGCCACTAGTACCATCCTTCAAACCTAAAGAAGGCTATTTATTCTGACATCTTGCCGTCGATACGACAACCAATCTTCGATCCATACTACACACCTGCCCAAAGCTCTCATTTTGTACATCAACCTTTTATGTCATATTGTCACAAGCCTTCTAGAAACCCAAATGGACGTTCTCCCCAACCTATTACCAAGTATTTGGAGGCTCAGTCCGCATAAACCTACCTAATCTCCCGATTGCTAACCCCCTCCCATTCCCTTTCTGTCCTAGGCCCCCTCCGTTGTCAGGGTGAGGCCCAGCGCAAATTGGAGGAACAACGCCTCATATTCCGCTTGGGCAGCTTACACCTCAGCGGTACGAATATTAGCTTTGCAAAGAAAGTAACCTTTGCTTTCCCTCTCTCTCCGTCCCTCCCCCTTCCCAGTTCTCCGACTAGTCTGACTGTCCTCGTTTACATTTTATCTGTTTGCTTTGTTGTAACCTTCTCCTAGCTAACAACGATGTACTCTACATTTTCCTTGATCTCCATCCCCTTTGTCTCATTTTCACATCTTACGTTTCGTTATCTCTGTATCTCCCTCTCCAGTCTGAAAATGGGTCTCGACCCGAAACAACATCCAGCATTTTGTGTCTATCTAAGTATTTAATGTGCCCTTCCTATATTTTTATCCTATTCAATTTCTATTAACTCCCCTTCTTCAATTAAGGCAAAGGCAAAGTATTTATATCGTATTTCAGTCAAGATGCTTTTAATTGGTTTATTTAGTTACCTTTTACCAATTATGGATATGGGACGAACTAGAGCAAATGGGAATTTCTACACTGCCACAGACAAAATATACAAGCTCATACATTGATAAAACCTAGTGCATTATTGAACCTGGCTCACTAGAAATATAAGGTAGCTGCATTACTGTGAAATAACAACATTAACTGCTGCTATAAAGTGTTGCCCCAAGGTGTATTTAGATTTTCTGAAAGCCTTTAATAAGGTCATATAAAGGAAGGTTATAACCAAGGTTATAGCAAAGATAAACACAAAAAAATGGAGTAATTCAGCAGGTCAGACGGCATCTCTGGAGAAAAGGAATAGCTGATGTTTTGGGTCGAGACCCTTCTTCAGACTGAAAACGATTGAAGGGTCTCGACCCAAAATGTCACCTATTCCTTTTCTCCAGAGATGCTGTCTGACCAATTGAGCTACTCCATCTTTTTGTGTCTATCTTTGATTTAAACCAGTATTTGCAGTTCCTTCCTACACGAAGGTTATATCACATGGAATGGCTAGTAATATATTGTCATTGATTAACATTCAGTTAAGAGAGAAAAATCTAAGAGGGATTCATTGTCTTTCTCAGGTTGAGTACAGCAAATATTTGTGGTTGGGTCGTAGCTGTGTACAGTTTATATCAATAGTATGATTGATAGATATCTGGATATTAAAACCAGGGGGTGGAGGGTGGTTCAGAAGATACACCTAGCTCAAGAGAGTCAAATAAATTTCTTATTATTGTCTTTCATGTCTTCCCTATACTACCTTCCCAAGTCTGTCCTTCAACCTCATATTCTCTCCCACCCACCAACAAACTCACTTCCCCCACCCTTTCCCATTAGTCTGAAGGATCCTGACCCAAAACCTCATCTATCCCTTCCACAATTTGCCTGACCCTTTAAGTTACTGTGGCACCTTATGTTTTACTCAAGATTCCAACATCTGCCTTCCTTCGTGTCTGTGGCGCCTTTCAATTCTGCATGATGCCCTGACCATACTTCTTCCATTTCACCCAATTATCTTCCCTTAGGTTACCTCAAATGGCCTCCTCTTGCCAAACTATCGAGCTTTATCCTCCCCAAACCGGATCACAGTCCTTAAAAGGAGGAAACATGTGCATTTGTTTTCTAAAGCTCTTCTTTATCTTAACCCCTTCCTCCACCCTGCTCGCTCCCTCTACTGTGATCCGTATTACTTTCCTTCACCCATCTTAAAAGACAGACAGGTGTTCCTCTCCTTTTGCCTGATCAGTTTTATCCTGGTGATACCCTTCTTTCTTTCTATTACTTCACTTTTTCGTCCTATACTCCTCGCATACCTCCCCCTTTCTTTTTCAGACATATCAGAAGTCTCTTTCTGTCACCTACTTTGGTGTAGCTTGTTCTATTTTTAAACCTTCCCTTTCTGTATTTTTCCCAACCGTATAATCCTTCATTTCCAAAATCATCAAACAGATTATTTCCACTTAATTTTGTCATTACTAATGTGTGCCCCCCCCATCCTGTAACTCAACAAGGCCTGGTTAGCCGGTGTTCTGTTGTGGGTGTGTGTCCTACTCCTCTCCCCTGATGCTCCCATTCATTGGGAAGGGGCTGCCGTAACCCTTCTGGCTGGCAGATGGATCGATATTTCCGCCTTGTGCATGGCGAATTACGCGGCCGAACATCGCCTTGGTCCGTCCCGCATCCCCGGAGCGCCGTGCCCGTTTTCGCTCCCTTACCTTCGTTCGCCAGATCCGCCATTTTGGGATTCTCCGCGTCCCCACAATGCCCGTCGGACGGAAGGTGGCGGTGCGCACGCGCACGCGCGCTGACCCGGCCGCACCAGGGGTGTCGCCCGCCCCCCCCACGCCGTGCGCATGCGCACTCGCAGACCGCGCCCGCCCCCCTCAACCCGCGCATGCGCCCTCGCTGGCCGCGTCCGCCCCCCTAGCCGTACGCATGCGCTCTCACTGGCCGCGCCCGCCCCCTCTCACCGCGCATGCGTCCTCATTAACCGCGCCCGCCCCCCCTCGATCCGCGCATGCGCCCTCGCTGGCCGCGCCCGCCTCTCGGGGCCACCGGCGGACGGCCCTGCAGTGCGCGTGCGCATGAATGCAACCTCCCCTCTCCACACCGCCCGCCTTGGGTCTGCGCATGCGTCTCGCTGGCCGGGCGCCCGACGGACAGAAGATCGTAGTGCGCACGCGCGCTGCCCCGGCCGCGCCACTTTGAGACCGCCTGCCGTCATGCGCATGCGCACTCGCTAGCCGGGCGCCACTGGCGGACGGTCCTGCAGTGCGCGTGCGCGCCCCTTGCCGTCTCCGCCGCCTGAAACTGTATTGTAATAATAATATATTAATAATAATCATCATCATACTTTATTAGCCAAGTATGTTTTGCAACATGCGAGGAATTTGATTGATGTATTAGCCAAGTATTTGCCATGCAGTCCACCCTACACTGTCTACCCTATCTAGTATATCTATGCCTCTCATAATTTTATGTACTTTATCAGCTCTCCAGCGTCACAAATCTGCCCAACCTCTCCAGCGTTCACCGTACCCCCCTTAATCCCCGCTTCATTCTGCTACAAACCTCATCTACACCCTTTACAAAGTGTCCACATCCTTCCTGTAGTGAAGTGAATGAGATGACCAGTAACATGGAAAATAGGTGCAGGAGTAAGGCCATTCGGCCCTTCCAGCTAGCACCGCCATTCAACATGATCATGGCTGATCATCTAAACTCAATAGCCCGTTCCTTCTTTCTCCCCATATCCCTTGCCTTACGTTAGCCCGAAGAGCTAAATGCTCAAAACAATACTCCAAATGCAACATAACCAAAGTCCTGTGAAGTTCCATCATGACTTTTTAGTTTAGAGATTCAGCATGGAAACAGGCCCTTTGGCCCACTGAATCCGCACTGACCAGCGATCCCCGCACATTAACACTATCCCTCACACACTGGGGACAATTTACACTTGTACCAAGTCAATTAACCTACATGCCTGTACATCTTTGGAATATGGGAGCAAACCCAGGAATATGGATCTCGTAGAAACCCCAGGGGGTCACGGGGAGAATGTGCAAACTCCATACAACAGCACCCGTAGTCAGGATCGAACCCGGTGCTCTGGGGCTGTGAGGCTCCGCCACTGTTCCTGACTCTTATTCTCAATGCCTAACCTATCAAAGCAAGTATACCATATACCTTCTTTACCATGTTTGGCATGTTCAGTATTAATTTTTTTTTTAAACTGGGATGCTGGAAATCTGAAATAAAAAGAGAAAATCAACAGGTCAGCAAACACCTCAGGAACAGCTTGTTCCCCATAGCCATCAGGCTATTAAATACTACAATTTCCAATAAGCTCTGAACTGCGTAGTCCATTATTGTTATTGCATTATTATTGTTTGTTTTATGTGTGTGTGTGTGTATATATTTGTGTGTGTGTATGTGAGTATGTTTATACACACACTGAACCTTTTCTCGTTTATTATATTGTTTACAGTGCACTATGTTTACATATTCTGTCGTGCTGCTGCAAGTAAGAATTTCATTGTTCTATCTGGGACTTGACAATAAAACACTCTTGATTTTCTTGACCTGCAGGGAGTGAAATAGTTAACGTTTCTAGACATGGACCATTAATTAGAACCGAGAAAGAGATTACAGTAACTGCTTTTAGCATCCCTAAATTAGAGCAAATGTTCCGAGTATTGCCTATCGTGTGATCTGCTCGGACGCTGGGTCACCTGTCAGAATGGCTATTTGGGTTTCAGCTTCCAATGTTTCAAAGCAAACAGTACTAGCTTATCCAATCTTTCCCAGGAAGCTTGTAGCTTCCATTCCTGAAAACATCTTTGTAAATTTTCGTTCCATAATATTCACATCTTTCAAGAATTCAATCTATTGTCTAACAAATGCTTGTACAGTTAGAATATAACCTTCCTGTTCTTGTATTCTGTGCCTCAGCTATTAACAAAAACCTATGTGTTTTCTACTCATTGTATTTACTTGACCTTTCTTCCTTCACACCACTCAATATCATGTAATTCATTATACACTACCTTGTGGCACTGGAATTAATGTCAGAGAGATACAAAATCTTGAATTTTGTCTTGAATATGTGTTACAGTTCAAAGATCCATTGAATTATTTTAAATATGTTTTGAATGAGTTGAGGACCAATATTATACACTGTCACCCTTTGTATTTAATGTTACTCCAGCATTTATGTCTACCATAAATTACTGTGCATCTGATTTGTGCACTTGAAGCACCAGAAGTAAACTGGCAGATTCTTCGGCTGGTCATGCGCCCTTAATGACAAAGCATGGACATTTTGGAGATCCTCTGTTTCTCTCTGCACGAAGACCCCATTGATTTTGCACACATGCGTAGATGCACAAAGTCTCTTGTTCAGAGATCAGCCATGATCATATTGAATGGCGGTGCTGGCTTGATGAGCCTAGTGGCCTACTCCTGCAACTGTTTTTTCTATGTTTCTAGTAGGGGAATCGAAGACCAAAGAGAACATTGGTTTAAGTTGAAGGGGAAAAGATTTAAGAGGAATCTGAGGGGTAACTTTTTCACACAAAGGGTGGTGGGTGTATGGAACAAGCTGCCAGTGGAGGTAGTTGAAGCAGGGACTATCCCAGCGTTTAAGAAACAGTTAGACAGGTACATGGATAGTGCAGGTTTGGAGGGATATGGACCAAACACAGACAGGTGGGACTAGTGTAGATGGTACATCTTGGTCGGTTTGGGCAAGTAGGGCTGAAGGGCCTGTTTCCACACTGTATCACTCTACGATTCTGTGCCTGAGAGGGGTTGTGGTATAAGAGAAGCAATGATGAACGTGGAATCCACTAACATGGACAAATATCGTTTCCACACAACAGTCAGCTGTAAAAAGATCATTTACTCCAAGGGTTAGTCTCCTTTTCCTTCTCTCCATTGATGCTGCCTCACCTGCTGAGTTTCTCCAACACTTTTTGGCTACTTTCTATTTTTCCAGCATCTACAGTTCTTAATCATTTACTCCAAGCGAATGCTTCCCAACGTTTTACTGACTCCTAATTCAAAAATGTTCATCTTTTTGCCACTCCCATTATCCTAATCTCCATGCTTATTGCATTTACAACTTATAGACACTCCTACATGTGAGTGAGCTCCTATATTATTATTGATTCAAAAGTATGAGGTAGTATAAACATTTGTTTCTTTGAATGGTGGAACTAGTTTCCTCTCTGTCCACTTATTGTGATTGTTCTTTCATATTGTCCTTACATGGGCGCAGAGTGGTGGCACAGTAGCGCGGCGGTAAAGTTGCTGCTTTATTGTGCCAGAGACCCGGGTTGGATCCTGACTACGGTCGCTGTCTGTACAGAGTTTGTACTTTTCCCCTCTGACCGTGTGGGTTTTCTCCGAATGCTTCGGTTTCCTCCCATATTCCATAGACGTGCAGGGTTGTAGGTTAAATTGGCTTCCGTAAATTCCCCCTAGTGTGTAGGTCGTGAAACTGGAAAAACATGGAAGTAGTGTACGGGTGATTGATGGTCGGCGCGGACTCAATGGGCTGAAGGGCCTGTTTCCAAGCAATATCTCTAAACTAAACTAAATTCTGCATTTTTAATGCCATTGGTTACAACTCTGTGGAGGTATGCTGACCATATCAAGTAAATGTTTGTACATGGACAAAATCAACTTATGGACCTGTAAAGATGGAGCCTATTCATTACCCAGGGACAGCCTGTATTTGTTCATTTTATCCAGTATTTCCTTCTAACATGATCACATTTACATGAGGGCTCGTGCTGCAGTTTGCAAACAAGTGCTCTAGTTTTAAAAAAATCTTTTAAGAAAGAACACATGCTTATGAAAGCAAGGTAGACACAAAATGCTGGAGTAACTCAGCGGGACAGGCAGCATCTCTGGAGAGAAGGAATGGGTGACATTTCAGGTTGAGACCCTTCTTCAGACCCGAAATGTCACCTATTCCTTCTCTCCAGAGATGCTGCCTGGCCCGCTGAGTTACTCCAGCATTTTGTGTTTACCTTCGATTTAAACCAGCATCTGCAGTTCTTTCCTTCACAAATAGGAAAGCAAGCCCATCGTCACTTTCTGCTAGCTTAGTCCGAAGCAGCAGTTTTTCCCCAATGGGTGATATAACTTTGCTTGTGCATTTTATTTGTGATATCTTAACCAAAGCACCAGTTGTGTTATTGTTAAGGTGTGAAAAAGCTATCCTGTAACATTGTTCAGGTGACCTATTTTCAGCTACGAAAATTTACTCTAATCCCTACCTAACCCTACATATATCGTAACAATTTAGTGCCAAAGCATAATTATAAATCCACCATTCAAATGTGAAATTGTTAAATTATACTAAACAACATGAGTGAGCCTTCTAAAACATTATTAAACTAGCAGGTATGGATTAGTGCAACTGCAACCTAGAGCATGTTGGGTTTTAGCTATTACTCAATTGTAGCTGTCTTGCCTCTGAACTGGAAGGTCGTGGTTTATGAATCACACTGCGAATATGAGCATCAAATCCTAGCTGACACTGAAGAACTGCTACATTGTTGGAATGTAGACAAAAATGCTGTAGAAACTCAGCGTGTGAGGCAGCATCTATGGAGTGAAGGATTTGCTCCATAGATGCTGCCTCACCCGCTGAGTTTCTCCAGCATTTTTGTCTACCTTCAATTTTCCAGCACCTGCAGTTCCTTTGAAATACATTGTTGGAATGTCTGTCTTTTGAGTGAGTCGATAAACTACGGTCCGTTTGCCTTGTCACTTAATGTGAATGATGCTGTCACCTTATTGTGTAGGAGAGTTCTTCCCCAGTGCCCAGGGTAATATCCTTCAGGCACCATCACTAAAAAGAGATTATTTGGTCTATCGGTTTGCTGCTGTGAGAGCTTGCGACAGAGATGTTGGCTGCTATAACAGTGACCACTGTTTTAAAAGAGATTAATTGACCATGGAACACAATGAGAGGGTCCTGAGGTTGTAAAATTCACCTTGTCCACGCAAGGTATCTTATTTTTGAAGTCTCATTTTCAACCCATTTCTGGATCTTCTTCCAAAAGGAAAAGAGTTGAGTGAACTATCCTCTACCAAAATAGCTGTACTTGTTTACTTAATTCCGCCCCCCCACCCGCTTTTGTTGTGTCACAGATAGATGTTCAGTAGACCACATAGATCTTTATTAATCTGTAATCACTTTAGAGACAACACAGATTTAATAGCAGTGTACATGGCACGACATTGCTCTTAATTCACTCAGGGATAGGACCAGAGGGCATACCTCGGAATAAAAGGATGCACCTTTAGAAAGGAGAGGAGGAGGAATTTCTTTAGACAGATGGTGGTGAATCTGTGAATTCATTGCCACAGAGGGCGGTGAAGGCCAAATCATTAGGTATTTTTGAGAGGGAGATGGACTGATTCTTGATTGGTTAGGATATCATGGGTTATGGGGAGAAGGCAGGAAACTGGGGTTGAGAAGGAATGATAGATCAGCCATCATTGAATGGCGGAGCAGACTCGATGGGCCGAATGGCCTACTGCTGCCCCTGAGACTAATGAATATATGTCACATACTTTCACTGTCAGATGAGATATTCAAACTCTAGATATAAGATATATACACCTATGTTTCATATACTTCCATGGGACCAGTTAATTACAAAAATAATCAGTCTGAGCTTTGGAAACTCTGTACGAGCTGATTATATCACTATAAAAACCATCAAGGAATTTTAACACACGGAGCAATACATTTTATTTTCCAGCAGGGAGTGCCAAAGCATAGAGCATTTGTCTCCAATGTTCAAAAGCAGTGGGGGAACAATAGGATTATTTCAAATCAAATGCAATAGTAATTTTGAAAAAAGCTGTGTTTGCAAGCTTGTAGACATTGTTTATTATCACTTTGAGCAACTGCAAGATGTATGCCCAAAGAGAAATTCTATGTTGGCAAAATGGAAAGAATCTTTTTAAGTGTTTGGAGAGCTTTTGAAGTGTAATTAGCGTTGCTGCATAAGGGAAGAGAACTATTTGTTTTTAGCTGAGAAACTGTGTGCAAGTGTGGGACAACCAGGGAACTCATGGCAGAGTTTCAACAAAGCATGACTAATGAGGCAGGGCTATGGTTTTTGGATCTTATTGCCAAAGCTGTTTCTTTTTTTTCCCCCATTCACAAATAGATCATTTATTATTTGAAGACCCCCAACAGCGTCTGCTTCCTAATCCTGAGTCCTTGTATCAAAGCCTGCATTGCAAGCTTTGAAGATTTAAGCACTTAGTGTATTGAATCTACTTTCTCTGATATTCTGTGGCTGCTTTTTCTCTCTGGAATTAAAACAATTCACAAGGAGGCTTTAAGCTGCAACAGGCGTTTCCCACACTCTTCTCTGAAGTATCCACGGTCAAAAGCAACCACATTTCCGGGAGATTGCCTCAAACGTTTAAATGAAACTGACCCTGGAAAATTCCTTCAGGGTCAGCACCATGTCAATCAGGTGGATGGAAGCCTAGCATAGCCATTCTTCCACTGGTTGCCAGTAAATGTGCCAGAGGCAGAATGTATATAGAATCAGAGTTGTATTGTATAGAGATAATATATATAAGTATCTGGATAAACAGGGTCTGATCAAGAACAGTCAACATGGATTTGTGCCTGGAAGGTCATGTTTGACAAACCTTCTTGAATTTTTGAAAGAGGTTACTAGGGAAATTGATGAGGGTAAAGCAGTGGATGTTGTCTATATGGATTTCAGTAAGGCCTTTGACAAGGTTCCCCATGGAAGGTTGGTTAAGAAGGTTCAATCTTTGGGTGTTAATGGAGGAGTAGCAAGATGGATTCAACAGTGGCTGAATGGGAGATGCCAGAGAGTAATGGTGGATGGCTGTTTGTCAGGTTGGAAGTCGGTGACCAGTGGGGTGCCTCAGGGATCTGTGTTGGGTCCACTGTTGTTTGTCATGTACATCAGTGATCTAGATGATGGGGTGGAAAATTGGATAAGTAAGTATGCAGATGATACTAAGATAGGTGGTGCTGTGGATAATGAAGTAGATTTTCAAAGTCTACAGAGAGATTTGGGCCATTTGGAAGAGTGGGCTGAAAGATGGCAGATGGAGTTTAATGCTGATAAGCGTGAGGTGCTACATCTTGGCAGGACAAATCAAAATAGGACGTACATGGTCAATGGTAGGGAATTGAGGAATGCTGTGGAACAGAGGGATCTAGGAATAACTGTTCATAGTTCCCTGAAGGTGGAATCGCATGTAGCAAGCCTCAACGACTTCCGCCCAGTTGCACTTACCCCCATCATCACCAAGTGCTTCGAGAGGCTGGTCCTGGCACACCTCAAAAGCTGCCTACCCCCCACACTGGATCCCTATCAGTTTGCCTACCGCAAGAACAGGAGTACGGAGGATGCCATCTCAACGGCACTTCACTCCGCCCTCTCCCACCTCGACAACAGAGACACTTACGTAAGAATGCTGTTCATTGATTACAGCTCAGCATTCAACACCATTATACCATCAAAATTGATCACCAAACTCGGTAACCTGTGCATCGCTCCTTCCCTCTGCAACTGGATACTGGACTTTCTAACCAACAGACCCCAGTCTGTTAGGTTAGACAAGCACACCTCTTCAAACCTCACCCTGAACACCGGCGTTCCACAGGGCTGTGTGCTGAGCCCCCTCCTCTACTCCCTCTTCACCTATGACTGCACACCTGTACATGGTACTAACACCATCATCAAGTATGCAGATGATACAACGGTGATTGGCCTCATCAGCAACAACGATGAGTCGGCCTACAGGGAGGAGGTCCAGCACATAGCAGCATGGTGCGCTGACAACAACCTGGCCCTTAACTCCAAGAAGACCAAGGAGCTCATTGTAGACTTCAGGAAGTCCAGGGGCGGCACGCACACCCCCATCCACATTAACGGTACGGAGGTGGAACGTGTTTCTAGCTTCAGGTTCCTGGGAGTCAACCTCTCCGACGACCTCTCTTGGACCCACAATACCTCAACTCTGATCAAGAAGGCTCACCAGCGTCTCTTCTTCCTGAGGAGACTGAAGAAGGTTCATCTGTCTCCTCAGATCCTGGTGAACTTCTACCGCTGCACCATCGAGAGCATCCTTACCAACTGCATCACAGTTTGGTATGGCAACTGCTCTGTCTCCGACCGGAAGGCATTGCAGAGGGTGGTGAAAATTGCCCAAAGCATCACCGGTTCCTCGCTCCCCTCCATTGAGTCTGTCCAAAGCAAGCGTTGTCTGCGGAGGGCGCTCAGCATCGCCAAGGACCTCTCTCACCCCAACCATGGACTGTTTACCCTCCTACCATCCGGGAGGCGCTACAGGTCTCTCCGTTGCCGAACCAGCAGGTCCAGGAACAGCTTCTTTCCGGCGGCTGTCACGCTACTCAACAACGTACCTCGGTGACTGCCAATCACCCCCCCCCCCCTCCCCCCGGACACTTATTATTATTTATTCAAATCATTTGCTGTGTCGCTCTTCCAGGGAGATGCTAAATGCATTTCGTTGTCTCTGTACTGTACACTGACAATGACAATTAAAATTGAATCTGAATCTGAATCTGAATCTGAATAGGGTGGTAAAGAAAGCTTTTGGTGTGCTGGCCTTTATAAATCAGAGCATTGAATATAGGAGTAGGGAAGTAATGTTAAAATTGTACAAGGCATTGGTGAGACCAATTCTGGAGTATGGTGTACAATTTTGGTTGCCTAATTATAGGAAGGATGTCAACAAAATAGAGAGAGTACAGAGGAGATTTACTAGAATGTTGCCTGGGTTCCAGCAACTAAGTTACAGAGAAAGGTTGAACAAGTTAGGTCTTTATTCTTTGGAGCGCAGAAGGTTGAGGGGGGACTTGATTGAGGTCTTTAAAATGATGAAAGGGATAGACAGAGTTGACGTGGATAAGCTTTTCCCATTGAGGGTAGGGAAGATTCAAACAAGAGGGCATGACATGAGAATTAAGGGACCGAAGTTTAGGGGTAACATGAGGGGGAACTTCTTTACTCAGAGAGTGGTGGCTGTGTGGAATGATCTTCCTGCAGAAGTGGTGGAGGCAGGATCGATTTTAACATTTAAAAGTAAAGTGGATAGGTATATGGAAGGGAAGGGAATGGAGGGGTATGGTCTGAGTGCAGGTAGATGGGACTAGGGGAAAATGAATGGTCGGCACGGACTGGAAGGGCCGAGAAGGCCTGTTTCCGTGCTGTAATTGTTATATGGTTATATGGTATGAAGGTTGATTGCCAGCAGCTTTGGGTCTGGCTGGTTCCTAGTTGGGAATGCAAAGTGATAAATGCAAAGGCATTTATCCATCTCTTCTCCATCGATTTTGCAGACTTACAGGTGCTTAAGAGTTGGTACCTACTTAGTGACAGCGCTGC
Source organism: Raja brachyura (assembly GCA_963514005.1). Next base: position 3,560,690 of record OY740810.1, on the reverse strand, counting down.
ATACTTGTCAAAGGACAAACAACGAAACCTCAAACAAAATGTCGGAACAAGGAATTCCAGATGCTGGTTCACACCACAGATAGACACAATATGCTGGAGTAACTCAGCGGGTCAGGCAGCATCTCTGGAGAAAAAGGCTAGGTGACGTTTCGGGGCGGGAAGATTCTGAAGAAGGGTCCTAACCCAAAACATCACCAAACCATTTTCTCCAGAGATGCTGCAAAACCTCTAACAAGTTGACTACTGAAAGAATATCAAGCAGGAGAAAATGCATGGTCAAATATCAGAGTGTCCAATATCACCCCATCAACATTTTCTGGAACCATTGTAGGCTGCTGAAGTCTGCACATAACACCATTGGAAATATGAAATATCTGGAGGCACTTTTGTGTCTTACACCAGAATATATGTTGCAGGTGTATAAGATGTTGGTGAGGCCGCATTTAGAGTGCTGTGTTCAGTTCTGGGCATCATGTTATAGGAAAGATGTTGTCAAGTTGGAAAGGGTACAGAGAAGATTTACGAGGATGTTACTAGGACTCGAGCTATAGGGAGAGGTTAAGCAGGCTGTGATTCTATTCCTTGGGGCACAGGAGGATGAGGGATGATCTTATTGAGGTGTATAAAATCATGAGAGGAATAGATCAAGTAGACGCACAGAGGCTCTTGCCTGGAGTAGGGGAATCGAGGACCAGAGGACATAAGTTTAAGGTGAAGGGGGAAAGATTTAGTAAGAATCTGAGGGGTTACTTTTTCGCACAGAAGGTGGTGGGTGTATGAGCTGCCAGAGGGACTTTTGCAACCTTTAAGAAACAATTAGACAGATATGTGGATAAGACAGGTTTAGAGGGATATGGGCCAAACACAGGCGGGTGGGACTAGTGTGGGTGGGACATGTTGGTCGGTGTGGGCACGTTGGGCCAAAGGGTTTGTTTCCACGCTATAACCATATAACAATTACAGCACGGAAACAGGCCTTCTCAGCTCATCCAGTCCGTGCCGACCATTCATTTTCCCCTGGTCCCATCTACCTGCACTCAGGCCAAGCCCCTCCATTCCCTTCCCATCCATATACCTATCCACTTTACTTTTAAATGTTAAAATCGATCCTGCCTCCACCACTTCTGTTGGAAGATCATTCCACACAGCAACATTCTAGTAAATCTCCTCTGTACTCTCTCTATTTTGTTGACATCCTTCCTATAATTAGGTGACCAAAATTGTACACCATACTCTAGAATTGGTCTCACCAATGCCTTGTACATACTTACCTGCTCTGCTTCCACTGCACCAACCTGACTGAATCCACGGTGGAAGTACTGCACACACATCATAGGATCAGTGAATTAGCTTGGAAAGATGTCTTTAAAGTAAAATCTTTCATGTATGCCACAACCATGAGCAGCCCACACTTGGTTTTTGAATTGCTGCCGTAGAATTACCCCAATAAAATTGTTTCTTGACGTTGAAGTGATTGTTTGTTTTCATCTTGAGACTTGTATTTGTCTCAGACACCCGAAGCAATACTAACATTATATTTATTAGATCTCTTGCCCAAAGAAAATAAATGAAGAACAAGACTCCAAGAGCCAATGCATCCTGTTTCCACGCTGTATCTCTAAAGTTTAAAGTCTAAAAGGCTCTCATCAGCTCCCCGTGACACAGCAATCTTATGCTCTGCATTTGCTTCAAAGTTTTAACCTCATGCTCCCTCCCCAACCCCAGCACTGCTACACCATTCATTTTTTCTCAATGTTGTGCTCCCCAACTCAGCTGCACCTATGCTATTCCCTTCCCCATCTTTATTTCTTCCCCAAATGATAACTTCCCCAAATTAGCACTGACCACCCACCGCTGAACAGAGCAGGAGAACTTGAAAGACTTGGTGCTAAACTGGGAGGTTAATTAAACATCCTTCTTCCTTTCCCTGAAGCAGTTGTTCACTCTGGCCAACCTTAAAATCCCAATTATAATCAGGTTTTTTTTGCAGATCAGTTTTTAATGCACTTCCACATGATCAGAGGAAGGCAGAGTGATCGATTCTTCATTAGTACGGGTGTCAAGGGTTATGGAGAGAAGGCACGAGAATGGGGTTAGGAAGGAGATAGGTCACGTTCACAAGATATAGTAGAATTAAGCCATTCGGCCCATCAAGTCTACTCCCCCATTCAACCATTGCTGATTTCTGCCTCCTAATCCCATTTTCCTACCTTACCACCATAATCTTTGACACCCGTTTTAATCAAGAATATGGCTATGCCTTAAAAATATCCACTGAATTGGCCTCTACAGGCCTCTGTGGCAATGTGTTCCGCAGATTAATTACCCTATGACAAAATAATTTCCTCCTCACCTCCTTTCTAAAACAGCGTCCTTTAATTTTGAGGCTATGACCTCTCGTCCTAGACTCTCCCACCAGTGGAAACATCCTCTCCACATCTATGCCTTTCATTATCGTGTAATAATAATTATCGGCCATGATTGAATGGTGGAATGGACTCAGAAACATAGACATAGAAACATAGAAAATAGGTGCAGGAGTAGACCATTCGGCCCTTCGAGCCAGCACCGCCATTCAACATGATCATGGCTGATCATCCACAATCAGTAACCCGTTTCTGCTTTCTCCATATATCCCTTGATTCCGTTAGCCCATAGAGCTAAATCTAACTCTCTCTTTTGAAAACATGCAGTGAATTGACCTCCACTGCCTTCTGTGGCAGAGAATTCCACAGATTCACAACTCTCTGGGTGAAAATGTTTTTCCTCATCTCAGTCCTAAATGGCTTACTACCCCTTATTCTTAAACTGATGGGCCGAATGGCCTAATTCTGCTCCTATCACATGATCATGTGCATTTAAAGCAATTTGTGTGATTAAATTACAATACACGTTTCAAATTGCTTCAAGTTGGTAACTCACTTTTATAGCTGCTTAAATAGCAGGCACTATGTTTCTGCAAATCACACATACGCTTCTCCTGATCATAGCTCCAGCACTTCCACTTAACACTTTAGCCGAGATGCGGATTCTTTAATTGGTGTTGACACACAATTATTTAAAACTAAAGTCTTCATTGATAATTGGCATGTTTGAAGGATACATTTTTCATCGCATGACCAAATCAAAGGCAAGTCACCAAACTGTGCAGGGAAAACTCTGAATAGAAAAACAATGAGGCCATTTCCACTCAGAATCTGTGTTTGAAATGATTGACTGCACATTCAGATTATGTAACCCTCTATGAATGGAGGGAATTGAGAGTGAATTCAAATTAAAACCACATGATCTTTCTGCTGGATTCAATTCAATTTCAGCCTGGAATAAATTAACATTAAGTTTCTGAATTTGCTTTTTCCTTTTATATTTTTGTGAAGCGCTCGGGACAAAACGTATGTTGTGATAAGATGCTCCAAGCCTTAGTCAGATAGCTCCCTCAAAAGTCCAGGTATTTCCTGTGATGGTCCATATTGTGTTAGCATTAGCAGAAGTCGAATGATGGATAATTAGGCATTTAGGCACAATTGAGTAGCGCAGTACCAAACTCTGGGGGATTTTGTGATGGGTGGCAGTGTCCCAAATGGAGAGCCAGGATCAGGGCAACTTGGCCACTTAAGCAATGATGCCATAGAGATAGTTTGTGTTGCTTTGGTTATTTGTACGGATAGTAGAGGAATAATTGGTGCTTTTCTCACACTTTTTTTTCATTGCCAGGCAGAAACCATACGCCACTTGTTTAGACTGGCGCGCATCCCAGGGATGTCTCTGATGCACAATCGGACCGCAAATCTTCAATCTCTGTAACACTTGGAAAATGTACCTTCTTGCTGGAGATTGGATACAATGAAGATATTCTGTTCATCAGATAAATGTGCATCCAGGAGTTAAAGAGATGTGATGACTGTGACTTCTTTGATGGTCGGCAAGTCCATCCTCTCCACGGTTGTAGACGTTTCCGTGGTGAGAAGGTTCAGGATTATCTTAAGGTGGATGATGATTAGGTGATGACCATCCCTCCATTATCAAGGCATAGACATTATTGCCTTGATCCTGTATCTCTACACTGTGGACGGCATACTTGTAATCATATACAGTCATTCCATTGACTGGATAACATTCAACAAAAAAGCTATTCACTGTACCTCGGTACACATTACAGTAAACAAAACCCTTGATGGCCCCATGGATATGTCTTCTAACAGTGCTTACCTAGATTTACACAAAATATATATATTTGGAACAAAAGGAACTGATTATTTCTTTATCCCTACCTCTTGATTCATTTAACATTCAGAAATGTATCTAGTTCCATTTGGAATTAACTCTACGTGGTAAAGAGTTCCTAAGGTTCACCATCCTGTGCATGAAGAACCATCCCCTCATGTCAATGCTAAATGGTGTTCTCTTTACTACGAGACTGTGACTACTGGCCTCTGGTGCAAAATCGTGCTCTTATTTCTCGCCTGTTCCTTTACATTTCGGGCAGGTGGATCGGTACTCCAACATTGGGCATGCCTCTATGCTGGCTGTCTCATCAAAATTCTCATGCTGGTGCGCACTTTCATCTATCCACACACTGTAACTGTAATTTCCAACATGTGCAATAACCCATACTGGATATAGGAATCCTATTTATTCATTCTATTTGTCCATTGTCTTTTTGTAGATATGTATATAGCGCCGCAGAAACTGTGCACCTTACCCCCCCCCTTTTGTTTTGCACTGAGTAGGAGCAGCTTTTAATCTCATTGTACATGTGTATAGTGCCAATAAAAAGGCATTCTCATGACCTCAGTGACCTGTGACACCATGCCGACCACCACTGTATTAAGGAAGTGTCAAAGAATATATTGTGTATTCAAAGTGAGGTGGATTATTCTCACTCAGCCCACCTGAACCTCCCAGATCTCCCGGTTGCCAAACACTTTAATTCTCCTTCCCATTCCCGCACTGATCTTTCTCTTCTAGGTCTCCTCCATTGTCAGAGTGAAGTTGAACGCAAATTGGAGGAACAGCCTCCCATATTTTGCTTGGGCAGCTTGCAACCCAGTGGTGTGAGTATTGATTTCTCTAACTTCAAGTAACCCCGGCATTCCCCCTCTCTCCCTCCCTCCTCCACCCAAGTCGTGCCAAGTTCCTGTTCTCACCTGGAAAACAGGTAACAACAAAGCAAACAGAGATAAAATGTACCATGCCCCCTGACCTCCCGCTTTCTGATTAACCTCCGACCCCAACCCTCCACCCTATTCATGTCTTCACCATCCCCCCCCTCCCCTGACCACCCCTTTTCAGATTAACCACATTCATTATATCTCTCTGCATCATCGTCTATATCTCTCACTTCCCATTTCCCTAACTAGTCTGAAGAAAGGTCTTGACCGGAAACGTCACCCATTCTTTCTCACCAGAGATGCTGCCCGTCCCGCTGAGTTACTCCAGCTTTTTGTGTCTATCATTGAATTCTTGTTTACCTGCTTCAACCCACAGAAAGAGAACACAAGTGGGCGTGGGAGAATTCGCCAACGCTGTAAACTTTGTCTGGCTGATGTCAGGAATGTTTGATTGGGTCCGTCAACGTTCCGAGGTCTCCCCCCTTGGAAATGCAATGGAACAATTGCCTCTTTACTACACATATAAGCTACACTTCAGTTGACCTTCCACAAGCCATTAATGCCAACCACGGGCATGAGAAAGAAGGCAGTAATTTGAAAAGCAAAGTTACCCAGATACACAGTGGCAGAGTCTTCAACTGCCCCTGTGTTCTTCCAAAATTAACATGAATTCCAGCCAACATCTTATCTGACCTTGGTTATAATTTATCAAATGATTAAAAGTTTTGGGTGAGAAACTCCTTCTGAACTTCAATTTTTTTCCAAATTTTCATCCTTTACAGATGTTGGGATTCGCACTACAGCTCACGCCTGTCATACTTCATTGCACATCCAGAAGGAGCGTATTTTTATTAGCTGCGGTATCAGAGGAAAGTTCGCAAGTTGCTATTAATGGAAGTTTGAATTTAATATCTGCGATATGACCAATCCTCTCGAATTTAACAGTTGCAGAAGTGTTGATGGAAGATGCTACGTAAGATCGTTTCTGCTTCATATTTATTTATTTTTTAAACAATAAGTGTATTATTTTATGTTAAATGTAATAGATCTGGACAAAATGAATATTGATAATTATTCTATCTAGGTTTTCACACCATCTCTGAGGTAGACAAAAATGCTGGGGAAACTCAGCGGGTGAGGCAGCATCTATGGATCGAAGGAATAGGTGACGTTTCGGGTCGAGACCCTTCCGGGTGAACAAAAACATGACAGAGTGACCAAATGTCCAGACATGCAAATGAATGACTTTTGAGTTTGATATGTTGTCACTTAGGTTAGAGTCTTCATTGTGGCACCTATCACTCTCCTTGTAACAACTTTGGAAGGCTCGACCCGAAACGTCACCTATTCCTTCGCTCCATAGATGCTGCCTCACCCGCTGAGTTTCCGTAAGGAGCTTGACCCAAAACTTATCCCCTATTCCTTCGCTCTCGACCCTATTCTTCGAGTCTCGACCTGAAATGTCATCTATTCCTTCGCTCCATAGATGCTGCCTCACCCGCTGAGTTTCTCCAGCACTTTTGTCTACCTTTGATTTTTCCAACATCTGCAGTTCTTTCTTAAACCCACCATCCCCACACCAACCAACATTCCCCATCTATACTAGTCCCACCTGCCAGCGGTTGGCCCATATCCCGCTAAATCTATCCTATCCATGTACCTGTCTAAAGGTTTTGTAAATGTTGCCACACCAACCCCCCCCGGCATTTCGTTCCACACACCCACCACATTTTGTGTGTAAAAAAAGTTGCCCCTCAGTTTCCTATTAAATCTATCCCCCCTCACCCTAAACCTATGCCCTCTGGTTCTCGATTCCCTGACTCCAGGTAAAAGGTTCCCTGCATCGACCCAATCTATCCCTCTCTTGATCTTGTACACCTCTATGAGATCACCCCTCATCCTCATGTGCTCTAAGGAATAAAGTCCTAGCCTGCTCAACCTCTCCGTATAGCTCAGGCCCGCGAGTCCTGGCAACATCCTCATGAATCTTCTCTGCACCCTTTCCATAGAAACATGGAACATAGAAAAATAGATGCAGGAGTAGGGCATTTGGCCCTTCGAGCCAGCACCACCATTCAATATGATCATGGCTGATCATCTAAAGTCAGTACCCCGTTCTTGCTTTTTCCCCATATCCCTTGATTCCTTTAACCCTAAGAGCTAAATCTAACTCTCTCTTCAAAACATCCAGTGAATTGACCTCCAGTGCCTTCCATGGCAGAGAATTCCACAGATTCACAACTCTCTGAAGCAGCAGCGCTGAACTTTGGCATCGGGAGCCTGGGATCTCTCGGCGAGATCGCCAGTGGTGGAGCTCCATGCGGCGCGGCCTGTTGGCTTCGGTAGCCGCGGTCTCGAGTAAGGAAGCGGCTGCTCCAGGTGTCCCAAGCCGCTGTGAGGATTCTCCCGAAGCCGGAGCAACATCATCCTGCAAGAACGGCCTGAAACATCGGGCCGCCGCAGCGGCGACTGCGGAGGCCTCAATAGACCCGACTATGGGTGGATATGGGGATGGAGACTGGACTTTGTGCCTTCCCTCACAGTGGGAACCATTGTGGGGGATGTTTTTATGTTTATTGTTAAATTCTTAGTGTTGTGTCTTATCTTTATCTGTGTGCTGCATGGCAAGTCAAATTTCACCACACCAATTGGCGTATGTGACAATAAATGTCCTTTGTCCTTTGGCCTTGTCCTCTCTGGGTGAAAAAGTTTTTCCTCATCTCCTAAATGGCCTAAATGGCCTAAATGGCCTACCCCTTATTCTTAAAACGTGACCCTTGGTTCCTGCATCTAGCCTGTCCAATCCTTTAAGAATTTTAGCTTAATTAGCTTAATTCCAGCTTTACAACGTCTTTCCTATAACAAGGTGAACAAAAACATGACAGAGTGACCAAACATCCAGACATGCAAATGAATGACTTTTAAGTTTGATATGTTGTCACTTAGGTTAGAGTCTTCATTGTGGCACCTATCACTCTCCTTGTAACAACTTTGGAAGGGCGGTAGACAAAAATGCTGGAGAAACTCAGCGGGTGAGGCAGCATCTGTGGAGTGAAGGAATAGGTGACGTTTCGGGTCGAGACCCAAAACGTCACCTATTCCTTCGCTCCACAGATGCTGCCTCACCCGCTGAGTTTCCGTAAGGAGCTTGACCCAAAACCTATCCCCTATTCCTTCGCTCCATAGATGCTGCCTCACCCGCTGAGTTTCTCCAGCATTTTTGTCTACCTTCGATTTTTCTAGCATCTGCAGTTCCTTCTTAAACATTGGAAGGGCGCGTAGTTCTTCAATGTAAAACGATAGTTGCATTTCCTAGAAATCTCACATTATAGAAAATCGTGTTATAAAAACCATTGTGTCAATGATGTAAAGGGTGTTAGGGACACGAGAGGTTCAGCTATAAGGGAGTGATTTTTCCCTCAGGATTTTCAGAAAATAGAGGTCTTATTAATAGCTATAAGATTATTTATGTTACCTCAAGCTAAAAATACTAAAGGCTGCTTATTTAATAGAAGATTATCAGACTGATGGTAATGGAAGCAACTGCTCGTCTATTTCTGTCTGTCTGTCTGTCTGTCTGTCTGTCTGTCTGTCTCTGTTGCCTCTGTAAATTGCCTCTGTAAATTGTCCCTAATGTTTAGGATAGAACTAGTGTTCAGGTGATCATTGGTCAGTGCAGACTCGGTGGATGGAAGGGCCTGTTTCTACTTTGTATCTCTAAACTAAACTAAATGAATTTGCAAAATCCCAGTTCTGGAAGGATGATACTTGGTGCATATGGGGGTTATTTGGGATACATGGGCATCTATTAAGATTTATTTTAATGCATTGTGTTTATAGGTGAGAACTAAATGTGAACTGCAGAGTGAGCGATATCATGCTGTGGTCAACCTTTCCTTAAACACCTCCACCAATATGAGTCTGCAACATCTCCTGTGTCCAGCGAAGAATTTATCAGAGAAATTGGGGACTGTTTCTTCCCGCCTGTTATCATGCAAGTAAATCATCCTATCACTACTAGAGAGCAGTGCTGAACCATTATAGACCTTTGATCAGACTTTGCTGGCTTTACCTTGCACTGATACTTGCATTATTCCCTTATCATGTATCTGTACACTGTAAATGGCTCAATTGTAATCATGTATTGTCTTTCCGCTGACTGGTTAGCGCGCAACAAAAGCTATTCACTGCACCTTGGTACGTACGTGACAATAAACTAAACTAAACTAAACTTCTTATTCCTTGTTAAGGGGCCGAAATTTAATATGATGATCCCAGTTTGCTTCTCGAATTATAATGGGAAACCATTGGAAGACTGAGAGAAATTGCATTAAACAACCCACTTTCACATACTCCCATAATTTATCTGCTGCCTTGATAACTGAAGAAAGTAAGGAATGTGCTTTACGAGTCTCTGACAATCCTGATTCCTTGTCCATATCCATGGGTAGGAAAGGCACTTTAAGGGCCTGTCGCACTTGCCGATCTTTTCGGCGACTGCCGGCATCATTGACTGACCGTATCAGGTCACCGAAAAATATGCGGCGTGACACGGTGTGATGATGTATGACGCAGCGTGATGATGTATGATGAGCGGTATTTTTTGAAGTGTTGCAACATTTTTTTTGTCACCGCTGGATTTTGAATTGTTCAAAATCTTTTGGTGACCCTGATATGACGCAGGCAGTCGCCGAAAAAAATCGCGGTGGGACAGGCCCTTCTGACTTTATTTTGGACTTTAGAAATAAAACCTTCTGCCCAACAAGTCCACGCCGACCAGCGATCACCCCGTTCACTGGCACTACACTACACATGGGAAATATTTAAAATTTTAACAAAGCCAATTAACCTGCAAATCTGTCTGTCGTTGGAGTGTGGGAGGAAACTAGAGCACCCGGAGAAAACCCACGCGGTCACAGGGAGAACGTGCAAACTCTGTGCAGACAGTAGCCGTAATCAGGATCGAACCGGGGTCTCTGGCGCCTGATTTGGAGAACTGATTGATTCCTTGTCCATATCAATAGGTTGGAAACACAGTTGTGTGTACAAAAAAAGAAAAGCTCTTCGATTTAGCCATGTTGGGGTGCTTCTAATTTCTAATTATAAGCTGTTATAAAATTGAAAATGAGCAAAGTGAGAATCCTACCCCCAACTTAATTCAATGTGAATTATGCAAGTTTCACAAGATCACAAATTCATTAACAATAAGGAAAACCATTCAACCAAATTGTTCACCCATTAATAATCGCCCCACAGACATTCCTTTGCAGCACACAATTATTTCTTAAATCCATCCAATTTGTTGCCGTTCCCACATCTGTTACATGCGCTGATTATTCTCCATGTTTCTCATTATTAGTCTTAAAGAGCAGCACGGTGGCGTAGCGGTAGAGCTACTGCCTTACATCGCCAGGGACTCGGGTTCACTGCTGACAACAGGTGCTTGTCTGTTCAGAGTTTGTACCTTCTCCCCGTGACCTGTGTAGGTTTTCTCCAGGATCTTCGATTGCCTCCCACACTCCAAAGACGGTTAATTGGCTTGGTATATATGTAAAGGTTTTCCCTAGTGTGTGTAGGGCAGTGTTAATGTGCGGAGATCGCTGGTCGGCGCGGACTCTGTGGGCCGAAGGGCCTGTTTCCGCACTGTACCTCTAAACTAAAGTTAACTATCTTATAGGGTTACACAAAAAGCTGGAGAAACTCAGCGGGTGCAGCAGCATCTAAGGAGCGAAGGAGATAGGCGACGTTTCGGGTCGAGACCCTTCTACTATCTTATACTTGTTTGAACCAACACCAACTTTACTGCTTTCAAATGCAATTAAAAATTTGTTTTTTTTAAAACAATTATAGCTTATCGCACTTCTGTACAACACTTTTTTTAAATAGAAGGGTCTCGACCCGAAACATCACCCATTCCTTCTGTCCAGAGATGCTACCTGTCATGCTGAGTTACTCCAGCATTTTGTGTTTATCTTCAGTGTTAACCAGCATCTGCAGGTCCTATCAAGACTTTTTTTTTAAATGCCAGTATTCTAGTCAAGGATTGTAGTCGTAATGCGGAATTAGTGTACGTGAACTAAAAAGATCAGAAAGATCTTGGTGGGTTAAGGGGATAGTTTCTGTGCTCGATAGTTCCTTTAGGCTAAGTCTTAAAGGAAGCCGAATCTCACCAAGGAAGGACACAAAATACTAGAGTAAATCAGCGGGTCAGGTAGCATCCCTGGAGAACGTAGATAGGCGATGTTTCGGATCAGAACCCTTCTTCAAACTCACCAAATCTCACCGTCATTTTCTTCATAACTCAGAATTTAGTCTCCTCTCTGGTTCCAGTGATTGAAGATATTCCTTATGGTCGATGCCAATGACGATCTGGTCAATTTAACCATGAATCATATATTTACTTTAGACTTTAGAGATACCAGCATGGAAAGAGGCCCTTTGGCCCTCCGAGTCCGTGCCAACCAACAATCACCCTACACACTAACACTATCCTACACACTAGAGACTATTTAGAATTTACAGAGGCCAATTAATTTGCAATCCTGCATGTCTTTCGGATGTGGGAGGAAACCAGAGCACCTGGAGAAATTCCACCCGGTCACGGGGAGAATGTACAAACTCCGTACAGACAGAACCCGTAGTTAGAATGGAACCCGGGTCTCTGGCGCTGTGAAGCCGCAACTACCACTGCGCCACTCTGCCGCCCCTAATTTTACTTTACCTCATTCTACAATTTCTGAGCTGTCTCCAGTGATTCCATTGCTCTTCACTGCTGAGTGTAATCAGTAGTGTTTAGTAAAGGGCCTGTCCCACTTGCCGATTTTCTTCAGCGACTTTGAACATTTCAAAATCCAGTGGCGACAAAAAAATGTTGCGACACTTGAAAAAACACCGCGTGCCATACATCATCACTCCGCAAATATTTCAGTGACCTCATACGTCAGTCAATGATGCCGGCAGTCGCCGAAAAAATTACCAAGTGGGTCAGGCTCTTAAAGGTGGTGGTTTTGATGGTGTTTTCTAATCCTAATCATCGTGTAAATGAGAAACAGCAGGAATATCTATAGTGAACCACAGTGCATCTCATGCAGTACACTCCAACGTAACGCTAATGTACTTTGGTCTGTTTCTTATCCACTCTGTGAGTTCACATCTAACCATCCACATTCCAGGACCAGAGGACATTGGTTTAAGGTGAAGGGGAAAAGATGTAATCGGAATCTGAGGGGTAACATTTTCACACAAAGATTAGTTGGTGTTAGGAACGAGCTGCCTGTGGAAGCAGTTGAGGCTGGGACTATCCCAACGTTTAAGAAGCAATTAGACAGGTACATGGATAGGACAGGTTTGGGGGGATATGGACCAAACGCAGGCTGGTGGGACTAGTGTAGGTGGGACATGTTGGTCGGTGTGGACATGTTGGGCCAAAGGGTTTGTTTCCTCCCTGCACAACTCTGACTCTATATACATATTGCCTCTGGCACATTTACTGTGCTAAATTTGTCCAGCACAATTGGCAACCAGCGGAAGAATGGCTATGCTAGGCTTCCATTCTCCTGATGAATTTTCCAGGGTCAGTTTCATTTAAACGTTTGAGGCAATCTCCCAGAAATGTGGTTGTTTTTTACACAGACAGTGGTTGGTGCATGGAACAAGCTGCCAGAGGAGGGAGTTGAGGCCGGGACTATCCCAATGTTTAAGAAACAGTTAAACAGGTACATGGATAGGACAGGTGTGGGATATGGTCCAAGCGCAGGCAAGTGGGACATGTTAGCCGGTGCGGGCAACTTGGGCCAAAGAGCCAGTTTCCACGCTCTATTCTCTGTGACAGAGATTAACAAATTTGCCACAAGTTCCGCTTTTTAAAAAAAAACAATTTACCCTCATCAGAATTAGTGCAAGTAGAGAAAGGGCAAAGTGCCAATTGTTTTTCATTAATTGATGACAAATAATAACGTAGAATTTTCCATAGTGCCCTGGGCTCTCTCTAAATACATTAGCAGACTGTTCAAGTACATGCTTAACGTACAGTTATTTACTGCATTTACCCAATTTACCAGAATAAAGATGAATTGGTATGGAATAGTCTGATTTTAATCTGGGCTCCACATTGACCAGTTTCCAGTCTATTCCGAAGCACAAATCTCTGAATCATCGAAGAAATTAAATACAATTTTGACTAATTTCTTTTTTTTTGATATCTTTATTTATTAGAGGTACCGTAAGTTACATCAGTGTACATCCCTTATATTGTATTACAGTCATTGTAGCCCTTCATTTTTTTTAAGGCTTTAGAAAAGAGAGAAAACAGAGAGAGATACCAGCAAAGAAAGTAGAAAAGTGAAAAAGAGATGTGACAAAAGCGTGACACAGGGAAAGGAAGAGTGAGAGACCGGAGATTAAGAGATAGACCCTGGAGAGGAAAAAAAAAGAAAGAGGGAAAGATAGAGAAAGAAAGAAGAAAAGCCAGTTACTTTATTATAAACATCTCGCAAAAGAAATCTACCAACTCAACAGTTTTTCTTCCCCCTTTACCAAGATCCGACGCCGGTACTTTTTTGAGGTATTCTTGCACCTTATCCTTGTAATAGATTTATAAATGGAGAACACGCCTTATAGAAACAGTCTGATTTTCCTGCCAGTCGGAGTCCCATATCTTCCAAATGTAGTGTTTCGAACATAGTTGAAATCCACGTATTAACTGTTGGTATAGGAGACTTTTTCCAGAATTTGAAGATTAGCTTCTTTCCAGTTATTAAGCCATATTCAAATAGAGTCTTTTGAAGCACATTTAATTCAGGGCTATCTTCCGATATCCCGAAGATAATCCAGTCTGCTTTTGGAATCAGTTTTATTTTAAATATTTTTGTGAACATTTCAAAAATGTCAGTCCAAAATAACCACATAACCATATAACAATTACAGCACGGAAACAGGCCTTCTCGGCCCTTCCAGTCCGTGCCGACCATTTATTTTCCCCTAGTCCCATCTACCTGCACTCAGACCATACCCCTCCATTCCCTTCCCGTCCATATACCTATCCACTTTACTTTTAAATGTTAAAATCGATCCTGCCTCCACCACTTCTGCAGGAAGATCATTCCACACAGCCACCATTCTCTGAGTAAAGAAGTTCCCCCTCATGTTACCCCTAAACTTCTGTCCCTTAATTCTCATGTCATGCCCTCTTGTTTGAATCTTCCCTACCCTCAATGGGAAAAGCTTATCCACGTCAACTCTGTCTATCCCTTTCATCATTTTAAAGACCTCAATCAAGTCCCCCCTTAATCTTCTGCGCTCCAAAGAATTAAGACCTGAATGTTTGAATTTTTGTACATAAGACAAATGAGTGTGCTATATTAGCTTCTTGACATTGACATTTATCACATATAGGTGAGACGTTGGGAAAAAGTTTACTTATTTTAGTTTTTGAATAATATAATCTGTGTAAGATTTTAAATTGTATTAAGGTGTGTCTTACATTAATTGAACATTTATGCACATTTAGTAAATATTCTTCCCACCTATCTTTGGGAAGTTTTATACTTAATTATTTTTCCCAGTCTCTCCTGATACCATCTGTTGTTGGTATTTCTGCATTTAGAATAATATTATATATATATGATATTAGGTTTGCTGATTCTGCCTTTGTATTCATTACTTCTTCCAGTAAGTCTGGAGGCATACTGTGATAATCTTGTGCGTTTATTTACAGATAGTCACAGATTTGGAAATATTTAAAATACTGATTGTTTCCCAAATTGTATTTTAGTTGTATTTGTTTAAATGATAATAGTTTTCCCAATTCATACACATCTCCAAAGATTTTAAGTCCAGCTCTTTCCCATTGTATAAATGCTTTATCTATAATTGAAGGTTTAAATGAGGGGTTTTTACCGATAGGACATAAGAGAGATCATTTCTTAATTTTAAATTGTGTTTTATTTGTTTCCAAATTCTAATTGTACTGTATATAATTGGATTATTGTTGTAATTTATATTATTCATCGATATTGGAGAGAGAAGGATTGCTCCAATATTATAATTTTGACTCATTTCTTATTTGAGAAAATATATACAATGAAGAAAAGCAGCTGGTTCTAATAATTTTACACAATCCTGCAGTAATATAGTGCGACGGGATTAGTGCCTCACATCCCCAGCGACCCGGGTTTGATCCTGACTACGGGTGCTATCTGCGCGGAGTTTGCACGTTCTCCCTGTGACTGCGTGCTCCGGTTTCCTCCCACACTCAAAAAACGGGCAGTTTGTAGATTAATTGGCTTCATATAATTATAAATTGTCCCTAGTGTGAGTCAGATAGTGTTCATGTGCGGGGATTGCTGGTCGGCACGGACCCGGCGAGCCGAAGGGCCTGTTTCCACGCTGTATCTCTAAACTAAACTATCCTATCAATTAATTTGCAAACTCCTCATTCTGGAAGGACGATATTTATGGCACTTGGAGGTTATTTGGGGTACATGGGCATTTATTTTAATGCATTGTGTTCATAGGTGAGAGCTAAAGCACAGTGAGACGTCTACCCATGCGGTCGACTCATCCTTAAACACCTCAACCAAATGTTGTCTTATAACCATTTATTAGGGACTGGATTAGGAACTGCATTCAAAAGCTGCCAACGTTTATAGTCTTGTGATAGGAGCAGAATTAGGCCATTCAGCCCATCAAGTCTACTGGCGGTGCTGGCTCGAAGGGCCTACTCCTGCACCTATTGTCTATTGTCTATTGTCTACTCTTGCCATTCAATCATGGCTGATCTATCTCTCCCTTCTAACCCCATTCTCCTGCCTTCTCCCCATAATCCCTGACACCCGTACTAATATTGGTTCCCATATTTCTCTCTTAGTGCCATGTGCCGTTTCGAGTAGAAGGTAGACACAAAAAGCTGGAGTAACTCAGCGGGCCAGACAGCATCTCTGAGGAAAAGGAACAGGTGACGTTTTGGGTCGAGACCCTTCTTCAGACTTGGAGTCAGGGCAAAGGGGAAAATATAGACGGTGATGGGGAGAGATATAGAACAAAGGAATGAAAGATATGCAAAAAATTAACGATGATAAAGACCATTGCCAACTGCCTGCTAGGTGAAAATGAGTTACAGACAATGAAACTCAACAAGACAAATTATTCTCAGCTTTAACTGGTGCCCCTTCCTGCAGTGTCCACACTGAGACACAACATTCTCATAGACTTTAGAGATACTGCGTGGAAACAGACCCTTTGGCCCACCGAGTCCACGCCGACCAGCGATCACCCCGTACACCAGCGCTATCCTACACACTGGGGGCAACTTACAATTTTACAAATAGCCGATTAATCTGCAAACCCGTGTAGGGAGGAACTGCAGACGTTGGTTTAAACGGAAGCCAGCCACAAAATGCTGGAGTAACTCAGCGGGACAGGCAGCATCTCTGGAGAAAAGGAACAGGTAATGTTTCGGGTCGAGACCCTTCATCAGACTTGTTTAAATAAAAGTGCTGCAGCTTCCCGAACAGGAGTTGCCTATTTCCTTCGCTCCATAGATGCTGCCTCGCCGCTGAGGTTCTCCAGCATTTTTGCCTAGCTAGGAGTTTAGGTATCATCGGCGGGAACAGGCGGGTATTGTTAAGAGAGATAATTAATTTTGTCCTTTTGAATTAAAAACTGGCTATCTACCTTTTAGGTATTCAATGCAGAGCGATGAAAGCACTTCTGTGTGGGGCCCCACCTGCTTTTGTTCTGTGTTTTATTCGAAGGCCAAGGAAATTGATGCCATTCTCCAGAATCATTGAAAGATTCAACTCTCCAAGGCTTTCCAGCAACTCCACAACTTCAAAGAAAAAGAGAAGAATCGAGGCCACTTGCCTTCCTCCCCCCCCCCCCCCCCCCACCCCCATTCCCAGACTTTACTTTAGAGATGTAGGTCAGAAACAGGCCCTTCGGCCCAATGAGTCTATGCCGACCAGCGGTCACCCCATACACTAGCACCATCCTACACACACCAGGGACAATTTACAATTTTACTGAAGCCAATTAACCTGCAAACTTGCACATCTTTGGAGTGTGGGAGGAAACCGGAGCGACCGGAAGAAACCCACGCAGGTCACGGGGGGAACGTGCAAACTCCTTACGGACAGCACCCGTAGTCAGGATCGAACCCAGGTCTCCGGCGCGGTGAGGCGGCAACTCTACCGCTGCGCCACCGTGCTGCCACTTATGTTTTCCGTTCCTCAACCCTGTTATTTGAAGCAATGTTGCTAGCTTCTGTTGCATTCTTGCTTTGAACGTATGACATGGAACATAACATGTAGAGCAGCACAGGTTTCCTGCTTGGAATACTTCCAACCATGGCGCAGCAGGCAAAATCCATTCAATGGAGAAACGTAAAGCTCATTTTTTTAAAAGTATACATTAAATTAAACTGTGGTGAGTGTGCAAGTGAGCAGGCGCTGGCGACCCTGGGCTTATCCTCGCGGCTCACTCTTGCCGCATGAGCGAGTACTGGTGGTCTCACGTTTGGCCCGGCAGCTCAGTCTTGGCCTCAAAGGAGACTCTGGCTGATCTAGGACTGTCCCGTCGTCCCAGTTTTTGTCTCAATGAGGAGGCCTTAAAACATAGAAAATAGGTGCAGGAGTAGGCCATTCGGCCCAGTACCGCCATTCAATATGATCACGGCTGATCATTCTAAATCAGTACCCTGTTCCTGCTTTTTTACCCATATCCCTTGATCCCGTTAGTCCTGAGAGCTAAATCTAACTCTCTCTTGAAAACATCCAGTGAATTGTCCTCCACTGCCTTCTGTGGTAGAGAATTCCACAGGTTCACAATTCTCTGGGTGAAATGGTTTTCTCTCATCTCAGTCCTAAATGGCCTACCCCTTATTCTTAAACTGTGTGACCCCTGGTTCTGGACTCCCCCAACATGGGGAACATTTTTCCTGCAGGCGGAAATGCTGCTGGTGATATTGGGCTGTCCCTGCAGTTCATTCTTGCCTCGAGAGGAGATGCTGACAGTCTCAGGCTTGTCCCGGCGGCTCAGTCTTGAAGGAGAAGGTGGCTGGTGATATTGGGTTGTCCCCAGCAGTTCAGTATTGGCCTCAAAGGAGGAGGCATTGGTGGTCTTGGGCTTGTCTGCTGGCTCCCTTTTTGTGCTCCAGGTAGGGTCACAGCCCCTCGTTGCCCGTGGGCAGGTGAGGAGGGTGAAGGACGAAGGTTGTTTTTTTCAGATTGGAGACTTGAACCAAGTGATGTGCCTCAGGGATCGGTGCAGGGCCCATTACTGTGTGGGTTTTATCAATGATTTGGATGAGAATGTACAAAGGATGATTAGTAAGTTTGCGGATGACACTAATGTCAGCGTGTCATAGATACTGAAGATAGTTATCAAAAATTACAGCAGGAATATGATCATTTTGTATTTTGGGAAGTCAATAGACAATAGACATTAGGTGCAGGAGTAGGCCATTCGGCCCTTCAAGCCAGCATCGCAATTCTATGTGACCATGGATGATCATCCCAAATCAGTACCCCGTTCCTGCCTTCTCCCCATATCCCCTGACTCCGCTTTCTTCAAGAGCCCTATCTAGCTCTCTCTTAAAAGTATCCAGAGAACCGGCCTCCACCGCCCTCTGAGGCAGTGAATTCCACAGACTCACAACTCTCTGTGTGAAAAAGTGTTTCCTCGTCTCCGTTCTAAATGGCTTACCCCCTTATTCTGAAACTGTGGCCCCTGGTTCTGGACTCCCCCAACATCGGGAACATGTCAAGCCTTTCACAGTGAATGGCAGGACCCTGGGGAATGTTGTAGAGCAGAGGGATCTAGGAGTACATCGTTGAAAGTGGCATCACAGGTAGGGTGATTAAGAAGGCATTCAGTACATTGCCCTTCATCAGTTAGGGAAAGGAGTAAAGAAGCTAGGATAATATGTTACAGTTATACAAAACATTGGTGGGGCCGTATTTGGAGTATTGTGTTCAAGTTTGTTCACCCTGCCACAGAAATTATGTCATTAAACTGGAAAGAATGTTGTGCAGAATTATGTTGTCATCATTTGAGGACCCAAGCTACAGGGAAAGGTTCAGCAGACTAGGACATTATTCATTGGAGCACAGGAGGATGAGGGGTGTTCTTAGAATTGTGTCTAAACTCATTAAGGGGAGCTACAGGGTGAAGGGGAACCAAGAGGACATAAATTTAAGGTGAGATGGGAAAGATTTGATAAGAACCTGAGGGGCAATTTGTTCACACAGAGAGTGGTGGGTATATGGAACGGGCTGCCCGAGGAGGTGGTTGTGGGAGGAACTACACCAACATTTTAAAGACATTTGGAGAGGTACGTGGATAGGAAAGGTTTAGAGGGATATGGGCCAAAAGAACAGGTGGGACAAACGTAGATGGGGCATTTTGGTTGGCGTAAGCAAGTTGGCTGCAAGCACCTTTTTCCATGTTGTATGACTCTATCATTCTGAGGGTTCTGACCCAAAATGTCACCTATTCCTTTTCTCTAGGGATGCTGCCCGAACTGCTGAGTTACTCCAGCACTTTGTGTCTACTTTTAGTATAAACCAGCATCTGAATTCTGAGGATTAACAGAAGGATTAACAGGAGTACACGTGTAGGAAGGAACTGCAGATGCTGGTTTAAATTGAAGGTAGACCCAAAATGCTGGAGTAACTGAGCAGGACAGGCAGCATCTCTGGAGAAAAGGAATGGGCGACGTTTCGGGCCGAAGAAGGGTCTGAAGAAGGGCCTCAACCTTGACCCAAAACGTCACCCATTCCTTCTCTCCAGAGATGCTGCCTGACACGCTGAGTTACTCCAGCATTTTGTGTCGCGTACATGTTTGGCAGATGGCTTTTGGCATTTTTCTGAAGAAAGGTGTTATTGCTGAGGTCAAGTCTAAGGGGCTTGACGTGCACATGATGTTGCAAATTTCACCCTGTGGTAGAATCATTAACGTAATTAGAAAATGTGTTGCTGAGGAGAATAAAAGGCAGAGTTGGTGAACTTGCAGAAGGTGTGCTTGTTGTTTCTCTTTCACATACAACAGAAGGTAATTTAACAAATGAGACTTTGAATAGCTGTTTTTTTTCTTCTCTTCCCCCCCCATTATGTACAACATTTACATATTCACATATTCTGCTGTGCTGCAGCAAGTAAAGGGCCTGTCCTACAAGCATGCAACTCCATGCGATGAGCGCGACCTAACGTGGTCGCTTGAGCCGTCCGGCGTCGCAGGGCCGGTTCCACTTCGATCGCCGGAGCCGTGCGGAATTGTGCGGAGTTCGCCCCGACATCGCGCGGGGCTCCGAAAAACTGACTATGTTCGAAAATTCCGCGCGGCAACGGCTTGTCGGCTTGTCGGCTCGCAGTCGCCTCGACGCATTACACACCGTCTCGACGTCGTGCCTCTGTGACCCTCTATGTGTGTGGCTCCGTGGCCCTCTGTGTGTGTGTGTGCCTCTGTGCCCCTGTCTGTGTGCCCCTCTCTGTCCTGGCGAACTTACCTTTAAGACTTCGCTCCAAGTTCGCCTCACTTTACACCGCATTGCGCCACTCACCCGACCTCCGCTCGGCCCTCACTGCCGGTTTGGTCGTGCTTGCCGCATGCAGGCGCATGCTGGTGGGAACGGCCCTGTACAGGGGATCACCCGACCTCCGCGCGGCCCCCGCTTCTAGTTTGATCGCGCTCATCGCATGGAGTCGGATGCTGGTAGGACAGGCCCTTAAGAATGTCATTGTCCCATGATGAGCGATAAAGCCCTCTTGACTCTTGACTCTAAACATTCCAGTGATCACTTGAACTCCACTTCTGAAATTCCCTCTCCAATAAAATCTGCCCTGAGGCAAAGCTTTTTCTGTTGCTGGATGTCGCGTGGAGTCTGGTTTGGTAAATATTTCCTGGATTCTAAGAAATGTTTTCCAAACTACCTTGGGGAGTCTATTCCAATCTTCTGAGTCACTGGTGTTTGGAGTTATCCAGAGAAGCACAACCCAGCACTGTAGCAGGCAACACAGCTTCATTAGAGCTGTGCAGGAAGGAGCTGCAGGTGCTGGTTTACACTGACGTTACACACAAAATGTTGGAGTAAGGTCATAAGTCATAAGGTCATTATCTCATTGAAACGTATAAGATTGTTAAGGGCTTGGACACTCTAGAGGCAGGAAACATGTTTCCGATGTTGGGGGAGTCCAGAATCAGGGGCCACAGTTTAAGAATAAGGAGTAAGCCATTTAGAACGGAGATGAGGAAACACTTTTTCTCACAGAGAGTGGTGAGTCTGTGGAATTCTCTGCCTCAGAGGGCAGTGAGGGCAGGTTCTCTGGATGCTTTCGAAAAAGAGCTAGATAGGGCTCTTAAAAATAGCGGAGTCAAGGGATATGGGGAGAAGGCAGGAACGGGGCACTGATTGGGGATGATCAGCCATGATCACATTGAATGGCGGTGCCGGCTTGAAAGGCCGAATGGCCTACTCCTGCACCTATTGTCTATTGTCTATTGTCTATTGTCTATTGTCTATTGTCATAAGGAATAGATCGGGTAGATGCTACTTGGCAGAAAACCAATTCTGAGAAATGGTCTCAACCCGAAACGTCACCCATTCCTTCTCTCCAGAGATGCTGCCTGTCCCGCGAAGTTATTCCAACCTATTCCATCCATCTTTGGGTCTCTTGCCCAGAGTAGGGGAATCGAGGACCAGAGGACACAGGTTCAAGGTGAAGGGGCAAAGATTTAAATAGGAATCTGGTGGGTAACTTTTTCACACAAAGGGTGGTGGGTGTATGGAACAAGCTGCCAGATGAGGTACAGTCGTTGATGCAGCGACTATCCCAACGTTTAAGAAACAGTTAGACAGGTACATGGATAAGACAGGTTTAGAGGGATATGGACCAAGCGCAGGCAGGTGGGACTAGTGTAGCTGGGACATGTTGGCCGGTGTGAGCAAGTTGGGCCGAAGGGCCTGTTTCCACACTGTATTAATCTATGACTCTATGAGTCTATTTGTATCTTACTTAGCCCTCCGTTTAGCAGCTTAATGAATGAATTACTAAAACAGATTGAATTAAAGGTTTAAGGTAGACAAAAATGCTGGCGAAACTCAGCGGGTGAGGCAGCATCTATGGAGCGAAGGTTTTGTGACCGACTGCATCTTCTGACGGGCTTCTGACATCTGGTTGTGTCTTCATCAACGTACTTTTCATCTCAGTTTAGAAGCGTGTGATGTTATTGTTGGCACAGCTCCACTCAGTACAGAACTGTGTGAGACGTGGCAGAGTGTGTAAAAAAAAACACATGGGACATTTTTTTCAGTTAGGTCGGGGTCCCTGCCAAGAAGCTGACCTCTCTCTATCATCTGATCAAACCCGGTGCTTTACCTTACGGTTTTTGCTTTGAATAGCCCGACAGAAAGGGAATGCTAAAGGACTTGTGTTCCACCCTTTCTCCTACCACTCGAGCAATCCGCTGATGTGTGTTGCCTGTGCAGCCCGGCACAGTGTCATATTACCCAGTCGGTTTGGAAAGCTAGGCTGAGGGGCAGGTCCCAGTACCGTAAGTGTAACTTTACGAACTCAGTGTGTGTCGTGACTGTGAGTGAGCCGGGTTAAGAAACGAATCGTTTTGTGTGTGCTTGTGCCTCTTGTGATTCACTCAAACCACAGCGTCTGGAGACGTCGGGGACCCTTAACTCTGCTTATGACTTCAGCAGCAAATCAGTTACGTCAAAACCAAACAGTAAAAGTGACCAACTTTGCAGAAGCACAACTCTTTCCGATTGATGCAAAGCAAAAAATCATCTCAGTGTAGTTTATTTAAAAAAAAATTTAAATTAAACATTCTGAGCTTATTTGAACTTTTCCAGTTACAGGATTTACAGTTTTTCACAGATACAGTTAACAACCTTTACAGGATTACAAGGTGGACAAAAATGCTGGAGAAGCTCAGCGGGTGAGGCTGCATCTATGGAGCGAAGGAATAGGTGACGTTTCGGGTCGAGACCCGGAAGGGTCTCGACCCGAAACGTCACCTGTTCCTTCGCTCCATAGATGCTGCCTCACCCTTAAGGGTCTCGACCCGAAACGTCACCTATTCCTGTGCTCCATAGATGCTGCCTCACCCTTAAGTGTCTCGACCCGAAACGTCACCTATTCCTTCGTTCCATAGATGCTGCCTCACCCGCTGAGTTTCCGGAAGGGTCTTGACTCGAAACGTCACCTATTCCTCTGATGACCCATTGGTAATTAACAACTTTATGCCTCTCCAAAGAGAAGGAAATGATACTGCTGTTCCATTTATTGCAAAAAAACCTGTGTTTTTTGTGTGCTGAACTACTATCTACCTCATAGGTGACCCTCGACTATCTTTGATCGGACTTTGTTGGCTTTACCTTGCACTAAACGTTATTCCCTTTTCATGTATCTGTACACTGTAAATGGCTCAATTGTAATCATGTGTTGTCTTTCCGCTGACTGGTTAGCACGCAACAGAAGCTTTTCGTATAATATTTTTTTTATTTGAAGTAAATAGTTTACAATATATAGCTTACTTTATAAACTAACACCTTAATTCAGTATTACTACAAATAGCATATCAATACATAATATCTTCTATTTTTATGGAAATAAAGAAAAAGATATATAAAAGAATAAAGAAAAAAGGAAAAATAAAAGGGAATAAAATAAAAAAAAAAATTTTCGCACATATATCAATTAAAAATTAAAAAGATAATTTGAAAAACAATAATATTACATATATATATATATATATATAAACAAAAACTAAAGACATTGTACGAGATACTATTTCATTCAGAAATATCTCTAATAAATACACAATATTATCAATTATAGGTAAGTTATTCGCATCGGATCCATAGGGTGCCCGTCGAAGCCGTGATTCCAAGAATAGCTACTTCTCTAAATACTGTATATATGGAGACCATAAAAGCAACAGAAGCTTTTCACTGTACCTCGGTACACGTGACAATAAACTAAACAAACTGTACTTATTAATTGAGCTGGTCGTAAGTTCACAGGACATGGGAGCAGAATGAGGCCATTTGGCCCATCGGGTCTACTCCGCCATTTATTCATGGCTCCTGTGTGTCAATGTGACAATGTCCATGTCAAAGTGTCTGGATGTGTAGGAAGGAACAGCAGATATTGGTTGAACCGTAGATAGACACACAATGCTGAAGTAACTCAGTGGAATCCTTTCCCACGGAAGGCTGTGGAGGCCATCAATGGATATTTTTAAAGCAGAGATAGATAGATTCTTGATTAGTACAAGTGTTAAAGATTACGGGGAGAAGGCAGGAGAGAATAGGGTTTGGAGGGGAAGATAGATCAGCCATGATTGAATGGCGAGTAGAATCGATGGGCCAAATAGCCTCATTCTGCTTCTATAACTTATGAACTTATGAGCGGGCCAGACAGCATCTCTGGAGTAAAGGAATAGATGTAGGGAAGAACTGCAGATGCTGGTTTAAACTGAAGATAGACACAGAAAGGTGGAGTAACTCAGAGGGTCAGACAGCATCTCTGGAGAAAAGGAATAGGTCTTCGGACCTATAGTTTCCGAGCTGTGATGTTGATGTGGTATTCAAGTATGTCGCTGGTCCTGATGTCTCACATCCCAAACTACATGTTGAAACATACAAACTGCCAGTATTGAACCTTTAACCATGGGATACCCAACGCACATCAGCTGCCTCATGGGTTTGGCCGAGCAAGCTTTGGGCTTTACGGCAAGGAAGTCAATGATGACTGAAGATCCAACTCCGCTACATGGACATTATCACATGTGTAGGAGGGGACCGCAGATGCTGGTTTAAACCGAAGATAGACACAAAGGTGCTGGGGTAACTCAGCGGGACAGGCAGCATCTCTGGGGAGAAGGAATGGGTGACGCTACGGGTTGAGACCCTTCTTCAGACTGCATGTACATCCATAGACATGAACACAGGAAACCGTCTTGGCATTTGAATTCGCACATCCACACAGGTGGGCTCTCAGGCACACCTTGCTCAGTGCTCCCTTCCTGAACTATGTCCTCCTCTCATCCTTTGAACCTTCTCGTGACCCTTCTCATTTCCAGTCATAGAAACATAGAAACATAGAAAATAGGTGCAGGAGTAGGCCATTCGGCCCTTCAAGCCAGCACCGCCATTCAATATGATCATGGCTGATCATCCAACTCAGTATCCCGTACCTGCCTTCTCTCCATACCCCCTGATCCCTTTAGCCACAAGGGCCACATCTAACTCCCTATTAAATATAGCCTCAACTACTTTCTGTGGCGGAGAATTCCACAGATTCACCACTCTCTGTGTGAAAATAAAAAGTATGTGTCCTCCCTCTTCTTCAATTTCCCTTCCCACAGATCTTCTCATCTCCTTCAGTCCCTCAGGAAATCAATGGACATTGGTCAGCGCAAGAAAATAAAACATCCGCCATGATCTTATTGAATGCGTTTGAGTTGAGTTCAGTTTATTGTCGCATACACCGAGGTACAGTGAAAAGCACTTGTCGTGTGCTAACCAGTCTGCGGAAAGACAATACATGATTACAATCGAGCCGTCCACAGTGTACAGATACATGATGAAGGGGTTAACATTTATTAAGTCATGTTTAGTGCAGGATAAAGTCCAGTAAGGTCTGATAGATAAAGTAAGAAATGCTGCTGTTGGAGTAGAGGTTTAAAAGAGTGGAGCGATGGTCGTGCGTGATGGCAGATCCACTTCTGTGACCTGCTCACAAGGAGTCGCCTGGCTTGGGCGCCATCTTGGATTGACGGATCACTGCTGAGAGGCAGAGTTCCCAATCGGAGCTCTGATTCCAGCTCTCGCTCCTCCAACTTCTGGCGTGGATCTCCAATTATTCATTCTACTTCAGATCGGGAAACTAGAGCTGATGTTGTTGACAAGATTAACTTCTTTGAATGAGGTACGGGAACACCCACTTCATTGCCCCCTGTGGGAGCAAGGCCCCAGGCCTCCATGTTGTAGTAATGTCTCATTTTTCACAAGGTCATAAGGAATAGGAGTAGAATTAGGCCATTCAGCCCATCAAGTCTACTCCGCCATTCAATCATGGCTGACCTATCTCTCCTTCCTAACCCCATTCTTCTGCCTTCTCCCCATAATCCCTGACACCCGTACCAATAAAGAATCTATCTATCTCTGCCTTAAAAATATCCACTGACTTGGCCTCCACAGCCTACCGTGGCAAAGAAGAAGGGTCTCGACCCTGAAACGTCACCCATTCCTTCTCTCCAGAGATGCTGCCTGTCCCGCTGAGTTATTCCAGCATTTTGTGTCCTCCCTGGATTTAAACCAGCATCTGGAGTTCTTTCCTACACATAATTAATAACTAGTTCATTCAAGGAGTTGTCCGCCACTCCTGCGACATTTCATAGATAACTCTTAGATTTTGAATCTAAGTTCAACTTGGATTCCCAGAGCGAGCAGAGAACCGACATGATCCCTATTCATTATCCATGGTCATGGTGCCAGGCTGCTAATGGGATTGTTTCTACCGACATGGTAACAGAATGCAAAGAGGCTTGTAATGGCTTAGTGTCCTTTTTAACACAACGCAGTATTGTATCTTTGACCGCCACAAGGACTCGGAAATATCAAACTCCGCTCTTTCAAATGCGGATCAAGTTCCACTGATTCCCTTTGGTCTCATTCAGTTCCAGGGGTGCCCGTCTCTGCACTAACGAGAAGTTGAACCTGCAGAGTGTCACAAAAGAGGCGAAATATGATGCTCCATATGTATGAGCCAACCCATTCTTTGACCACATTGATGAAGTTCTCACCAGCAATTTGCTTCCTTGATACTGACGTTCACAGGCTTCTCTCTCTCTCTCTCTCTCTCTCTCTCTCTCTCCACTGTCGCCTGCAAAAGTTACAACAGTTCACAAATACAGGTGAAACACCACGACTAATCAAGAAAGCCAAACAGCGGAACAGTGAATTGGAACATTGCAAACAACTTACTGGAATGTTGGCATTTATCAATAGACAATAGACAATAGGTGCAGGAGTAGGCCATTTGGCCCTTCCAGCCAGCACCGCCCTTCATAGAAACATAGAAACATAGAAATTAGGTGCAGGAGTAGGCCATTCGGCCCTTCGAGCCTGCACCGCCATTCAATATGATCATGGCTGATCATCCAACTCAGTATCCCGTACCTGCCTTCTCTCCATACCCTCTGATCCCCTTAGCCACAAGGGCCACATCTAACTCCCTCTTAAATATAGCCAATGAACTGGCCTCAACTACCCTCTATGGCAGAGAGTTCCAGAGACCCACCACTCTCTGTGTGAAAAAAGTCCTCCTCATCTCGGTCCTAAAGGATTTCCCCCTTATCCTTAAGCTGTGACTCCTTGTCCTGGACCTCCCCAACATCGGGAACAATCTTCCTGCATCTAGCCTGTCCAACCCCTTAAGAATTTTGTAAGTTTCTATAAGATCGCCTCTCAATCACCTAAATTCTAGAGAGTATAAACCGAGTCTATGCAGTCTTTGTTCATAAGACAGTCCTGACATCCCAGGCTATTTTTTAGAGTCCTATCTAGCTCTCTCTTGAAAGTATCCAGAGAACCGGCCTCCACCGCCCTCTGAGGCAGAGAATTCCACAGACTCACAACTCCCTGTGTGAAAAAGTGTTTCCTCATCTCCGTTCTAAATGGCTTATCCCTTACTCTTAATCTGTGGCCCCTGGTTCTGGACTCCCCCAACTGCCCCTTGAATCGCCATTCATGTCTCAATCTAGACCACACTGAGGGAGTATAGATTACGACAAAGGGTGGCGAGTGTGAACTGGTTACGCAACGCCAAGTTTACAAGCTAAAAGAGAGCAAACAGTGAGTGAGTCTGTGGAATTCTCTGCCTCAGACGGCGGTGGAGGCCGGCTCTCTGGATGCTTTCAAGAGAGAGCTAGATAGGGCTCTTAAAAATAGCGGAGTCAGGGGATATGGGGGGAAGGCAGGAACGGGGTACTGATTGGGGATGATCAGCCACGATCACATTGAATGGCGGTGCTGGCTCGATGGGCCGAATGGCCTCCACCTGCACCTACTGTCTATTGTCTATTGTCTATTGTCTATTGCCCAACAGTGAAAAAACAACTAAAAACGTATCTATTGCTGCATATAAGAAAAAATAGACAGCCCAGACAAAAGAGGAAGGAGCGACAGGGCAGTTTGAAGAGGAAGTTAAGAGGTTGAATACAAAGAGGCCTGCAAGATGATACACAATTACGGTGTCATTGAATTCTCCACTCCTAATTATAAACTTTTCTAACTTCACTTTTTGACAACCCATAAAGAGGCCGCCAACCCAGAAAGATGATAGTGAAATGCTAAAGGACCTGTCCCACTTGGCGATTTTTTCAGCAACTGCCGGCATCATTGACTGACGTATCAGGTCAGCGAAAAATTAGCGGCGTGATGCGGAGTGTCGCGGCGTGATGGTGTATTGACACGCGGTGGGTTTTCAAGTGTCGCAACATTTTTTTTGTCGCCGCTGGATTTTGAAATGTTCAAAATCTTCTGGCCACCCGGATATGACGCCGGCAGTTGCCGAAAAAATCGCCAAGTGGCACTGGCCCTAAGCCTAAAGGGCCTGTCCTACAAGCATGCAACTCTATGCGATGAGCGCGACCTAATGTGGTCGCTTGAGCCGTCCTGCATCACGGGGCCGGTCCCACTTCGATCGCCAGAGCCGTGCGGAATTGTGCGGAGTTCGTCCCGAGTTCGTCCCGACATCGCGCGGGGCTCCGAAAAACTGACTGTTCAAAAATTCCGTGCGGCAACGGCTTGTCGGCTCGCAGTCGCCTCGACGCATTACACACCGCCCCGACATCGTGCCTCCGTGAACCTATCTGTAGGTGCCTCCGTGCCCCTCTCTGTGTGTGGCTCCATGGCCCTGTGTGTGTATGTGCCTCTGTGCCCCTCTCTGTGTGCCCCTCTCTGTCCTGGCGAACTTACCTTAGACTTCGCTCCAAGTTCGCCTCACTTTGCGCCGCATTGCACCACTCACCCGACCTCCGCGCGGCCCCTACTGCCGGTTTGGTCGCGCTTGCCGCATGCAGGCGCATGCTGGTGGGAACGGCCCTGTACAGGGGATCACCCGACCTCCGCGCGGCCCCTGCTTCTAGTTTGATCGCGTTCATCGCATAGAGTTGCATGCTTGTAGGACAGGCCCTTAATGTTCTAACACAGGGGTCAGCGACCCATGGCCCATGGGCCGAATCCGGCCCGTAACCCGTAAAGGAAAGCCTGTGGCGGCACCCAGTGGTTAGGCCCCATTGCTCTGTGAGGCTGTAAAACAAATACGCCTGCGGGGCGGATGATTTCGGTTTACGGGCCGGATTCCGTTTTAGTTTTCACGATCATTGGTCAGCGCAGACTTGATTGGCTGAAGGGCCTGTTTCCACGCTGTATCTATAAACTAAACTAACAAAAAACACAGTAGTTCTGTGTTCTCTCCCAAGGCAAACTCTTGTAACAAAGCTCTCAGTACTTCACTCATTCTAATGGTCAGACCATTCTGTTCACATCCTTGACACAAGACTTGATTCCAAATGCTGTCACAATGGAACATCCCCACTGTCTGGCCTGTGACTGTTCACAGTAAAGAGGGGTTGTTTGAGCGGGGGACGTGTCAATGTTGGGGAACACATGTAAATGGCAGAAGGAGCACAGCATCTCGGAAGCTATCTACCTGCCCAACCCCCCCTGCCCCATTTATACCGTGTGTTTACCGCTTCTACACTCGCCCCACGAGCCAGCACAAAATCCACCTGGCTGCAATGACAGCAAACTTCCTCAAGCCTTGTCTTGTCAGAGGTTATAGGGAGAAGGCAGGAGAATGGGGTAAGGAGGGAGAGATAGATCAGCCATGATTGAAATTCTGGAGAAGACTTGACGGGCCGAATGGCCTAGCTCTACTCCTAGCACTCTCGATCTTTCGACCTTTGCGCGAGCAAATTCCCAACATTTATTCTGGCAAGCTCTGCGGACAGGCAGCAATTATTGAATTTGGCCGTGCAGTATTAGACTTGGCAGTTGCATGGAAAAGGTGGTGGCAACAAAGTCAATGAACTTCACGCTCATGTTGGGAGGAAGTTCAGGCCATACTGGTTCCATACAAGGGTGGCACAGTGGCGCAGCGGTAGTGTCGCTGCCTTACAGCGCTTGCCGCGCCGGAGGCCTGGGTTCGATCCCGACCGCGGGGGCTTGTCTGTATCCAGTTTCTACGTCCCCCCGCTTTCTCAGAGATCTTCGGTTTCCTCCCACACTCGTGCAGGCGTTTTGGTCCCTAGTGTGTGTGTAGGATAGTATTACTAAGCGGGGATCGCCGGTGGGCCGAAGGGCCTGTTTCCGCGCAGTATCTCTAAGCTAAACTAAAGCACACAACTATTTGTTCAATTCAGTTCAGTTTAGTTTATTGTCACGTGTACCGAGGTACAGTGAGAAATTTTTGTTGCGTGCTAACCAGTCAGCAGAATGGCAGTACATGATCACAATCGATCCATTCACAGTGTTTAGATGCGTGATAAAGGAATAACGTTTAGTGCAAAGTAAAGCCAGCAAAGTGCAGTCAAGGATAGTCCAAGGGTCACCAGTGAGGTAGGTAGTGGTTCTTGCCTTGTACACATTGTTGGGGAGGAAAAAGTGACGATTTCCAATAACAGATTTTATTGACGGCGTGCGATATTGTAAGCTGACAGTTCTATAAGATTGTTTGCTCCTGTGAAGGTAATGCAGAAACGTCCACTTCATTTACATCGCTCCCTGTCGTGAGCCAAGGCACATCAGGCCTCCAATTAATAATTAATTAATGAGCGGAAAGTCTGCCGCTCCTGTGACATTTTACAGCGGATGCTCAGGTTTTGAAATCTCTGTCATAGAAAAATAGAAAATAGGTGCAGGAGTTGGCCATTCGGCCCTTCGAGACAGCACCGCCATTCAATATGATCATGGCTGATCATCCAAAATCAGTACCCCGTTCCTGCTTTTTTACCCATATCCCTTGATTCCGTTAGCCCTGAGAGCTAAATCTAACTCTCTCGTGAAAACATCCAGTGAATTGGCCTCCACTGCCTTCTGTGGCAGAGAATTCCACAGGTTTACAACTCTCTGGGTGAAAACGTTTTTCCTCATCTCAGTCCTAAATGGCCGACCCCTTATTATTAAACTGTGCGACCCCTGGTTCTGGATTCCCCCAACATCGGAGAACATGTTTCCTGCATCTAGCCTATCCAATCCCTTTAGAATTTTATATGTTTCTATAAGATCCCCTCTCATCCTCCAGTAAATACAAGCCCAGTCGACCCATCCTTTCATCATCTGCAGGTCCCGCCATCCCGGGAATTGACCTGGTGAACCTACGCTCAGTTCAGTTCAACTTTAATTCTCAGTTTGAGCAGGTACCTCCTCGATCCCCCTCCCCTCCTTCATTATCCGAGTTCATGCTACCAGGGTTGCTAATGGGGCTGTAACTTTCTTCAGAGTAAGAAAATGCAGTGAGGCACCTAATGGGGCTGTTGCTTTTCTTCACAGCAACACAATGCCACATTGTAAGCCCCGCAGCTCACAAACGCTCAGAGATATCAAACTATGCAGCTTCAATGCAGATCAAATTTCAATTGATTCACTTTGGTCTCATTTAGTTGCGGAGGTGACCATCTCTAGAACAAATGTGAAGCTAAATCAAACCCGTATCACAATGGGCTGAAACGTGATTCTCTCTGTGTCTGAGTTCATCTATTCTTCAGCCATGGTGATGAGGTTCTCACCAGCAATTCACCTTCCAGCTTCTGACATGTTCACAGGCTTCTCCTTTCTCTCACCTGCAAGATTAAAACTGTAACAAATACAGGTGAAATAGGGAACATTACAGCATTTAACTGTTATAAAATGACATTCGAGCAGCTCGCATGTTGGCATCTGTCATCGACCCTTGCCTCTATCTGGAGCTCCCTGTGGGAGCACACATGACCATGAAACAACAAACAGACAGATAGTTACCAGAGACAGCGCAGAGAACCAAAGGGCATCAAGTCAAGAGTGTTTTATTGACAGACGTCCCGGAACAGAAACAACGAAATTCTTACTTGCAGCAGCACAACAGAATATGTGGACAGAGTAGTCTGTCAAACCCATAAAATAAACAACCAAAAACAACATTATATTTATTACAAGTATATATATATGTATATTATTTTGTGCTGCTACAATAAGAATTTCATTGTGTGTATATATATATATATATATATATATATATACACACACATACACACACACACACATATATGCGCACACACACATATGTACTGTATATATATGTGTAAGAAGGAACTGCTGGTGCTGGTTTAAACCGAAGATAGACACAAAATGCTGGAATAAGAATTAGGGGTAAACCATTTAAAACGGAGATGAGGAAATACTTTTTCTCACAGAGAGTTGTGAGTCTGTGGAATTCTCTGCCTCAGAGGCCGATTCTCTGGATACTTTCAAGAGAGAGCAAGATAGGGCTCTTAAAGATAGCGGAGTCAGGGGATATGGGGAGAAGGCAGGAACGGGGTACTGATTGGGGACGATCAGCCATGATCGCATTGAATGGCGGTGCTGGCTTGAAGGGCTGAATAGTCTACTCCTGCACCTATTGTCTATCGTCTATTGTAGTTCAGCGGGACAGGCAGCATCTCTGGAGAGAAGGAATGGGTGAGGTTTCGGGTAGGTTTTCTGCGGGTGCTCCGTTTTCTTCCCACATTCCAAAGACGCTCAGGTTTGTGACTTCTGTAAATTTATAAAATTGTAATATTGTAAATTGTCCCTGGTGTGTGTCGGATAGTGCTAGTGTACGGGGTGATCGATGGTCCGTGAGGACTCCCAGTTTCATGCTGAGTCTCTAAGGTCTAAAGTAAACTTTATTCTGCCTCAGAACAGATTAACCGAGGATCGGGAAGTGGAGGGGCCATTAAGAAAATGGAATTTATAATTTATAAATTCTATCAAAGGGCAGCACGGTGGCGAAGCAGTAGAGTTGCTGCTTACAGCGCTTGCAGCGCCAGAGATCCAGGTTCAAGCCCGACCACAGGTGCTGTCTGTGCGGAGTTTGTACGTTCTCCCCGTGACCTGTGTGGATTTTCTCCGAGATCATCAGTTTCCTCCCACACTCCAAAGACGTGCAGGTTTGTAGGTTAATTGGCTTGGTATCATTCTAAATTGTCCCTGGTGTGTGTGGGTTAGTGTTAATGCCGGTCGGTGGGCTGAAGGGCGCTGTATCTCGAAACCAAACTGCACTAAAAAAAATTAAATTTCATACAAACATTTTAAGTGAATCAGTTCAATCTGAAACCGGGATTTTAAATGGGAGTAAAATCTTGTCGCAAAATTATGAGATGTAATTTGGCTCTTGCCGTTGGAGATACTACTTTAAAAGATATGACTGATACTTAAGGAATTGATGCATAGTTCGTAGTTAGGTTTTGGTCCCGTTAAGCCCTCTTAAATCCACCAGGTGAAAGTGGTCCAAGAGTGGCCTTATAATGTTGCCAAAAATGAGGAGCTCGAAGGATTGGGACACTTTCAGCATCCAGACAAACCAGGGCATTAATAAAGAAAGGGAGGATAAAATGCAAGAATAGAATTGAATAGAATACCTTTTATTGTCATTCAAACAGACAATGTCCGAACGAAATTTCAATCCTGCAGTCATGACATTACAAAAAAAAACCCGAGACACACAATTAACACAGTGGATCTCCATAGGCAACTGATCACATTTCCTCCAAGGTAGACAAAAATGCTGGAGAAACTCAGCGGGTGAGGCAGCATCTATAGAGCGAAGGAATAGGTGACGTTTCAGGATCGAGACCCTTAACGGTGAGGCAGCATCTATGGAACGAAGGAATAGGTGACGTCTCGGGTCGAGACCCTTAAGGGTGAGGCAGCATTGATGGAGCGAAGGAATAGGTGACGTTTCGGGTCGAGACCCTTCCGGGTCGAGACCCGAAACGTCACCTATTCCTTCGCTCCTCGATGCTGCCTCACCCACTGAGCTTCCCCAGCATTTTTGTCTACCTTCGATTTTTCCAGCATCTGCAGTTCCTTCTTAAACAAAGGCCCCTTAACTACCACTGCCCCAATTAACCCTCCTTGATACGGCATAGTTTAGTTTAGTTTAGTTCAGATATACAGCCCAGAAACCGGCCCTACAGCCCACCGAGTCCGCACTGATCAGCGATCCCCGCATATTAACACCACCCTACGCACACAAGGGACAATTTACATTTATATCAACCCAATTAACCTACTAACCTGCACATCTTTGGAGTGTGTGGTTGCCTCAGGAGCTTCAAACGGCCCGATCATGGGGGCTTCGATCGCCCTGACACGAGAGCTTCGATAGCCCCGATGGGTGGTTCAACTGCCCCGACAGCGGGAGAATAAAGAGTAGAAGACGATTGGACTTTATTGCCTTCCATCACAGTGAGGAATGTGGGGAATCCGCTGTGGTGGAAGTTTATGTCAACTTTCATATAGTTGTGTATCTTGTTGCTTTTTCTTTTAGGATGGCTATATGGTAATTTGAATATCACTGTACCTGAATTGGTTCACGTGACATTAAAAGACCACCTTTGAAACTATTGAACAGGTTGCCAGAGGAGGTAGTTGAGGCAGGGACTATTGCAATGTTTATGAAACATTTGGACAGGTACATGGTTAGGACAGGTTTAGAGGGATATGGGTCAAGCTCAGGCAGGTGGGACTAGTGTAGATGGGACATGTTGGTCGGTGTGGGCAAGTCGGGCCGAAGGGCCTGATTCCACGCTGTGTAACTCTTTATGGCTGAGGGCTCTGGGGGTCTGGCATTGTGGGGAAGTTGAAGTCTGGGTAAGACGAGATTGAACGGCAGAACCGGTGGCTTCTATTTTTTTGGCATTTTGTGTAATAAGAATTTACTTCTCTGAGAGAGAGAAATGTACTATTGTCAATGCAAATGACGGGTTTAAAAAATTTATATTTGTAGGTTCACGAGGTTAATCACTGGGATGGCGGGACTGTCATATGAGGAAAGATTGGACTGACTGGGCTTGTATTCACTGGAGTTTAGAAGGATGAGAGGGAGATCTTATAGAAACATATAAAATTATAAAAGGACTGGACAAGCTGGATGCAGGAAAAATGTCCCCAATGTTGGGCGAGTCCTGAACATGGGGCCACAGTCTTAGAATAAAGGGGAGGCCATTTAAAACTGAGATGAGAAAAATACTGTTTGACCCAGAGAATTGTGAATTTATGGAATTCCCTGCAACAGAAGGCAGTGGAGGCCAATTCACTGGATGAATTTAAAAGAGAGTTAGATAGAGCACAGGGGGCTAGCGGAATCAAGGGATATGTGGAGAAGGCAGGCACGGGGTATTGATGGTGGATGATCAGCTATGATCACAATGAATGGCGGTGCAGGCTCAAAGGGCCAGATGGCCTACTCCTGCACCTATTTTCTATGTTTCTATATGGCTTTGAAACAATCCCTCGTGAAGAAGAAAACGAGGACTTTTCTGTGAATGCATGTGCTGCCAGAGAGTGTGTAGGAAGGAACAGCAGATGCTGGTTTAAATCGAAGATAGACATCTGTTAAGCAGACCTTCCCTGGCAGCACACAAATGCTGGAGTGACTCAGGCAGCATCTCTGGAGAGAAGGAGTGGGTGGACCCAGTCTGAAGAAGGGTCTCGACCCGAAACGTCACCCATTCCTTCTTTCCAAGAAGTGCTGCCTGTCCCGCTGAGTTACTCCAGCATTTTCTTGTCGGGAATGGACTGCTCAACAGATGCTCAGTGTTGCTCGAATGTAAGATTTCCTTCACCCACTTGTTACAACTGAAAGTGATTCATTTGAAAGACCAAAGTACCAAGCAGTTTTAGAACGATTCACGCAAGCAGATGGTGATAATAAGTTGTTTCAATTAGTGAGCGTAACATGGAGGTTTGTAGCAGTTCAATACACTGGAGGAGAATATTCCTCCCATTGCTCGAACAATCCCAAATTAACTCAGCTGCCCAATTCTTTCTGCTTTCGTAGCTTAAACATTTAAGGATAAGGGGGAAGTCCTTTAGGACTGAGATGAGAAAAACATTTTTCACACAGAGAGTGGTGAATCTGTGGAATTCTCTGCCACAGAAGGTAGTTGAGGCCATTTCATTGGCTATATTTAAGAGGGAGTTAGATGTGGCCCTTGTGGCTAAAGGGATCAGGTGGTATGGAGAGAAGGCAGGTACGGGATACTGAGTTGGATGATCAGCCATGATCATATTGAATGGCTCGAAGGGCCGAATGGCCTACTCCTGCACCTATTTTCTATGTTTCTACGTTTCTATGTGGTTACATTTCCTCTTAATGTGCACCATTCTCTGCCTCAATTAGTTAAAGTGACAAAGTACTCCATTGTTCAGCAGCCCGTCTTTCAAATTCCACCCAAATCATAGAAACATGGAAACATAGATAATAGGTGTTGGAGTAGGCCATTCAGCCCTTTGAGCCAGCACCGCAATATGATCACGGCTGGTCATCCAAAATCAGTACCCCGTTCCTGCTTTCTGTTCATATCCCTTGATTCCGTTAGCCCTATATCTAACTCTCTCTTGAAAACATCCAGTGAATCGCCCTCCACTGCCTTCTGTGGCGGAGAATTCCACACATTCACAACTCTCTGGGTGAAAAGGTTTTTCCTCATCTCAGTCCTAAATGGCCGACCCCTTATTCTTAAACTGTGACCCCTGGTTCTGGACTCGCCCAACATGGGGAACATTTTTGCTGCATCTACCCTGTCTAATCCTTTAAGAATTGTATATGTTTCTATAAGATCCTCTCGCATTTTTCTCAGTGACAATACATTGATGAGTGATGACTCTATGCTACAAACTCAATAACCGACAAACGTTTTTAAATAATGATTAACAGGAATTGAAAGCCTCACAGAGTGGGTTTGCTGCAAAGGTAAAATGTAGGAACTGATGGATCATAGAAACGTAGAATAATTTTGAGACAAAAGGGCGGCACGATGGCGCAGCGGTGGAGTTGTTGCCTCACAGCGCCAGGGACCCCGGGTTCCATCCTGACTACGGGTGCTGTCTGTACGGAGTTTATACGTTCTCCCTGTGACCTGCGTGGGTTTCTTCTGAGAAATTCGATTGCCTCCCAACCTCGAAAGACATGCAGGTTTGTAGGTTAATTGGCTTCGGTAAGTTGTAAAATTGCCCCGAGCGTGTCACATAGCATACGGGGTTGGCACAGAGTCAGTGGGCCGAAGGGCCTGTTCTCCTTGTGACCGCGTGGGTTTTCACCGGGTGCTCCGGTTTCCCCCCACGCTCCAAAGACGTGCAGGTTTGTAGGTCAATTAGCCTCTTTAAGTTGCCCCAATGTGTGTCGGGTAGAACTAGTGCGCGGGAGATCGCTGGTCGGCATGTACTCGGTGGGCCGAAGGGCCTGTTTCCACGCTGTATCTCTAAAACGTAAACTAAACTACAGCAGTAGACTTGGGAATCCAACTATATGCGGCTTAAAAAATCTGGTCTCGGGCTGCTGCTCCAAAGATCCACTATCCAGACCCCTCACCATTTCATATACTGCCAGCAAGTCTCTGCAAAGCCTTCTCCAAAATAAATAAGCCCCCAAACACACTATCGATCTTTGTAGTTGTTGCCTTTCATCCCAGAACCATAGTGGCCAGTCATTGTTAAGATATTTTTGTTTTGGGCGGCACGGTGGCGCAGCGGTAGAGTTGCTGCCTTACACTGCCCGAGACCCGGGTTCAATCCCGACTGCGGGTGCTGTCTGTACGGAGTTTGCACGTTCTCCCCGTGACCTGCGTGGATTTTCTCCGGAATCTTCGGTTTCCTCCCGCACTCCAAAGACGTCCAGGCTTGTAGGTTAATTGGCTTTGGTAAAATTGTAAATTGTCTAAAGTATCATCAGTAACAGTCTGTCCGAGGAAGGGTCTCGACCCGAAACGTCACCTATTACTCCGCTCCATAGATGCTGCCTCACCCGCTGAGTTTCTCCAGCATTTTTATCTACCATCAGTAACATCAATGTACTCCTTACCATTTATACTGGCCTGTCTGCTCGCTCAATCGGTGAAGAATTTACAAATGGCGGTCACTGAGGACAAGAGGTGGATACACGCAGGCACGTTTTTACATAGAACGTGAATAAGCGACATATCAGGTTATGGACAGAAAAGATTCAATGGAGTATCTGAGCCGTGTTTGAGGAGTCGTTTACCTGGTGAAGATCATATTTGTGTAGATGGGAGTTTTCATTCATAGAAACAAAGAAATTAGGTGCAGGAGTAGGCCATTCGGCCCTTCGAGCCTGCACCGCCATTCAATATGATCATGGCTGATCATCCAACTCAGTATCCCGTACCTGCCTACTCTCCATACCCCCTGATCCCTTTAGCCACAAGGGCCACATCTAATTCCCTCTTAAATATAGCCAATGAACTGACCTCAACTACCCTCTGTGGCAGAGAGTTCCAGAGACTCACCACTCTCTGTGTGAAAAAAGTCTTTCTCATCTCAATCTTAAAGGATTTCCCCCTTATCCTTAAGCTGTGACCCCTTGTCCTGGACCTCCCCAACATCGGGAACAATCTTCCTGCATCTAGCCTGTCCAACCCCTTAAGAATTTTGTAAGTTTCTATAAGATCCCCTCTCAATCTCCTAAATTCTAGAGAGTATAAACCGAGTCTATCCAGTCTTTCTTCATAAGACAGTCCGGACATCCCAGGAATCAGTCTGGTGAACCTTCTCTGCACTCCCTCTATGGCAATAATGTCCTTCCTCAGATTTGGAGACTAAAACTGTACGCAATACTCCAGATGTGGTCTCACCAAGACCCTATACAACTGAAGTAGAACCTCCCTGTTCCTATACTCAAATCCTTTTGCTATGAATGCTAACATACCATTCGCTTTCTTCACTGCCTGCTGCACCTGCGTGCCTACTTTCAATGACTGGTGTACCATGACACCCAGGTCTCGCTGCATCTCCCCTTTTTCTAATCGGCCTCCATTCAGATAATAGTCAGATAATAGTCAATATTCAGGGTTGGTTAGATGAATGCGTAGGAAGGAACTGCAAATGCTGGTTTACACTGAAGATAGACGCAAAACGCTGGAGTAACTCAGCGGGTCAGGCAGCATCTCTGGAGAGAAGGAATGTGTGGCGTTTCGGGACGGAAGCTTTCTTCAGACAGTCTGAAGAAGGGTCCCGACCTGAAATGTCACCTATTCCTTCTCTCCAGAGATGCTGCCTGACCCGCCGAGTTACTCCAGCGTTTTGTGTCTATCTTCGGTTAGATTAATGTCTGGCCCTCTGCAACCATCACTGTCAGTAAATCAGCATTGCCTTTTTCTGTTTGTCAGGACTGCAGTAATAGGCTGTCAAGCGACCTGCACTTGGTGTTCGATTTCTATTTATATAAATAACGTAAGAGGAACGAAGGTGAAGAAATAGGATGATGTCAAATTATGGAAATAGCAAACTATGGAGAAAAAATGCAGAAGATTGAAGGATTTACCAAATGTAATTAAATCCAAGGTTTTGAATGAAAGGATAACAGAATAAAAGGACTTACCTGTAGAATGGAGATGAGGAGGAATTTATTTATCCAGGCGTCAGTCAATCTGTGGACTTCATTGCCACAGACAGTGCTGGAAGCCAAGTTATTGGGTATTTTTAAAGCCGAGATTGGGCGTCAAAGCTTATGGGGAGAAGGCAGGAGAATGGGGCTGAGAGGGAAAGATAGATCAGTCATAATCAAACGGCAGAGTCGACAATGGGCAGAATGGCCAAATTGTATTTCAATGTCTTATGATCTTATGAATAACTGGATATTTTATTCAACTTCTTCCAATTCCTGTCATCCCAGGAATGAGGTGGTCGATGGACACAAAAGGCGGAAGTTTCTCAGTGGGACAGGCAGCATCCCTGGAGAGAAGGAATGGGTGACGTTTCAGGTCGAGATCCTTCTTCAGACTGGAGCCTGAAGAGACTGAGTCTGAAGAAGAGTCTCGATCCAAGTCGTCACCCATTCCTTCTCTCAGGAGATGCTGCCTGTCCCGCTGAGATACTCCAGCATTTTGTGCCTATCTTCGGGTTAAACCAGCAGCTGCAGTTCCTTCCAACACAAAGAGGTGGTAGAAACATAGAAAATATGTACAGGAGGAGGCCATTTGGCCCTTTGAGCCAGTACAGCAGGAGCCAGGGGAAGAGCTAGCTCTGGAGATCAGATCCAGATCAGCACTGGATTTTATTAGTGCTATGGTGCTATTAATGCCTGCCCAACCTCTCCCTATAGTTCAGGCCCCTCAAGCCTGGCAACATCCTCATGAATCTTCTCTGCACCCTTTCCAGCTTGACAACATCCTTCCTGCTATCGACACAGCAAGCTGGAGTAACTCAGTGGGTCGGACTGTATCTCTGGATAAAAGGACCAGTCCCTGAGCCTCCACGCTGCCGACATCCTTGCTATAGCTGCGTGTCCAAACCAGAAAATGCAATACTACAAATGCGGCCTCACCAATTTCTCGTGCCACTGTAACACCGTATCCCAACATCTGTACCCAGTGCCCTGCCCAATGAAAGCCAATGTCCTGAAAGCCTTTTTGGCCATGCTACCTACCTGTGACGCCACTTTGAAGGAGCTATGAACCTGTGATCGCTAAATCCCTGCATTCCCCATTACTACTTATGGCCCCGCCATTCACTGTGAATGTCCTGCCCTGGTTTCCAGAACCAGGGGCCACAGTTTAAGAATAAGGAGTAAGCCATTTAGAACGGAGACGAGGAAACACTTTTTCTCACAGAGAGTGATGGTTCTCTGGAATTCTCTGCCTCAGAGGGGGGTGAAGGCAGGTTTTCTGGATGCTTTCAAGAGAGAGGTAGACAGGGCTCTTAAAAATAGCAGAGTCGGGGGATATGGGGAGAAGGCAGGAACGGGGTACTGATTGGGGATGATCAGCCATGATCACATTGAATGGCAGTGCCAGCTCGAAGGGCAGAATGGCCTACTCCTGCACCTATTGTCTATTGTCTATTGTCTAACCTCATTGGCGTAGAGACCATAGAAAGATGCAGCAGTATTCATGATCTATAATACTTAAAATGCATGAATTAATAAGTTTATTGGCCAAGTATTCACATACAAGGAATTTGTCTTGGTACTCGGCCCGCAAATGACAACATGCCATACAGTGACAGTTAGGAATGACACATAAAACATTAAACATTAATAATAAAACATTATTGATTAAACACGTGAATTAAATAAAATACCAGGGCAAAAGGAGGCTACAGATTTTTGTTTAAGAAAGAAATGCTGGAGAAACTCAGCGGGTGAGGCAGCATCTATGGAGCGAAGGAATAGGTGAGGTTTCGTCACCTATTCCTTCGCTCCATAGATGCTGCCTCACCCTTAAGGGTCTCGACCCGAAACGTCGCCTATTCCTTCGCTCCATAGATGCTGCCTCACCCTTAAGGGTCTCGACCCGAAACGTCACCTATTCCTTCGCACCATAGATGCTGCCTCACTCTTAAGGGTCTCGACCCGAAACGTCACCTATTCCTTCGCTCCATAGATGCTGCCTCACCCTTAAGTCTATTGTCTATTGTCTATTGGTTGACTTCCCAGATTACATCACTTATCTACATTGAACTCCATGCAGCATTCTCCAGCCCACTTGCCGAACTGATCAAGATACTGCCATCATTTTTGATAGCCACCTTTTCTATCTACAATACCTCCCACTTTAGTGTCATCTGCAAACATACTAAACATGCCTTCTACATTCTCATCCAAATCATTCACAAGAAACATGAACAGCAATGGGCCCAGCACTGATCCCTGAGACATACCACTAGTAGGGTTGCCAACTGACCCGTATAAGCCGTATTTATATAGAGCTAGATTGGTTTCGCCCTTGTCCCGTATTTGACTGCTGCTACTCGGGTCGAGGGGACTGTCGGGTCGGAGCGCCGCGTCCGGCCCCGCCTCACCCGTCCCGACGTAGTGGAGCCCATGGAGTGCAGCAGCAGCAGCAGAGCCTCGCCTGTGGCCCGTGGCCCCGTCGTTCGGTCGGCAGCCCGGCCCTTCGGACCTTCGCTGACCGCCGGCACCACCATCACCCCTCTTTCTCATGGCCGATCATCGGTTCATGAGCTGGACGGGGCGCCGGACTTTGCGCGTGACTCAGTGTGTTTTCTACTCACTGTATTCACTTGACCTGGGATTGGGATGGCCGGACGTCCATATGAAGAAAGACTGTATAGACTCGGCTTGTACTCGCTGGAATTTAGGAGATTGAGGGGGGATCTTACAGAGGCTTACAAAATTCTTAAGGGGTTGGACAGGCTAGATGCAGGAAGATTGTTCCCGATGTTGGGGAGGTCCAGAACAAAGGGTCACAGTTTAAGGATAAGGGGGAAATCTTTTAGAACCGAGATGAGAAGATCTTTTTTCACACAGAGAGTGGTGAGTCTGTGGAATTCTCTGCCACAGAAGGTAGTTGAGCCCAGTTCATTGGCTATATTTAAGAGGGAGTTAGATGTGGCTAAAGGGATCAGGGGCTATGGAGAGAAGGCAGGTATGGGATACTGAGTTGGATGATCAGCCATGATCACATTGAATGGCGGTGCAGGTTCGAAGGGCCGAATGGCCTACTCCTGCACCTATTTTCTATGATTCTATGACCTTTCTTCCTTCACACCACTCAATATAATGTAATACATTATACACTACCTTGTGGCACTGGAATTAATGTCAGAGAGATACAAGATCTTGAATTTTATCTGCAATATATGTTGCAGTTCAAAGATCCATTGGATTATTTTAAATATGTTTTGAATGAGTTGAGGACCAATATTGTACACTGCCACCCTTTGTATTTAATGTTGGCACCTTATTAATTTGTTTATAATGCAGAATATTGGATTTACATGTTTGGTCAAATTAAATTACTGGACATAGGACTGTACATTCAGTCTGAAGAAGGGTCTTGACGTCACCTATTCCTTCGCTCCATAGATGCTGCCTCACCCACTGAGTTTCTCCAGCATTTTTGTCCACCTTCGATTTTCCAGCATCTGCAGTTCCTTCTTAAACAGAGATGACTTATTGCCTGGTTTTGCCCCAGAATAACTGCAGCCTTGTTAAAATCACGTTTTAAAAAAAAAATCTACACATATTGCATTCCAAATAGCAGCAGAGTTTAAATGTCCATTTTATATTTGAGCCTTGAAATGTCCCTATGTTTCCCCCCACCCCGTTCCTGCGTTAAAATGTGTGTTTTAAATAGGGCTTTGAGTATGAAAGCTTTGAATGGAGGGAAGTATGCACTTGTTTCATAAATAGAAGCTCACAGTAACATTTTGTTTGCTTCACACTGGTATTGTGCCTTCATTAACGCCCGTTCTTTGAGGTACCTCCAGTGCTGAGAGCGAGAGGGGATAATGAGTATTGTCGCAGTTGTTAATTCCAGGGTCTTCTCATTGGCTGCTGATAAGCATCAACTGCTAGTGGCCTTCCCACTTCAAGCACAGAAAGGGTTGGCTCTCTCAGTTTTGCTGAGGCTTTCCATGTGTATTGAATATCATCTGTGGACCCATTCTAAGTGAGAGAGGCTGGGCAAAAGGGATGGATAGAGACTCTGCATCTCTGTACTATTTCTTGCTCTGACTTACTGTGCTGGAACGCTGTGAGTGTGTGATTATTATTTCTCTCTCTCCTCTCTCTCTCTCTCTCTCTCTCTCTAATGCAATTCAGTGCCAACTGACGACCAAACAATCAGAAGCCGTGCTGAAGAGATTCCCAAAACCAGCTCAATCTCTCTCTCTCTCTCTCTCTCAATCTCTCTCTCGCTCTCTCTCTCTCTGTGTTAGCACACCAGCTGAAAAAGTTCAACACCAGAGATCAACAAGTGAATGCTCAGCTAACGCAACAGTTGTTCACTGTTCATTGAGGAAGAAAAAAAGATCCAATACCAGAGTGACTATTCATGTAAGTAAGATTCAACAAAAACATTGTTGAAATTGTGGGACTGATTGTTCTTGTTCTGAATAGTAATATATAACGAGATGTATTTTGGAAAAGGAGCTTTGCAATTCCATATGATTTCATTTTTATACAGTCATCGGAGAATTATGTTATGTAGGTATCTCTGCCGATGTGCGGTACTCAGTGAAAAGTTCTCAAATACCTTTATCTCTGTGCGACGTGCATGACTTTCGGTACAATGTTGATAACTGTGTTTGGTGCAGATGCTGATGGAGGGAGCATTATGTTTGTGGGATAGAGAAACTAGTTCAAGATCTCCAAGGTACTTTGAAATGTTGGGACCAAATCATAGAGTTATAGAGGTCATGAAGTCTACGAGCAACTGAGATGCAGCTGATGATGGTTCCAGAGGCA
Organism: Raja brachyura; assembly: GCA_963514005.1. The sequence continues at coordinate 3,516,093 of OY740810.1, read as the reverse complement.
TGGAAAGATACAGGTCACCAAACGTGACAACGGCTAAGAAATGGACTTAAACAAACTCGGCCTAGACCAATAAGAGTGTCAGAGGTTATGGGGAGAGGGCAGGAGAATGGGGTTAGGAGGGAGAGATAGATCAAACATGATTGAGTGGTGGAGTAGACTTAATGGGCCGAATGGCCCAATTCTGCTCCTATCACTTATGATCTTGTGATCTTATCAATCACTTGGCAACCCGAACCCAAGAGAGATGAAGATCAAAAATCAAAATCAAAAAATCAAAAAATCAAAATCAAAAATCAAAATTAAAATAATCAAAATCAAAAATCAAAAAATTACAAATAAATACAACGCCTGAGGGAATTGTGAAGAGGGGTGATAACACTGACTGTGCGTTCTACAGTTTCGCCCATATTCATTATAGGTCAAATTGACAAAATATACATGAATAGGAATGCTTGAGATGCTACGGGTTGAGTTATTCAATCAAGCATTGATTGAGAGGCACAGTTACCTACGTCTAAGAGAGATATTCTCGAGATCTTGGTCACGGCTCAAGGATTGAGAGACGAAACTCAGAAAACAGACTCGAGGAAATAAGAAACAGCTCATGAAATCTGAGAAACTGAAGGGTGCAGGTCACAAATATAAGAGAAATGAAGAGAGGCAAGCCAGTGACAAATGCCAAATCACTCGTCAAGTATCACCTATCAAATCAAAGAGATTTATATATTGTGAAGTTAAGACATCTAAGTGGATTGCCAGCACAACGATCAAGCGAGACAGACTTAGAGATGTATCCAATCCAGATAACATAGAAACATAGAAAATAGGTGCAGGAGGAGGCCATTCGGCCCATCGAGCCAGCACCGCCATTCATTGTGCGAATGGCTGATTGTCCCCTATCAATAACCCGTGCCTGCCTTCTCCCCATATCCCTTGACTCCACTGCCCTCTGAGGCAGGGAATTCCATAAATTCACAACTCTCTGGGTGAAAAAGTTTTTTCTCACCTCAGTCTTAAATGACCTCCCCTTTATTCTAAGATGGCCTCCCCTTTATCCTAAGATGACCTCCCCTTTATTCTGAGAGGGACTGAAGGATTTAGGAACAAAAAACATCGAAGGCAATTGCAAGACAAGAGCACAGAATACAAGGGTGAAACTAACACAATGAAAGGCAAGGGTCACCAAATCTCAAAGATGGAGGGGCTTGGTTAGCAAATTTAAGGGAGACCGAAAATGAATACATTCTCCTTCCCATTCCCACAGCAATCTTTCTACCCTGGGCCTCCTCCATTGCCAGAGTGAGGCCACACGCAAACTGGAGGAACTGCAACACATACTCCGCCTGTGCAGCTTATAACCCAACAGCATGAACATTGAATCCTCCAATTTTAGGTCAACTCCAACTAATCCACCCCCCCCCCCCCCCCCCCCCACCTCCCGCCTCCGGTTTTCTCCCCCATAAACCCCCTTCCCTCTCTTCCCACAACCCCTTCCCTTCCCTGGGCCCCACCTAGACTCACCCCTGTGTCCCACTGCCACACCCCCACCCCCACCCCCTTCCCCAGCTATTCCTGCCACTTCCCTCTCCCTGGCTTCACAATCCAAAATTCTTCAAGCCCGTCTCACACCTATTGTTCTTATCTCTGACCTTTGTTCCAACCAACGGCCAGTCACCCCCCCCCCAACCCTTGCCTTTCACCTATTATCTGCCATGATTTGTCCGGCCTCCCCCCTTTTCCAGTTCTCCCCCCTCCCCACATAATCAGTCTGAAGGAGGTTCCCCACCCAAATCGTCGCCTTTCCATGTTCTCCACAGATGCTGCCTGACCCGCTGAGATACTCCAGCTCTTTGCATCCTATTGTACACCATGCTTAAGGAAGAGACTACAAATGTGATACAGACTCATTATTTGGGCAATTCCGCTGAGAATTCCTCGAGCTTAATAGATTTTTGGTTCGTCTGCAATTAAAACATTGAATGCATTTCTGGCACCCTCGTTTACGGGGAACATCAAGGCTGTGACATTGAATTTGATAGTTTCTTGGAACATAATATTTTATTTTTTGAGAGGAGACGAAAGAAAGTTGAACGTTTCCAGTGAAAATAGAAAGGATTAAAAGATTAAATGATGGTATTACATTCATAAACTTGGCTCATGTGGCAAATTGGAAGCTTCAGATGATCTGATTAAACTATTTAAAATGATGATAGACACAAAAAAGCTGGCGTAACTCAGCGGATCGGACAGCATTTCTGAAAAAAAGGAATAGGTGATGTTTCGGGTTGAGAGCCTTATTCAGGGGTCTGATGAAGGGTCTTGACCCAAAATATTATCCATTCCTTCTCTCCAGAGATGCTGCCTGTCTCGCTGAGTTACGCCAGCATTTTGTGTCTATCGTGGGTATAAACCAGCGTCTGCAGTTCCTTCCCTCACAATGTTGTTAAAGTTCTTGCCATTAATTGGTGCCCAAGAAACTCAAGGTGACGTGCCTCAACGACTATCGTCAGTGGCACTAACGCCTGGTGGTGATGAAGTGATTTGAGAGGTTGTTCATGGCGCAAATCAACTCCTACCTCGACAAAAACCTGGACCCACTGCAGTTCAAGTCAAAAGTCAAAAGTCAAGTCAAACAAAAGTCAAACAAACTTTATTGTCATTTAGAAATACATTGATATATGCAGTTCCAAACGAAATTCCGTTGCATTTGGCTCCCTGTGCAACACGATAATTAACAGAAGGATAGACATGGATAAAATGGATAAAAGGATAAATACACAATGGTGGCAGCCCATTACATGGCATTCAGGAGTCTGATGGCTCGTGGGAAGAAGCTGTTGCAGAACCTTGATGTTCTGCTCCTTATGCTGCTATATCTTTTGCCCGAGGGCAGCAGAGTGAACAGTCCGTGATGGAGATGTGTGGGGTCTTTTATAATACTGCTGGCCTTAGACACGCAATGTTTGGTCGCAATATCCCTGATTGAGGGGAGAGAGGTCCCGATGATTTTTTCCGCTGTCCTCACCACTCTCTGCACGGACTTCCAGTCAGAGGCTTTACAGTCCCCAAACCAGACAGAGGTACAGCTGGTCAAAATACTCTCTATGGTGCCCATAGTTCACCATGGTTCATGGTTCAGTATGGTTCAATAGGGAAAATACAGTGAAGCTATTTATTCCAGTAGAGGGAATCCCCAGAAGAAGAAATCTGAGTCTTGGTTTCAACGAATAATCCCAAAGAGGATTTTCATGCAGACGGCTCTGGTAATTGATTTAGTTGGCCAAAATGGTTGGAATTGGATGGTGGATCTAAGCTAACTAGATTTGAACTGTACAGTACAGTAGCTGAACTGGCAGCACGATGGCGCAGTGGTAGAGTTATTGCCTCACAGCGCTAGAGAGCCGGGTTCGATCCCCACTACGGGTGCTGTCTGCATGGAGTTTGCACCTGCATGGCTTTTCTCCGAGATCTTTGGTTTCCCCCCACACTCTATTCCCGGTTCCGCTCAGGAATGCACTCAACTATATTGGACGTACAGGTTGGTAGGTTAAATGGCGTGGCATAAATGAAAATTGTCTCCGGTGTGTGTAGGATAGTGTTAGTGTGCGGGGATCGCCGGTCGGTGCGGACTCGGTGGGCCGAAGGGCCTGTTTCCGCTCTGTATCTCGAAACTAAACTAAACTATTGAGATCTTGCTGGTGGATGGGGTCAGCAGTTCGCCCCAACGAACATAAAGGGGCAAACTACTGATCCCAAATACTGAAAGGAGGAGTGAATGGAGGAATGATAGGGAAGGAATTCTTTGCCACAGACAGCTGTGGAAGCCAAGCCAGTGGATATTTTTATGGCCGAGATTGCCATATTCTTGATTAGTACGCTTACACGCCCATGCGTGAACATTGAATGCTCCAACTTTAGGTAACCTCTCACAACCCCTCCCTCACCCTCCCCTTTCTCCCCTCTCTCTCCCCTCCAACTAGACTCCCACCCATCTCTCCTCTACACCCCCCCTCCCCCTCCCCCTGTAGATTCCTTCCTCCAGCTTCACAATTCACAACTCTTCAATCACCGTCTCCCACCTCTCTATTCATCCTTGGCCTTTGTTCAACCATCTGCCTATCAGAACCCCCCCCCCCCCCACACCCACCTTTTACCTGCCGTACTTTGTCCTCCCCTCCTCTATTGTAGGTTTCACCCCCCCCCCAATATAATCAGTCTGAAGAAGGGATCAGACCCAGAACGTCACCTGTCCGCGTTCTCCAGAGGTGCTGCCTGACCAAACGAGTTACTTGTGCCTTTCTGTTGTAAACCAGCGCCTGCAGTTCCTTGTTTCTACCTAGGGGTGAAGCTGAGTGACAAATAACGTTCCCATTGAGCACTGCGCTGCACTCAACCTAAAAATCAGATGCAGCGAGCTGGAGGTCAACGGGGCATTTGCACGCCATAGAGTCATGGCATCTTCAACAGCCAGCATCATCAGAGACCCACGCTCAAGGCCGTCCTAATGCATGGGCCCGCTGGCCAGTTGCCCGGGGCCCACAGGCATAGGGGCCCCATGCTAATCTATGTATTGTCGAATGTTATTGTAGAACATGAAAACGGAGAAGGACATCGCAAGTGCATGACGGCATATTTGATTCGGCATAAAGAAACTGGAAGTGTAGGGGCCCAGTGCACTGCTTTGCCGGAGGGGCCGATAATGCTGTTAAGACGGCCCAGCCCACACCATCCTGGCCACGCTCTCATTGCACTCTTTCCGCCAGGAAGAATGTACATGGTTGTGGAGCCAACATGGTTATATTTAATGGGTTACACAAAAAGCTGGAGAAACTCAGCGGGTGCAGCAGCATCTAAGGAGCGAAGGAGATAGGCGACGTTTCGGGTCGAGACCCTTCTTCAGACTGGTCAGGGATCAGGGAAACGAGAGATATAAACAGTGATATGGAGAGATAAAGCAAGAACAATGAGTGAAAGATATGCAAAAAAGTATTGGTGATAAGGGAAGCAAGCCATTGTAAGCTGTTTCTGGTGTGAAAATGAGAAGCTAGTGCGACTTGGGGGGGGGGGGGGGAGATGGAGAAGGAATGTCAGGGCCCGAGGGCTGAGGGAGAGGTGGGGGGGGGGGGGAAGGGAGCAGTCTGGGTTAACAGAATTGAGAAAATTCAATGTTTAAGCCCAGAGGATGCAGACTCCCCAAGCGGAATATGAGATGTTGTTCCTCAAACTTGCGGTGTTGCTCACTCTGGCCGTGGAGGAGGCCCAGGACCGAGAGGTCGGATACGGAGTGGGAGGGGGAGTTGAAGTGCTGAGCCACCGGGAGGTCGGGTTGGTTATTGCGGACCGAGCGGAGGTGTTCGGCGAAACGATCGCCTAGCCTCCGCTTGGTCTCACCGATGTAGATTAGCTGGCATCTGGAGCAACGGATGCAGTAGACGAGGTTGGAGGAGGTGCAGGTGAACCTCTGTCGGACTTGGAATGACTGCTTGGGTCCCTGAAAGGAGTGGATGGGGGAGGTGAAGGGACAAGTGTAGCATCTCTTGCGGTTGCAAGGGAAAGTGCCCGGGGAAGGAGTGGAGCGGGAGGGAAGGGAAGAATTGACGATGGAGTTGCGGAGGGAGCGGTCTTTGCGGAAGGCAGACAGGGGGGGAGATGGGAAGATGTGGCGAGTGGAGGGGTCACGTTGGAGGTGGCGAAACTGGCGGAGGACTATCTGTTGTATGCGCTGGCTGGTGGGGTGAAAGGTGAGGACCAGGGGGACTCGGCCCTTGTTGTGAGTGGGGGAATGGGGAGAGAGGGCAGTGTTGCGGGGTATGGAGGAGACCCTGGTGCGAGCCTCATCGATAGTGGGGGAGGGGAAACCCCGTTCTCTGAAGAACGAGGACATATATTTAATGCTGAGCTTTACATTTTATGAGATCATTAATATGGTTATTTTCCTGAGCTCCAGATTTCTCTCGCTAAAGGCGACACGGTGGTGTGTGGCACGGTGGCGCAGCGGTAGAGTTGCTGCCTCACAGCGCCGGAGACCCCAGTTCCAACCTGAAGCGTCACCCATTCCTTTTTCTCCAGAGAAGTTGCCTGACCCGTTAAGTTCATTCCAGCATTTTGTGTCCCTCTTTGGTATAAACCAACATCTGCAGTTCCTTGTTTCTCAAGAGTCTCCGTTCACCCCATGGGCTGGTCTGGCTGTTTCCGTACAGGACATCAGACTCCTAAAACAGGCACATTATTCATTGTTGTCTATATCATTACCATGTATACAGTGAGGAGCTTCAGCGAACAAGGGATTTCATTGTAGCCTACAGTATATTGTACTAAACCTATCTGATCTTCATCTGAATTCATTCTAAGAAAAGATGACACTGGACAATTGGTGCGATCTGTCCATTGTGCAAGTGAACCGCGCTAAAGAGTGGACCACAGGCAGGTTTATCGTCTTCATCTTCAAATACTTTCCTTTAATTTGAGTTTTAGTTTCAAAGATACAGCGTGGCAACAGACCCTTCGGCCCACCGAGTCTGCGCCGACCAGTGATCACCCCGTACACTAGCACTATCCCGCACACACTAGGGACAATTTACAATAGCCAATTAACCCGCAAGCCTGCACGTCTTTGGAGTGTGGGAGGGAACCGGAGCACCCGGAGAAAACCCACGCGATCACGGGGAGAACGTGCAAACTCCAGACAGACAGTACCCGAGGTCAGGATCGAGCTTGGGCCTCTGGCGCTGTGAGGCAGCAACTCTACCACTGCACGACAAAGGCTATGTAGACGTTTTGTACATAATGGTGAATTTCATTATCGGTACCTTCTCCATTGAGGCTAAATCCCGAATTACGGGAAGTTGGTCATATTTTCCAAGATTTTATGGTGGACTTTTACTGTTGAGACTGGGGAGTGTACATCGATGCTGACAGAAATAGGTTGGTAGTCACCCAGTTGTGTAGATGTTAAATGTAAAGGGCCTGTCCCACTTGGGCGCCATTTGTGCGTCATTTACACAACATCCTAAAAATTGTTTGGCGCGGCGTGAGGCGTGGTGGCGTACGCAGTGACGCACGGTAACGCGCGGCGCCCCAGGGTTTTCCAATTCTCAAAATCCTCGCGTGACACCTGTGTGACGTATCCCTTGCGCACGTTGACGTACTGATGGCGCACGTTGACGTACTGATGGCGCACGTTGACGTACTGATGACGTTGACGTAAGATAGCGTACGTGTAGCGCGTGGTGACGCGTGATGACGCACGGTGATGCACGAACATTGCCTGTGCTAATTTATTATGCGTCACCGTGCGGCAACGTCCGTAACCATGCGCCGCCCGTACACCGTCAGCGCATCATTTGCGCGTCATTTGAGCGCCGCACCACGTGACCTCCCGGGTATAAAACGTGCGTAGTTTTGACATTTTTTCACTGGGAAAATCCTTGCCAGGGAGATTGGACTAAGTATGAACGACATCGCGAATGGCTCCCAAAAGAAGCACTTGGCGCGCGACTGCCGCACTGCTAGACGATTTTCGTGCAACAGTGGCGCGTCAGTCACTACCAGCCTGTCACGTAAATGGCGCCCAAGTGGGTAGGGCCCTTAAGGCCTCTTCTCGCATATTATGCATTGAAAGTTGACGATACATAGATTCATAGACAATAGGTGCAGGAGTAGGCCATTCGGCCCTTCGAGCAAGCACCGGCATTCACTGTGATCATAGCTGTTCATCCACAATCAGTACCCCGTTCCTGCCTTCTCCCTTGATTCCGCAAGCCCTAAAAGCTCTGTCTAACTCTCTTTTGAATGCATCCAGTGAATTGGCCTCCACTGCCTTCTGAGGCAGAGAATTCCTCAAATTCCTCATCTTAATCCTAAACGGCCTACCTCTTCAAACTGCTTTCATCAGCACATCTTTGAAAGTTCGAGAGGGTTCTTGCGGGAATGTCAAATCTTCTCAAACAAAAGTCAGTGTGAAGGGACCAGGTCAAGTTGCTAGTGATATCCATGCCTAGGGGCAGCACGGTGGCGCAGCGGTAGAGTTGCTCCCTCACAGCGCCAGAGACCCGGGGTTAAATCCTGACTACAGGTGCTGTCTGTACGAAGTTTGTACGTTCTCCCTGTGACCTGCGTGGGTTTTCTCCGGACGCTCCGATTTCCTCCCACACACCAAAGACGTGCGGGTTTGTCGGTTAATTGGCTTTGGTAAATTGTCCCGAGTGGACTCTGTTGGCCAAGTTTCCTGTTTCCACGCTGTATCTCTAAATTCATTCATTCATCATATTTGAAACATTAGTGACGCAGTGGCGCGGGTTTCCAACGGGAACGGTGACGGATGCACCACACATCTCCGTCCTCCAGTTCTTGTGGACTTCCTTCGCTGGAAGTATAGGATTTTGGTGTGTGTGTGTGCGTGCTTTATCATCATTCCTTACCGTGCCGTGTACGACAGTGACCGCAACCTCTACTGAAGGTGGACAAAAATGCAGGAGAAACTCAGCGGGTGAGGCAGCATCTATAGAGAGAAGGAATAGGCAACGTTTGGGAAACCGTTGGCTTGCTGGAAGCTGATCCGCCCTTTGACAGGTCTTGTTTTTGGTCCTGCTGGGGGTCCCACAGCCCCCTCCTCACCTGGCAGACCAGGTGGGGGGGAGACGGTTTAGTCGGCGACTATCCGACCATGGGATTACATGGTACCCGTGGCGGGCAAAACTCCTCAGTATCTCATAAAGTAAAACTGAATCTAAACTAGGGCTGAGATAGTAATTACACCGATGTACTTTCCCGAGCAGCTCATCAGTTTGAAGCGCAGACTGTCTGAAGAAGGGTCTCAACCCGAAATGCCGCCCATTCCGTTTCTCCTGAGATGCTGCTTGTCCCGCTGAGTTACACCAGCATTCTGTGTCTAGATCTTTGGTTTAAACCAGCATCTGCAGTTCCTTCCTACACGTGTAATATTCCCAGTGACTTTGAAGTGCGCATCCAGGGCAGTAATATCATTTTCAAGCAATTAGGCAGCGTTGTAAAGGTGTCATCACAAAACTGAAATAAATGCTGTTTTACTTGTTAATTAGAACTAAGTAGTCTGTGACATGTGTCATGTGGCACGGGGGTGTGTGTGTCACAGTCACTTGGTGTCCAAGTGCCAACCGGATGGGAAACAAGAACCGTCTAATAAACTCCGTGAGACTCTTGTCACAGACGCAGACTTTGTTGCTTTCCAAGGCAAATGCTGAGAAACTGATCATTTGCAAATCTGATTCAATATAGATAGTTGAAGCATTTGTTGTAATTGGACGTTAAACATTCGAGATACAGTGTGGAAACAGGCCCTTCGGCCCGCCGAGTCCGTACTGACCGACATTTACCCCATACACTAGCTTTGTCCTGCACACACTAGGGACAATTTTTACAACTTTACCGAAGCCAATTAGCCTGCAACCTTGTACATATTTTGGAGAGTGGGAGGAAACCGGAACTCCCGGAGAACGCTCACACGGTCACAGGAAGAATGGACAAACTCCACACAGGAAGCACCCGTAGTCAGGATCGAACTCGGGCCTCTGACACTAAGGCAGCAGCTCGACCACTGTGCTGCCCTTATTCAATTATACAAGAAATAATGTGTTTTCTGCTGCGATACTGTATTCAGCTTCAATGTGTCTTTGAATATCTCACCAAAATACTTGAAAGAGTTAGACAGGTACATGTACAGGGTGGGATTGGAGGGATATGGACCAAACGCGGGCAGGAGGGACTAGTGTAGATGGGACATGTTGGCCGGTGTGGGCAAGTTGGGCCGAAGGGCCTGTTTCCACTCTGTATCACTCTGTGACTCTAAAATATATACTGGAAGCTAGCTTGTAATAGGTCTTTCTCCCCATCACATAATGTGGCAGCTTATGTTCTCCCACTCTGATGCCGCAACAAGATACGATATTGTAGACAGCGGCACATAGGCTTTGGTGAGGCTTTGACAAGGTCCTCCATGCTGGGCTGATCCAGGAGATTAAGCTGCATGGGATCCAGGTGACTCGCTAGTTTGGATGCAGAACTGGCCGACCCATAGAAGACGGGCAGCACGGTGGCGCGGCGCAGAGTTGCCACCTCACACCACCTGTAGACGCGGGTTCGATCCCAACTACTGGTGCTGTCTGTACGCAGTTTGCAAGTTCTCCCCGTGACCCCGTGACTCCGGTATCCTCCCACACTCCAAAGACGTACAGGTATCTGGGTTGAATGGGTTGGTATAAGTGTAAATTGTCCCTAGTGTGTGTTGGATAGTGTTAATGAGCGGGGATCGCTGGTCGGCGCGGACTTGTTGTGCCGAAGGGCCTGTTTCCGCGCTGTATCTGAGGGTGGTGATGTTATTCTTGCTGGTGCCCACCGGGATCTGTGCCGAGACCTCTGGTGATGGTGACATATATACCGCCGAATTTGACAAAGATGTGGATAGGTTTGTTAATAAATTTGCAGATGACACGCACATTAAAGGCAGAGATAGAGTGGATGTGGAAAGGATGTTTCCACTGGTGGGAGAGTCGAGGACCAAACGTCAGAGCCTCAGAATTAAAGGGCGCTCTTTTGGAAAGGAGGTGAGGAGGAACTTTAGTCAGAGGGTGGTGAATCTGTGGAATTCTTTGTCACAGGGGGGCTGTGGAGGCCAGGTCAGTGGATATTTTTAAGGCAGAGATGGATAAATTCTTGATTAGAGCGGGTGTCAAGGGTTATGGGGAGAAGGCAGGAAAATGGGATCAGGAGGCAGAGATCGGCCACGATTGAATGGCGGGGTGGAGCCGAATGGCCGAATTCTACTCCTATAACTTGTGAACCTGTGATAGAAATGTGGACTGTGAAGGACAAGTAACTGCACTGATGCAGAGCGGGATCTTGGGGTCCAAACCCATCGTCTCCTTAGAGGAGCAACACAAGTAGATAGAGTGATAAAGGAGGCATAAGATATGCTGGTATTCGTCATTCAGGGCATTGAGTATAAGAGTCAAGAAGTCACCTTGCAGCTTTATAAAGCTTTGATTAAGCCACGTTTGCGTGCAGTTCTGGCCGCCCCATTACAGGACGGTTGTGGAGGTTTTGGAGATGGTGCAGAGGAGGGTTACCAGGATTATGTCAGGATTATGAAATGGTCAACACGTGACACCTGTACGGTCGTGAGTAGTCGCCCAAAGAGTCGTACCTTGTTCTGGTCGCCGCTGGATTTTCAACATGTTGAACAATTTTCAGCCACCTGATGTGACTATGACGGGTGCCAGCAAGTCGCCGAAAAAAATCACGTAAGTGGGACAGGCCCTTAACACTCAAAAAAACTAAAGAAACTTTACGTCTATAACAACTTGGACTTGAAAATGGCACCAAAACCTGGCGACTCCTGTATACTGTCTCAGTCTACTGTTCCTGTACAGTTGTACTCAATGTGCTTATGTACAATAATACTTCTCCTGAACGGTGTGCAAAAAAGAATTTCATTGTACCTCGGTATACATGACAATAACCATTGAACCATTTAGTTCTTCCAGCAGCGCGCTTTTTATTTGACCATTTTCAAGCACCTGCAGTTTTTTTATGTGTGCATATGTTGTCATACTATCAGCCTTTGTTGCATGTACGGATGTGAATTCCATTTGTTTCTTCCCATTCCCTCATTGACCTTTCTGTCCTAGGCCTCCTCCATTGTCAGATTGAGGCTAAACGCAAATTGGAGGAACAGCATCTCATATTTCCCATGGGCAGCTTGCAGCCCAGTGGCAATGAGCATTGATTTCTCTAACATTCAAGTAAACCCCTGCATTCCCCCTCTCTCCATCTCTCCCTCGCCCATGTCACACCAGCTTCTTGTTCTCACCTAGCAAACAGCTAACAATGGACAGTTTCCTTTATCATCGTTACTTTTTTGCATTTCGTTCATTCATTTGTTCTATATCTATCTACAATGTCTATATCTCCCATGTCACCTTCCCCTGACTCTCAGTCTGAAGAAGGGTCTCGACCCAAAGCCCAATCCTTCTCTCCAGAGATGCTGCCTGTCCCGCTGAGTTAGTGTCTATCTTCCTACCCATTCATCCCGTTCTGCGTGATTTTATCTCATGGTGTAACAGGAATCTATGCACACAATGCTTGCGTTAAGACAAGAAGGTTGATGGCATTCCTCTATAATCCTTAAACAATCTTTAAAGTACTTATGTAGAAACAAGGAATGGCAGATACTGGTTAACCAAGGAAAGACACAAAGCGCTGGAGTAACTCAGCGAGTCAGGTAAGATCCCTGGAGAACAGCAATAGGTGGCATTTAGGATCGGTACCAGCTCTGAAGAAGGGTCCCGACCCAAAACGCCACCCATTCATGTTCTCCAGAGATGATGCCTGACCCGCTGAGTTACTCCAGTGCATTGATTCTTTTCCATAAAGGTCTTAGTTTCCCGACTTTCCTTCAGTATTCAGTAGAAGCATGGGAGCTTATTTTGAGCATTGTGTATATATATATATATATATATATCTCTATTTCATCATTGACTCACACCCAACAAGACGTGATTCTGTGATGTGTGAAAGCCAGGTTACTGTCAGCATGCAGACTTGCACAAGCTTTGGAGTGGTTGGCATTGCAAAAACAGAATGAACAATCTGGACAGAAGATAGACACAAAGTGCTGGAGTAACTCAGCTACCTATGGATAATCAGCACGGTGGCGCAGCAGTAGAGTTGCTGCCTCACAGCGCCAGAGATCCTGGTTCGATCCCGACCACGGGTGCTGTCTATACAGAGTTTGTACGTTCTCCCCGTGACCACGCGGGTTTTCTCCTGGTGCTCGGGTTTCCTCCCACAGTCCAAAGCCAAACAGGTTGTAAATTGTCCCGAGTTTGTGGATGCTAGTGCAAGTGTACGGGGTGATCGCATGTCAGCATGGACTCAGTGGGCCGAAGGGCCTGTTTGTGCGCTGCAGCTCTAAAGTCTAACTCACCTGTCACCTGAAATTGCAACATATATCATATCAACACTCTTAGATTTGAAAGTCATTTGTGATTAAAGCATTTCCAGAATTGTCAAAGGTGATGTACCTTTCCAAGATAATCCTTGCGTTCCCTCAGTTTGACAAGGGTTGGAGCTGTGTTATCCATCACCTGGTCAGATCCAAAGAAAAGTGTACAGTGCTAGAGTAACTCAGCGGGTCAGGCAGCATCTGTGGAGAACATGGATAGGTGACGTTTCACAGAGTGCTGGAGTAACTCAGCGGGTCAGGCAGCATCTGTGGAGAACATGGATAGGTGACGTTTCACAGAGTGCTGGAGTAACTCAGCGGGTCAGGCAGCATCTGTGGAGAACATGGATAGGTGACGTTTCACAGAGTGCTAGAGTAACTCAGCGGGTTAGGCAGCATCTGTGGAGAATGCGGATAGGTGACGTTTCACAGAGTGCTGGAGTAACTCAGCGGGTCAGGCAGCATCTGTGAAGAACATGGATAGGTGACGTTTCACACAGTGCTGGAGTAACTCAGCGGGTCAGGCAGCATCTGTGGAGAACATGGATAGGTGACGTTTCACAGAGTGCTGGAGTAACTCAGCGGGTCAGGCAGCATCTGTGGAGAACATGGATAGGTGACGTTTCACAGAGTGCTGGAGTAACTCAGCGGGTCAGGCAGCATCTGTGGAGAACATGGATAGGTGACGTTTCACAGAGTGCTGGAGTAACTCAGCGGGTCAGGCAGCATCTGCGGAGAACATGGCATTTTGCATCTTTCTAAATTCTCTGGAAGTTGTGGTGGACAGCAAATGTGTATTTGCTTTTGTTTTGTTGTTGTTTTTTTTAATATCTTTATTTATTAGAGGTACCGTAAGTTACATCAGTGTACATCCCATGTATATTATTCCAATCATTGTACCCCTTAATTTTTTAAGGCTTTAGAAAAAAGAAAAAAGAAAGAAATAGAAATAGAGAAAGTGCAAAAGTGTTGTGGAAGTGAAAAAGCGTGCCAAAGGGAAGGGGAGCCCTTGGCCGAAGACTTAGAGAAAGGAGATTAAGAGATAGACCCTGAGAGGGAAAAAAAAGGGAAAGAGAGAGAAGGAGAAAAGAAAAGCCAGTTACTTTATTATAAACATCTCGCAAAAGGAATCTACCAACTCGACAGTTTTTCTTCCCCCTTTACCAAGATCCGACGCCGGTACTTTTTTGAGGTATTCTTGCACCTTATCCTTGTAGTAGATTTATAAATGCAGACCATGTCTTATAGAAACGGTCTGATTTTCCTGTCAGTCGGAGTCTCATGTCTTCCAGATGTAGTGTTTCAAACATAGTTGAAATCCACATATTAACTGTTGGTATAGGAGCATTTTTCCAGAATTTGAAGATTAGCTTTTTTCCTGGTGTTAAGCCGTATTCAAATAGATTCTTTTGAAACACATTTAATTCAGGGCTACCTTCTGCTGTTCCAAAGATAATCCAGTCTGCCTTTGGAGTCAGTTTTATTTTAAGTAATTTTGTGAAAATCTCAAAAATTTCAGTCCAAAATGTTTGAATTTTTGTACAAAAGACAAATGAGTGCGCTATATTAGCTTCTTGACATTGACATTTATCACAAGTAGGTGAGACGTTGGGAAAAAGTTTACTTGTTTTAGTTTTTGAATAGTATAATCTGTGTAAGATTTTAAATTGTATTAAAGTGTGTCTTACGTTAATTGAACATTTATGCACATTTAATAAATATTCATCCCACCTCTCTTTGGAAATTTTTATAATTAATTCTTTTTCCCAGTCTCTTCTGATGCCTTCTGTTGTTGGTATTCCTGCGTTTAGAATAATATTATATACATATATGATATTAGGTTTGCTGATTCAGCCTTTGTATTAATTACTTCTTCCAGTAAATCTGGAGGCATATTGTGATAATCTTGAGCTTATTTTTTCAGATAGTCATAAATTTGGAAATATTTAAAATACTGATTGTTTCCCAAATTGCAAATGTGCATTTGTGATCATCACCTTCATCGTTAACTTATGTATTAATTTCATCGCTCACTAAAAATCAGCTCATGAAATGAATGAATGATGAATGAATGATACTTTATTGTCATAGTGATAATCTTTGCTTTGCACGCCCAAGGTATGCAACGAGTCACTACATAAAGGGCACCAACGAAGTTACAATGTGCCAGGTCCTCCGTTGTTCTCCTCACCCCCCACCCCCCCCCCCCCCCCCTCTCACAGCGGTCCCCCCTTTTCTAAATTCTGACACACTGAGCTTGTTGCGTGACAAACTCTCATGATCTAGTGGAGTTTTCACTCGTCTTGCATCCTTACCCCATCACCAGGGCCCCAGCTACCACCACTGGCTTCACTTCTGCCGATCTTCATGATGTTGTTCAAATGTTTTCCATTGATGCCTTTGAACAAAATGTTCCACTTGGTGTTTGTCTTCTCCTCACAATAGCTTTCCACCCCCGACCTCTGGTCTCCAACAGAAACAATGGCCTCGCTCAGTAAGTCTGATGTGTTTCCCCCAAAGGCCTTCCTCTGAAATTGCTTTGAAATCTATCGTTACTTTATGCTTTCAACTCATATTGAAGATTAGAACATTCTTGTTTGGTAGAATGTTGACACAGACACATGCGATGATGATCAGTTGTTCCTATGTTTGCCTTCTGGTGGAGCATAATAGCCTCGCGTAGGACATCCAGTCTACGGGGGTAGCGCAGTGGCGCAGCGGTAGAGTTGCTGCCATGAAAGGTCACCCGAACAATTGCTTCATCTCTCCATCGATGGCGTCCAATCTGCCAAGTACTTTCGGAATGTCTTGTTTTTTAATTTTCAATTAAAAAAATGTGATGTGGCGAGACTATAGAACAAATGAATGGGAGATACGCAAAAAGCAACGGTGATCAGGTAAAGGTAGAGCCCACAATGGTCCATTGTTGGCTGTGGGGAAGGTGATGACGAGTTATACAGACAGTGAAACTCAATAGTTTAATTTAGTTTAGAGATACAGCGCAGAAGCAGGCCCATCGGCCCACCGAGTCCGCACCCACCAGCGATCCCCGCACACTAACACCATCCTACACACACTAGGGACAATGTTACATTTATACCAAGCCAATTAATCTACAAACCTGTACGTCTTTGGAGTGTGGGAGGAAACAACCGGAACACCCGGGGAAAACCCACGCAGTCACGGGGAGAACATGCAAACTCCGTACAGACAGCACCTGTAGTCAGGATCGAACCTGGGTCTCTGGCGCCTGTGAGGCAGCAGCTCCACCTGCTGCACGACCGTGACGCACATTTTACTTAAAGAGGGCGACAGTGAAACTTGTACGACGTCCAGGGTGGAGGAGGGGTTTGGGACGGAGAGAGAAGGGATGCAGGCGTTACTTGAAGTTAGACAAGTCAATATTCACACCGCTGAGTTAGACAATAGACAATAGGTGCAGGAATAGGCCATTTGGCCCTTCGAGCCAGCACCGCCATTCAATGTGATCATGGCTGATCATCCCCAATCAGTATCCCGTTCCTGCCTTCTCCACATATCCCTTGACACCGCTATCTTTAAGAGCCCTATCTAGCTCTCTCTTGAAAGTATCCAGAGAACCAGCCGGCACCGGCACATCATAGTATCATAGAAAATAGGTGCAGGAGTAGGCCATTCGGCCCTTTGAGCCTGCACAGCCATTCGATATGATCATGGCTGATCATCCAACTCAGTATCCCGTACCTGCCTTCTCTCCATACCCCCTGATCCCTTTAGCCACAAGGGCCACATCTAACTCCCTCTTAAATATAGCCAATGAACTGACCTCAACTGCCCTCTGTGGCAGAGAATTCCACAGATTCACCACTCTCTGTGTGAAAAATGACCTTCTCATCTCGGTCCTAAAAGACTTCCACCTTATCCTTAAAGACTTGTAACTATCTTCGGTTTAAACCCGCATCTGCAGTTCCTTTCTACACCAGGGTTGCTCATGTCAGTGTTGAACCCTCTTGCCATAACGGGCTCCGACTGGCATCGTTGGCTGGGATGGAGCGATGGATTTTGTGCCCGCTTTTCTATGATGCTTACAATGAGCCCCGGATATTAAACATCAACTTTTAACCGCACTTTGACTCGAATCATTTCGCGAATAGTCCATGATCTTGTCCACGCAAAACTCGACCCAAAACTTCGTTCCAATGTGGTGCATTCGGCAACCCATTTGGCAATGCGATTGCAATTGATAACCCTCATGATAGTAATGTGTAGGAAGGAACCGCAGATGCTGGTTTACACCAAAGATAGACACAAAATGCTGGAGTAACTCAGCGGGTCAGGCAGCACTTCTGGGGAAAAGGAATAGGTGACGTTTCAGGTCAAAAGGCTTCTTCAGACTGAGAGGAGGAGTTTGACCCAAGACGTCAACTATTCCATTTCTCCACAGATGCTGTCAGACCCGCTGAGTTACTCCAGCTTTTTGTGTCCGTCTACCGCATAATAGTAAGGTCCATTGCACAGAATGTGCTTTGCATTTAAAAAAAATGTTAATTCTGTGCAAGAAGAAAATAAACTTGGGAAAAGATTAGGCAATATTTTATTGGGAGTGAAAGCAAGCCGTGCCGATGTTGAAGTCTTGCAAAAGTCCAGGGATCATTGGCGTCTCGCTGCAGAGCGGAACGCCCTGCCTTGTGTAATTTCTACAAAGAACAGGAGGGCCAGGAATTTCATTGCAGCTGGTTGCAACTTGATCTCAAAGACCCCTCTAATCGTTGCGTTGAGACCCTGGTGCATATTAGATTACACGAACAAGTTGAGGGGGAAGCACAGAGGCGGACCTGGTGTCAGGGGGCCCACTGTGGGGGTGGGAGAGGGGGGAAGGGGGAAGAACAATGGACAATGGGGACCCGGTGTTGGGGGGGGGGGGGGGGGGTGAGAACAAAGGAGCTGGCATACTTTGTAAGTTTGCTGGTGGCCACTATTTGTACACATTGGGTATGCAAGCCAAGAATCTCACTGTGACAATAAAGTATTCCGTTCCGTTCCATCTTGATTTCTCCAGCACACTTGATTTCACCTCCCCCCTCTCTCCCTTCTCTTCTCTCCAAAGTTTCCTCCCAGCCGGAGTCCTGGCGGAGCGGGCGCAGGATTCGAACATGAGCGAGCGGCAGACCAACGTCAACAGCCTCTTCCTCAATGAAGACTCGGGCAACAGGAGCCCTGCGGACAGCAGGGTCCAACAGTTGCAGAAGGCCCTCAGGAAACGGGCTGGAAGGGCCAAGAAAACCCTGAGCGACATCAGCCGGCAGGACGTCCTGAGCTTCCTCAAGAGAAACGCTTTTGTCCTTCTCACCATCTTTGCGGTCATTCTGGGTGAGAACCTAACTTCCACAGGGGAACCGACAGAAACATCCTTCAGTGAGAATTGAAACGTGTGTCCATGGGTGCACTCCATTCAACTAAACCGTTTCAACCAATGTTTAGTATGGTCAACTCAAAATAAACTAAGGGTTAGATTTGTGTACAAAATCATGAGAGAAGTAGATCTGGTAGATGCACAGGGTCTCTTGCCCAGAGTAGGGGAATCGAGAACCAGAGGACATAGGTTTAAGGTCATAAAGTCATAAGGAATAGGAGTAGAATTCGGCCATTCGGCCCATCAAGTTTACTCTGCCACTCAATCATGGCGGATCTATCTCTCCCTCCTAACCCCATTCTCCTGCCTTCTCCCCATAACCCCTGACACCCGTACTAATCAAGGATCTATCTATCTCTGCCTTAAAAATATCCACTGAGGAGGGGAAAACAGGTAACTTTTTCACACGCGGGGTGGTGGGTGAATGGAATCAGCTGCCAGATGAGGTACTGTAGTTGAGGCAGGGACTATGATAACGTTTAAGAAACATTTAGATCGTTACATGGATAGGACAGATTTGGAGGTATATGGGACAAATGCAGATAGACACAAAAAGCTGGAGTAACTCAGCGGAGCAGGCAAGCATCCTTGGAGGGAAGGAATGGGTGACGTTTTGGGTCGAGACCCTTCTTCAGACAAAGGCAGGCAGGTGGGACTGGTGTAGATGGGGCGTGGTGGGCGGAAGGGCCTGTTTCCATGCTCTATGACTATGATTCTAAATCCAACCAGCATTCCGCATCATCTACAAGAGGAATGGGTTTCTGCAGCTTCCGTGGTCTACAGGTAGTTTCCATGTTTCTCAGACCACCATTTGCACTCTGCATATTTGTCAATGATCCCAGCTCAAATATATGACATGGCTGCGCCTTTATAATCCTCAATGCCAACTGCAGAACCTGTTCGCATCAACGAGATTAGGGGTCCCCAACCTTCTTCGGCCCGTTTACCCCAGGCAACTTTAATAGACCATAACAATGTTATGTCACTTATGTATGAATAACTAATGATGAACAGATACCAGAACCAAACACATCAGTCAATGAGAAAAACTATATACAAATCCAGAATCAACAAATGTACCCCCTGGGTAGGCAAAACTTACCCCCTGGGGGTAAATTTATCCCAGGTTGGGAATCCTTGATCTAGGTGAACCCGCAAAGATTATAAACACAGGTTCCGAACCTAGTTTTTGTCATTTAAATTTCCGATATTTGCCATGGTTTGTTTAAATCTGTAAACTCCAAAGGAGTCTTAAGATTTTAGATTTCAGAGATGGAGCACGGAAACAGGCCCTTCAGCCCACTGACTCCATGCTAACCCCATATGCTACCCAACACACACAATTTTACAACTTACCAAAGCCAATTCACCTGCAAACCTGTACGTCTTTGGAATGTGGGAATAAATCGGAGCACCCGGAGAAAACCCACGCAAGTCACAGTTGGGGATATACCGTCCGGAGATGCTGCCTGTCCCGCTGAGTTACTCCAGCATTTTGTGTCCAGCTGGTTTTGTTTATTACTGTTCCTGAAGTGCGTTCCTTGAAAGCCCACACTCTTTCAAAACTCATTATTACGGTTGTTCCAGACCTGTAACTCCGTGAACTGATACTGCCTTCTGGCTTGTAATTTTAAAAAAGTGTGTCAAATTTCAGCAGTTGTAGTAATGATCGAATAACTTTCTCATTTCTACTCGAAAAACTTTTTGCAAAAGGGCCATATTTCAAAATCTTTAACAAAGTTAAACTAAACAATATATAGCTTACATAATTCAGAGCAAGCTGTGTGAAAAGGAGAGAAGGAATGGGTGACGTTTCGGGTCTCGACACAAAATGTCACCCATTCCTTCTCTCCAGAGATGTTGCCTGTCCTGCTGAGTTACTGCAGCATTTTGTGTCTATCTTTCAAGTGCTTATCCCTCTTAAAACACTAATTGATTATGTTTCCACCATTCCTAGTTAGGAAATTCCAATCATAGAAACATAGAAAATAGGTGCAGGAGTAGGCCATTCGGCCCTTCGAGCCTGCACCGCCATTCAATATGATCATGGCTGATCATCCAACTCAGTATCCCGTACCTGCCTTCTCTCCATACCCTCTGATCCCTTTAGCCACAAGGGCCACATCTCACTTCCTCCTAAATATAACCAATGAACTGGCCTCAACTACCTTCTGTGGCAGAGAATTCCACAGATTCACCACTCTCTGTGAATTTCTTTTTCTCAACTCGGTCCTAAAGGACTTCCCCACCTTATCCTTAAACATAACTATTCCCTGCACGGAAAAAACTATTTCCTTATGCCACCTTTGTTTCTCTTGCCTAAAATTCTAAATCTGTGTCCTCTGGCCCTTGAGCCATTTCCTAATAGAAGGCTGGAGTAACTCAGCGGGACAGGCAGTACCTCTGGATGACGTTTTGGAATCCAGGTCGGAAATGGTTCCGACCCAAAACATCACCCAGCACTCTGTGTGTTTACCAGCATCTGCAGTTCCTTCCTACACTACCCCTTCCTACACTTCCCCATCATTTGAAACGTTCTAGTAAACCTTTAGTAACAAATGATGAGTGTTTGTCGGAGCTGGGCCTGTACTCGCTGGAGTTTAGAAGAATGAGGGGTGACCTCAGTGAAACGTAAGGAATAGTGAAAGGCCTGGATAGAGTGGATGTGGAGAGGATGTTTCCACTAGTGGGAGAATCTAGGACTAGAGGTCATAGGCTCAGAATTAAAGGATGTTCTTTCAGGAAGGAGATGAGAGGAATTTCTTTAGTCAGAGGGCGGTGAATCTGTGGAATTCCTTGCCACAGAGGGTTGTGGAGGCAAAGTCAGTGGATATTTTTAAGGCAGAGATAGATAGATTCTAGATTAGTGCGGGTGTCAGGGGTTATGGGGAGAAGGCAGGAGAATGGGATTGGGAGGGGGAGATAGATCAGCCATGATAGCATGGAGGAGTAGACTTGATGGGCCGAATGGCCTAATTCTGCTCCTATGACATGATCTTTCCACCACCTTCGCTCGGATATTCATGTTGTTCCTAACGTTGTGAGGCTGGAATTGGATGCAATACTTGGACTTCAGCTGAACATGACTTAACCGCTTATGAAAACTGAGAGTCTGTGTATGAGTTTTAAGTTTACACATCATTGATTTGCTCACCATTCTATCGCCACATCCTGTCACTTGCAAGGATTTCTGCGCATGCACACACATAACCCTCTATTCCTGCACCCTCTGTAAAACTGGCCTGCGATTCCACCACTGTCCACCTGCCAGACTTTCAGTTGGAAAATAAATAGGGTGGCAATTGCGATTTGATGTGAACATTGATTTCCCTAACTTTAAGTAACCCTTACATCCCCCTCTCACTCTCCAACTCTCCCCCACCCAAGTCATGCTAACTTCAAAGTCGTCTCAGACACAAAATGTAACTCAGCGGGACAGGACAGGCAGCATCTCTGGAGAGAAGGAATGGGTGACGTTTCGGGTCAGCGGAAAGACAGTACATGTGATTACTATCGAGCCATTCACAGTGTACAGATACAGGATAAGGGAATCATAGTTAAAGTAAGAAATGTTTTGTGTGGGAATTTGGTCCCCTAATTTGAGGAAGGACATCCTTGTGATTGAGGCAGTGCAGCGTAGGTTCACGAGATTGATCCCTGGGATGGCGGGACTGCCATATGAGGAAAGATTGAAAAGACTAGGCTTGCATTCACTGGAGTTTAGAGGATGAGGGGTTATCTTATAGAAACATATAAAGTCTGAAGAAGGGTCTCGACCCGAAACGTCGCCTATCTCCTTCGCTCCTTAGTTGCTGCTGCACCCGCTGAGTTTCTCCAGCCTTTTGTGTACCCTAAAATTATAAAAGGACTGGACAAGCTAGATGCAGGAAAAATGTTCCCAATGTTGGCTGTGTCCTGAACCAGGGGCCACAGTCTTAGAATAAAGGGGAGGTCATTTAAGACTGAGGTGAGAAAAAACTTTTTTACCCAGAGAGTTGTGAATTTATGAAATTCCCTGCCACAGAGGGCAGTGAAGGCCAAATCACTGAATGGATTTAAGAGAGAGTTGGATAGAGCTCTCGGGGCTAGTGGAGTCAAGGGATATGGGGAGAAGGCAGGCACGAGTTATTGATAGCGGACGATTAGCCATGATCACAATGAATGGCGGTGCTGGCTCGAAGGGCCGAATGGCCTCCTCCTGCATCAATTTTCTATGTTTCTATGAATAGAGATTTAAGAGTGTGGACCGATTGTACTACGTGATTGTGGATCTGCTTGTGTGGGCTAGCATGCAAATAGTCGCCTGGGTTGTGCTCTATCTGTGTTTGAAATTACTGAAGTTCTGGGCACCATGTTATAGGAAAGATGTCATCAAGTTTGAAAGGGTACAGAGAAGATTTACGAGGATGTTGCCAGGACGAGAGGGCCTGAGCTACAGGGAGAGGTTGAGTAGGCTGGGTCTCTACTCCCTGGAGGATGAGGGGTGATCTTGTAAAGGCGTATAAAATCATGAGAGGAATAGATTGGGTCTTCTTATTTAATTGTGCACACCAGGTTGATTGCATTCGTCGAAACAGGGTGGACCACATGAAGGTTGCAATCTCCCACCCCAATAGATCGGGTAGATGCACAGAGTCTCTTGCCCAGAGTAGGTATCGAGGACCAGAGGACATAGTTTCAAGGTGAAGGGGAGAAGATTTAATTGGAATCTGAGGGGTAGCGTTTTCACACAACAAGGGTGGTGGGTGTATGCAACAAGCTGCCAAAGGAGGTAGTTGAGGTTCGGACTATCCCAACATTTAAGAACCAGTTAGACAGGTACATGAATAGGACAGGTTTGGAGGGATATGGACCAAGCGCAGGCAGGTGGGACTAGTTTAGATGGGACATATTTGGCCGAAGGGCCTGTTTCCACGCTGTATCACTCTATGACTACGACTTAATTGAATGTCAATGTATTGGATTGAAACTGAAGTTACCCCTGCTCTTTGACAGGTATTATTATGGGCTTCACCCTGCGCCCCTACAAGTTCACCTACCGTGAGATCAAGTATTTCTCCTTCCCGGGCGAGCTCCTGATGCGAATGCTGCAGATGCTGGTGCTGCCACTCATCGTGTCCAGTCTAGTCTCCGGTAAGAGGTTAAATTGACCATCGGCTTGGATGGCAAGGCAGGCTCGCGCGCCCAGGGCATTTCCTCGACTTCGCCATCTCCAATTGTGGAATTTATTGCCACAGTTTAGAAGGAAGAGGCGGTGGGGGGGGGGACCTCATTGAAACTTACTGAATGGTGGAAGGACTGGATCGAGTGGATGTTGGTAGGATGTTTGCACTCGTGGGAGAGCCTAGGACCAGAGGTCACAGCCTCAGAATTAAAGGAGGTATCTTTAGGAAGATGAGAAGGAATTTCTTTAGGAAACTGTTTCTGCCCATGACCTGCGTGGGTTTTCTCCGGGTGCTCGGGTTTCCTCCCACACTCCAAAGACGTACAGGTTTGTAGGTTAATTGGCTTGGTATGATTGTAAATGGTCCCTAGTGTGTGTAGGATAGTGTTGGTGTGCGGGGATCGCTGGTTGGTGCAGACTAGGCGGGCCGAAGGGCCTGTTTCTGCACTGTATCTCTAAACTAAACTAAACTAAATTAATAATACATAGGGAAGCACCAATGTAGCAGCGGTTCTAAGACTGTGTTAGGAAGCAACTGCACATGTTGGTTTACACCGAAGATAGACACAAAAAGCTGGAGGAAGTCAGCGGGTCAGGCAGCATCCCTGGAGAAAAGGAATAGGTGACGTTTCGGGTCGTGACCCTTCTTCAGACACTTCACCACATTGCCAGGTTTGTTGTCACAAGTGTCTAAATCCAATTGATAAATTTTAGGCATTTCCCCAACATTCTGAGTCCAAATAAAAACTATTTTTATAACCACATCAATCTCTCCTTTGAACTAAGACTTAGCAAATCAACTGAGATATAACAGGAAGAACAAGTAACCTTTAGTCATCGTTCTTTAAGGCAGGAACTACACAGGAAGTCTGCTCTATGCTAATCTCTTTCAGAAACAGTAAATTATCATCAGTGGTCACGGTGGTGCAGCGGCAGGGTTGCTGCCTTACAGTAGCAATGTTACAACATTTTGAGATTTTAAAAATCAAGTCTGTAATTTATCCCATCAGATAAAGCATAAAGAGAAGTTTAATTTGACACCTAATTCACTTTCATATCTTCAGTATTATAAAAGTTATGGCCATTTTCATACTCGGAAAATTAGCATCCTGTTCCCCATTGCTTTTCCATTGACTTAACTCAAAAGCTGTGATCAAGGACAGTCAAAAGCCCATAATGTTCTTAAAAATTAAGAGAACTGAATGAAATTTTCAGTTATTATAGATTGAAGCATTCTGAAACAAATATGAAACAATCTTACTTGGATGACCTGAAATTAAAGCGTATAATTAGTTAGTTACCTATTTGTAGCTAATTACAAAATTCAATTACTAGATCTAAACATCTATCCATTTCTTAAGAAAAGGTTAACATTTTTAAAAAGCCTAAGTGTCCAAATAACATTCACACAAGAATTCACAATATATAACATGATTTTTAAATCTCATTGTCATGAACTTATAAGCCAAATGGAAGGAATTTAGTGTTTAATTCCAGTAAATTAATGGCCATTTAAATCATCTTGCGAGTGGGTTTTTATGGAACGCGATTGATTGGAACATTGCGGTTGCCGTGAATTTAAATGCCATATCGGCAGGAAAAATACTGCCGGTTCGTATGCGATAAGTCACCTTATCGCAACATGACATTTGGATTAAGGTCATCCTAAGAAGCAAGTTTATATGAAAAAATAAACGGTGTACCTTACCTTGCCCCCTCCGTGAGATCCGTCCCGTTGTCGGCGTTGACGGCATTAGAAGATGATTTTAATTTTACTCCTGCTTTTAATTTTTCCAGCGCTAATTTTAATAAACGTAATAAAACGGCAGTCGAAGCGATTTTTCTTCAGCAACTAAAAAACCTGTTCAAAATTGATTTAAATCGCCTGAAGAAAAATCGCATTTTAAACCCGGCCCCCTCTCAAAGGCGCCAAAGTCGCTCACACGGGCAGTGACAGAACAGCAGCACCGCTAAAGGTAAGTTTTGTAACATACCTAGCTACAGCGAATGCAGCGCCGGAGAGCTGGGTTCGATCGGGTGCTGTCTGTAAGGAGTTTGTATGTTCTCCCCGTGACCTGCGTGGGTCTTCGGTTTCCTCCCACACACCAAAGGCGTGCCTGTTTGTAGGTTAATTGGCTTGGTAAATGTAAAAATTGTCCCGAGTGTGTGTAGGATAGTGTTAATGTGTGGGGATCGCTGGTCGGCGCGGACCCGGTGGGCCAAAGGGCCTGTTTCTGCGCTATATCCCTCAACTAAACTAAATCATCATGCTAAGATTCTCAATGGGCTTATTTCAAATGAAATAACGTCATAGCAACTAAAGAAACACGGCAAATTATCAGTCTGAAGAAGGGTCTCGACCCGAAACGTCGCCAATTCCTTCTCTCCAGAGATGCTGCCTGACCCGCTGACTTTCTCCATCATTTTGGGTCTACAGGAAAATTACAAGCTATGTACGTGTAGAAAGGAACTGCAGATGAGGGTTTACACCCAAGACAGACACAAATAGCTGGAGTAACTCAGCGGGACAGGCAACATCTCTGGAGAGAACTATCCATTGACTTGGCCTCCACAGCACTCTGTGGCAATGAGTTTCACAGATTAACTACCCTCTGACTAAAGAAGTTCCTCCTCACCTCCTTTCTAGAAGAGCGACCTTTAATTCTGAGGCTGTGACCTCTAGTCCTAGACTCTCCCACCAGTGTAAACATCCTATCGCTGCCCAATGCTTTTACGGTATCTAAATGCACCATTTTTTAATTCAAGACTCATTTGCGTTTCTTTGAACTACATCTCAAAGCTTAGAAAATAGGTGCAGGAGTAGGCCATTTGACCCTTCGAGCCAGCACCGCCATTCAATATGATCATGGCTGATCATCTGAAGTTTCCATGTCCAACAACAAATTGTTGGGATTACCTTCATCAGGAGAACTGCAGCAGTGAAACACACAGCAGATCACCGACCTCTCCATGGCAACAAGGGAGAAACATACAATGCCACCACACAAACCCACACCCCGTACAACACATACCTAAAATCCTTTCCACTCGTCTTAAGTTATTAGTTTAGTTCAGTTTAGTTTGGAGATACAGCGCGATAAACAGGCCCTTCTGCCCACCGGGTCCGCGCCGACCTGCGATCCCCGCGTATTAACGCTATCCTACTGAGGCCAATACACACAAAGGACAATTTTTATATTTATACCGACAAACCTGCACGTCTTTGGAGTGTGGAGGAAAGCGGAGCTCCCGGAGAAAACCCACGCCGGTCACCGGGAGAACGTGCAAACACCGTACAGACAGCACCCTTAGTCGGGATCGAACTGTAAGCTACAGCAAGCACCGTAAGGCAGCAACTCTACCGCTGCGCCACCGTGACCGCACTGTAGCTTCGTGCATCTTGTTTTGTGCATTTACCTTTTAAGTTTTGTTGCTTTAAAATCTTTCTCGTCGGATCAATGTTTCGTGTGTCGAAGGACTCTGGCACCATTTCAAGTGCAGTCACCCGGTTTAAATCGCTTCCTGTGCCCACTAGCATTCTTACGCTGACAATGCTCTGATATACGGGGCGGGCGAGGGTTATCGATGCATGTAATCTGTCTGTTGGTCACCAGCTCAGCTCATGAAAAACACTTGTAGTTAAGGCAAGCCGTCAGATCCCACTACAAAAATGTTTATTTACATTTGTATGGGGCTGTGTTTACTTTGTAGTTTGGAGCAGTTTAGTTTAGAGATACAGCGTGTACAAGGCAGCGGTGATTCCAACGCTCCTGTGTGCATCAGAAACCTGGACAACATACCGATGCCATCTGAAAACGCTTGAAAAGTTCCATCAACCGTGTCTTCGAAGCAGCTTAAATATCAGTTGTGAAGATCGAAGAACCAACATCAGCGAGCTGAATGAGGCGAAAACATCTAGCATCGATGCCTTCGTCATCAAGAACCAACTAAGATGGGTCGGTCATGTTGTATTAGGGGTAGGGTGTTGACATCGATAGAAAATTGGTTGGCAGACCGGAAGCAAAGAGTAGGGGTGAACGGGTCCTTTTCAGAATGGCAGGCAGTGGCGAGTGGAGTGCCGCAAGGCTCGGTGTTGGGGCCGCAACTGTTCGCCATATATATTAATGATTTGGAAGAGGGAATTAGGAGCAACACTATCAAGTTTGCAGATGACACAAAGCTGTGTGGCAGTGCGAACTGTGAAGAGGATGTTAGGAGGTTGCAGGGTGACCTGGACAGGATGAGTGAGTGGGCAGATGTGTGGCAGATGCAATATAATATAGATAAATGTGAGGTTATCCACTTTGGCGGCAAAAACAAGGGGGCAGATTACTATCTCAATGGGGTTAGGTTAGGTAAGGGGGAGGTGCAGTGAGACCTGGGTGTCCTTGTACACCAGTCACTGAAAGTTGGCGTGCAGGTACAGCAGGCAGTGAAGAAAGCTAATGGAATGTTGGCCTTCATAACAAGAGGATTTCAGTATAGGAGTAAAGAGGTTCTTCTGCAGTTGTATAGGGCTCTGGTGAGACCACATCTGGAGTATTGTGTATAGTTTTGGTCTCCTAATTTGAGGAAGGACATCCTTGTGATTGAGGCAGTGCAGCTTAGGTTCACGAGATTGATCCCTGGGATGGCGGGACTGTCATATGAGGAAAGATTGAAAAGACTAGGCTTGTATTCACTGGAGTTTAGAAGGATGAGGAGATGCTTATAGAAACGTATAAAAGGACTGGACAAGCTAGATGCCGGAAAAATGTTCCCAATGTTGGGCGAGTCCAGAACCAGGGGCCACAGTCATAGAATAAAGGGGAGGTCATTTAAGACTGAGATGAGAAAAAACTTTTTCACCCAGAGAGTTGTGAATTTATGGAATTCCCTGCCACAGAGGGCAGTGGAGGCCAAGTCACTGGATGGATTTAAGCAAGAGTTAGATATAGCTCTAGGGCGTAGTGGAGTCAAGGGATATGGGGAGAAGTTAGGCACGGGTTATTGATTGGGGACGATCAGCCATGATCACAATGAATGGCGGTGCTGGCTCGAAGGGCCGAATGGCCTCCTCCTGCACCTGTTTTCTATGTTTCTATGTTTCTATGTTGTTCGGATGGAAGAGGAGCGTCTACCAAAGCAAACCTTCTCCTCCCAGCTTAATGAAGGCAAACGTAAACGAGGCAGACAAAAGAAGAGATTCAAAGACGCCTTAAAAGCCAGCATGAAGAAATGTGAAATGTTGGAAAATGATTTTGTTTTGCTCTGATTCCATCTTGTGTCTGTTCATAAGTTCAGAAGTTCATGTGATATAAGCAGAAAGGCCATTCAGCCCATCAAGTCTAATCTGCCATTCAATCATGGCACACTAACACAAGACATCGACAATTGGGGCACCAATGCCAAGGACAGGAAACTCTGGCAAACCATCATCCTAGAAGGAACAGCGACATTTGAAGCCGAGAGATGCAGAGAATTAGAAGAAAAGAGAAGAAAAGGGAGAGAGAGGCAGCAACAAGCAAAGGCCGATCTGCCGTTTGGAATTACCTGTCCTGGATGCTGAATGTCCATAAAAACAACAGAACGTAGACCATCATCCTCGACCTCGAGGGATAGCCACGACTGTCGTATGTAGTCGTTTAGTTTAGTTTAGAGATATAGCGCGGAAACAGGCCCTTCGACCCACCCACCAAGTCCAAGCCAACCAGCGATCCACGCACACACTAACACAAGTCCAACACACACCAGGGACAATTTACAATTATACCAAGCTAATCAGCCTACACACCTGCAAGGAGCCCCCCCGGAGAAAACCCATGCGGTCAGGAGGAGAACGTGCAAACTCCATACAGACAGCACCCATGGTCAGGAACGTACCCGGGTCTCTGGCGCTGTGAGGCAGCAGCTCTACCACTGTGTCACCGTGCTGCCCACATGGTTTAAGTGGTTTAAATGGTAAAAGTGGTTTAAACTCTGAATCATTTAAGAAAGAACTGCAGATGCTGGAAAAATCGAAGGCGACGTTTCGAGACCCGGAATAGGTGACGTTTCGGGTCGAGACCCTTAAGGGTGAGGCAGCATCTATGGAGCGAAGGAATAGGTCTCGACCCGAAACGTCACCTATTCCTTCGCTCCATAGATGCTGCCTCACCCACTGAGTTTCTCCAGTATTTTTGTGTCTACCTTAAACTCTGAATCAATTCACTGGTGTATAACGGTAAACGTTCAGATAATTTGGCACAACAAAATCAAGATGGGAATGCGAATTGCTTCTCCATCTCTGTTTATTTCCATCGCCCATCGTCACAGGATTAATACAGCATACAGATGGCGGTGGAGCCCAAGTCAATGGATATTTTCAAAGTGGAGATTGATAACTTCCTGATTAGTACGGGTGTCAGTGGTTACGGGGAGAAGGCAGGAGAATGGGGCTGAGAGGGAGAGAAAGACCAGCCATGATTGAATGGCGGATTAGACTCGATGGGCTGAATGGCCTTTCTGCTTATATCACATGAATTTCTGAACTTATGAAAGACACAAGATAGAACCAGAGCAAAACAAACTCATTTTCCAATATTTTAAGTCGTTTTGGTTTTCATTTTGGAGTCTCGGATATTGAAGACAAAATCAAGTCAAGTCTATTCGTCACATACACATACAGGACGTGCAGTGAAATGAAAAGTGGCCGTGCCTGCGGACTTTGTGCAACAAACAAACAAACAAACAACCAACAAACTACAAACAGAATCACATGTTCTTTTCCATAATAAAATATTGTGGGCGGTATTGTGGTCCAGTAACTGTAGTAGAGTTAGTCGCTGGTGAGATAGGAGTTTACGGGCCGAATGGCCTCTGGGAAGGAACTCCTTCTCATCCTCTCCGTTCTCACAGCGCGGCAACGGAGGCGTTTGCCTGACCGTAAGGGCTGGAACAGTCTGATGCAGGGGTGGAAGGAAGGGGTCTCCCATTATCTTACAAATACAAATCTTGCTCACCTTCATTCTCTCTCCCTCTATCACACGCACACACACTCACACACTCACACTCTATCACACGCACACACTCACGCACACACACGCATACGCGCACACACACACGAACGCACGCACACACGTACACACACGCACACATGCACACACAAGCACTCGCACACACGCACTCACGCACACACATACGCGCGCACACTCACACACACACACACGCAAACACACACGCTCACACGCACACACATACGCACTCACACGCACGCACGCACACACACACGCGCGCACACACATGCACACACACACATGTACACATGCACACAAGGACACAAGCACGCATACACACACACGCACACATGGATACACACGCACACACGGACACACAGACACACACACGCACACACACACGCACACTGGCGCACACACACAGGCATGCACGCACATGCGCACACATACACACACAACATTCCTTCTCACCAGAGAGGCTGTCTGACCCACTGAGTTACTCCAGCACTCTGTGCCTTTCTTCGGTGTAAACCAGCATCTGCAGTTCCTCCCTGCACACACTTTCATCTCCTCTCTCACTCTCTCCATTCCCCCCTTTTTTATCCCTGAGGAATGCTAATAACTTCCTCTGTTGTTTCTGCTTCGGCAAGAGCGAGTTGTCAGTGTGGTTGGGGCCGGTGCCAATTCTCTTCTTCGCCATCCGCTGGGAATGTTTACTGAGGGACACAGCAGTGTGGAAATGTTACCCTGGCAAGAACCCCAGAACCACGCAAAACAATTAGTCTTTTGTCCGAGAGCTTTTCGCAGCCCGAAACCTTGCCTGTCCTCAATCAGATGTACAGAATCCTTTGTTCAAAGGGATGATTAACATTCAGAGAGTCAGCAGCAATTGCACTAATCAGGGCTGGACTGATAAATATTTTATTCATAAGCCTCGGGTTTAATTTGAATCATACATGGCTGTGATCTGGTAGCCATGCTAACCTACTGATGTGGAGGCATCTTCATTTGACAGTTCTGACATTAAGAGATAAACACCGATTTTTGTTAAATAGCCAAGTGGACTCAAATACCGACAATATTTCTGGTAGCAGTCCACTCATGAGGGATTACCTCATGTAATTACAGATACATTCAATGGCTGTGAGTTCTGGGGGCGTTCTTATCAGTTTGACCATCAGTTTGACAATGCACTGACTTAAGGGCCTGTCCCACTTGGCAATTTTTTTGGCGACTGCGGGCATCATTGACTGGCGTGTCAGCCCACCGGAAAATTCGCAGCGGGATGACGTATTGACGCGCGGTGTTTTTTCAAGTGTCGCAACATTTTTTTTGTCGCCGCTGGATTTTGAATTGTTCAAAATCTTTTGGCGACCCTGATATGACGCCGGCAGTCGCCGAAAAAAATTGCCAAGTGGGACAGGCCCTTTGCACAGGAGTCCGTAAACGGTGGGACTCTGGGGAGTGTTGTCAAGCGGATGGATCTGGGAGTGCAGATGCAAAATGCTGGAGTAACTCAGCGGGTGTGGCAGCATCCCAGGAGAGAAGGACGGGCGACGTTTCGGGTCGAGACCCTTCTTCAGACTGATGTCAGGGGTGGGGGCAGGACAGAGATAGAATGTAGTCGGAGGCAGTCCGATTGGTGGGAGAACTGGGAAGGGGGAGGGGATGGAGAGAAAGGGAAAGCAAGGGATACTTGAAGTTAGAGAAGTCAATGTTCGTACCACTGGTGTGTAAGCCGCCCAAGCGAAATATGAGGTGCTGTTCCTCCAATTTGAGCTGGGCCTCACTCTGACAATGGAGGAGGCCCAGGACAGAGAGGTCAGATTGGGAATGGGAGGGGGAGTTGAAGTGCTGAGCCACCGGGAGATCAGGTTGGTTAAGACGGACTCAGCAGAGGTGTTCAGCGAAACGATCGCCGAGCCTGCACTTGGTTTTGCCGATGTAGAGAAGTTGACACCTGGAACAGCGGATGCAGTAGATGAGGTTGGAGGAGGTGCAGGTACATAGCTCCTTGAAAGTAGCATCACAGGTAGATAGGGTGGTCAAAAAGGTTATCAGCACTTAGGCCTTCATCAGTGAGAGTACCGTGGGGATGTCAGTCTGAAGAAAGAACGTCACCTATTCCTTTTCGCCAGAGATGCTGCCTGTCCCGCTGAGTTCCTCCAGCACTTTGTGGCTATCTTTGGTGGAAACCAGCATCTGCAGTTCCTTCCTACACATAGAAGTTGGCGGCTCATGTCACACTTGTATAATACGTTGGTGAGGCCACATTTAGAGTATGATGTTCAATTCTGGGCACCACGTTATGGGACAGATGTTGTCACGCTGGAGGGGTGCAGAGAGGATTTACCAGGATGTTGCCAGGACTCGAGGATCTGAGCTACAGGCAGAGGTTGAGCAGGCAAGGACTCTATTCCTTGGAGCTCAGGAAGATGAGTAGTGATCTTACAGAAGTGTACAAAATTGTGAGAGGAATAGATCGGGTAAACGTCTTGCCCAGAGTAGGGCAATCACGAACCAGAGGACAGAGGAGAAAGGTTTAATTGGAACCTGAAGGGTAACGTTGGTAGGTGTGTGGAACAAGCTGCTGAAGGAGGTAGTTGAGGCAGGGACTATGCCAACATTTAAGAAACATTTAGACAGGTACATGGATAGGTCGTGTCGGAGGGAGTTCCCCCCGCTATGGGTACCATGTAACCCCGTGCAACCTGCTCCATGGTCGGATAGTCGGCGAC
This sequence comes from Raja brachyura, assembly GCA_963514005.1. The sequence continues at coordinate 3,482,846 of OY740810.1, read as the reverse complement.
TAAACCGTCTCCTCGACCTGGTTTGCCGGGTGAGGAGGGGGGCTGTGGACCCCCAGCAGGACCAAAAACAAGACCGGTCAACGGGCGGATGAGCTCCTAGCGAGCCGACGGCCATCCACACTTCAGTAGAAGTTGCGATCATTGTCGTACATGGCATTGTAAGGCACCGCGCCCGTTGACGTTCTCAACGATGATGATGATGATGAGGATGATGATGAGGATGAGGATGAGGATGATGACGATGATGACGATGATGACGATGATGATGAGGATGATGAGGATGATGAGGATGATGATGACGATGATGATGACGATGATGATGAGGATGATGATGATGATGAGGATGATGAGGATGAGGATGATGAGGATGAGGATGAGGATGATGATGATGATGATGATGACGATGACGATGAGGATGATGATGATGATGAGGATGATGATGATGATGAGGATGACGAGGATGAGGATGAGGATGAAGATGATGATGATGATGATGATGATGAGGATGATGATGATGATGAGGATGACGAGGATGAGGATGAGGATGAAGATGATGATGATGATGATGAGGATGAGGATGATGATGATGATGACGATGACGATGAGGATGATGATGATGATGATGATGATGAGGATGATTGATGATGAGGATGACGAGGATGAGGATGAGGATGAGGATGAGGATGATGATGATGATGATGAGGATGACGATGACATGGATAGGACGGATTTAGAGGGATTTGGGCCAAATGTTGGCAGGTGGGTCTAGTGTAGTTGGTACATGTTGGTCAGTGTGGGCAAGTTGGGCCGAAGGGTCTCGATGACTCTAAGGGTTCCAACCCAAAGCGTCACCAGTTCCTTTTCTCCAGGGATGCTGCCTGACCAGCTGAGTTACTTTGTGTCTACCTTTAGTATAAACCAGCATCTGCAGTTCCCTCCTACACAGACGTCTAGACCACCTTGATAAATGTGAGTGAGCCATCTCTAATACACCAATCAATTGAAGGCAACTTTACCAAATGTTTCTATGATAACTAAACGAAAGAGTCGCTGGAAATAGAAGCAACTTAGAAACAGTATAATGTGTTAGATAAAACGTACACGTTGCAGAATAATGACAGATTAAATTAATTATGGATAAAGGCTGTACATAAGGTATAATAATCGGCGCGTGAAGTGCAATAATGGTGTTAAAATCACTAAAAATAAACCTGTAGAAAACATGAGGTGTGGAATTTTCGCCTGTTAATGTGAGTGAAAGTAGAATTGAAATTGAAGGTGGACACACAAAATGCTGGAGTAACTCAGCGGGTCAGGCAGCATCTCTGGAGAGAAGGAATGGGGGACGTTTCGGGTCGAGACCCTTCTTCAGTCATTTGCTGGAGTGTCGGCAGGTAGTTGAGCAGCGAATGCTTGTTTTCTGTGCAGAGGTAAAGGTGAAAAATCAGTAAAGGAGTCTTTGTGGAATGTTTGTTGAGCCACGCAGAGACTGCAGAAGTCATCCTCCATCGTTGCTTGCAGGAAGCCATGGCTTCATCTCTCCGTGATCCTAATCTCATGATGGAGTCTCTGAAGAAGGGTCTCGACCCAAAACGTCACCCATTCCTTCTCTCCAGAGATGCTGCCTGTCCCGCTGAGTTATGACAATAGAGAATAGATAATAGACAATAGGTGCAGGAGAAGGCCATTCGGCCCTTCGAGCCAGCACCGCCATTCAATGTGATCATGGCTGATCATCCCCAGTCAGTACCCCGTTCCTGCCTTCTCCCCATATCCCCTGACTCCGCTATCTTTAAGAGCCCTATCTAGCTCTCTCTTGAACGCATCCAGAGAACCGGCCTCCACTGCCCTCTGAGGCAGAGAATTCCACAGACTCACAACTCTCTGTGAGAAAAACTGTTTCCTCGTCTCCGTTCTAAATGGCTTACTCCTTATTCTTAAGCTGTGGCCCCTGGTTCTGGACTCCCCCAACATCGGGAACATGTTTTCCTGCCTCTAGTGTGTCCAAGCCCTTAACAATGTTATATGTTTCAATGAGATCCCCTCTCATTCTTCTAAACTCCAGAGTGTACAAAGTAGGCAGTCTGAAGAAGGGTTTCGGCCCGAAACGTTGCCTATCTCCATCGCTCCTTAGATGCTGCTGCACCCGTTGAGTTTCTCTATTTTTTGTGTACTCCAGAGTGTACAAGCCCAGTTGCTCCATTCTCTCAGCATATGACAGTCCCGCCATCCCGGGAATTAACCTTGTAAATCCCAGTTACTCCAGCATTTTAGTGTCTATCGTCGGTGTAAACCAACATCTGCAGTTCCTCCCCTCAGTCCCATCTGACCTCCCCTTGCTTTTTTTTGTTGTGGGTTAGGAATGGCGGCTCTGGATAGCACAGCGTCTGGGAAGATGGGGATGCGAGCGGTGGTCTACTACATGACCACCACCATCATCGCTGTCTTCGTCGGCATCATCATGGTGATGATCATCCACCCTGGCAAGGGCTCCAAGGTCGACCTGCACCGGGAGGGGAAGATCGAGCAGGTTCAGGCCGCCGATGCCTTCATGGATCTCATCAGGTCAGTCAACCTCACCATAGAAACATAGAAATTAGGTGCAGGAGTAGGCCATTCGGCCCTTCAAGCCTGCACCGCCATTCCATATGATCATGGCTGATCATCCAACTCAGTATCCCGTACCTGCCTTCTCTCCATACCCCCTGATCCCCTTAGCCACAAGGGCCACATCTAACTCCCTCTTAAATATAGCCAATTAACTGGCCTCAACTACCTTCCGTGGCAGAGAATTCCAGAGACTCACCACTCTCTGTGTGAAAAATGTTTTCCTCATCTCGGTCCTAAAAGACTTCCCCCTTCTCCTTAAACTCTGACCCCTTGTTCTGGAGCTCCAGACTATTAAGGAAGATTCTGGACTATTAAGGAAGATATTTTTGTGTCTATCTTCGGTTTAAACCAGCATCTGCAGTTCCTTCCTACAGACTGTATACTGTCTTGGTGAACTACTGCTACACACACTTACTGTATCTGAGACGCCTACTTAAGATGTATCGATGCATGCAATAATATGATAAGGAAAGACCATTGAACGAAACTAAACTAAACTGCCCAGAGTAGCAATAGAATGTTTATTCTCTTCGCATTCCTTTAACGTCTGGGGCATAAAGCATTCGTACACACCCTAAGTCCAAGGAAAGTTTCAAATTATGATCACAGTTTTAATTGTCTCCCTTTTATGTTCTGCAGGAATATGTTCCCCCCCAATCTAGTGGAGGCTTGTTTCAAGCAGGTGAGTAGATAGGAGTTGAATTCGGCCATTCGGCCCATCAAGTCTACTCCGCCATTCAATCATGGCTGATCTATCTTTCCCCCTCAACCCCATTCTCCTTCCTTCTCCCCGTAACCCCTGACGCCCGCACTAATCAAGAATCTATCTATCTCTGCCATTAAAATATCCACTGACTTGGCCTCCACAGCCGTCTGTGGCAAAGAATTCCACAGATTTGCCGCCCTCTGACTAAAGAAATTCCTCCTCGTCTCCTTTCTAAAGGAACGTCCTATAATTGTGAGGCTGTGACCTCTGGTCCTGGACTCTCCCTCTCCACATCCACTCTATCCAGGCCTTTCGCAGGGTGGTAAGTTTCAACGTAACCCTCAGAATGCCAGCATTGAGTGTACTTTATTTATTTCAGTACAAAACAAATTACATCACGCGATCGATCCTGAGGCCGACGTCGATCAATCTCACAACGGCAACGGAGCCGTCCATTATTGACAACGTGACGAATGCGGTCAGAAAGTTGCAGGAGCTGATGATGTCCGAGCAGATCATTCCAGTTGCGGGCTCATCCAACGCGGTGAATGCCCTGGGTCTCGTGGTCTTTTCGATTGCCTTTGGTCTGGTCATCGGCAACATGAAGCAACAGGGCCGGGCATTGAAGGAATTCTTCGACAGTCTTAACGAAGCCATCATGAGACTGGTCGCAATTATAATCTGGTATGTCTTAAGGAAGATATCGTTCTCTATCTCGTTCTGCCTGTAAGACCACAGGACACCTCAAAATATTGAATCCTCTTTAAATGTGTCAGATGGACAGAAACGCAAAATAACACTAAATGCTTCTGATTCTCCAGAAACCAAAGTAAAGGGCCTGTCCCACTTTCACGACCCAATTCACCACCTTTTTTACTCATGGACATTTTTCATCAGGCTAGAAAAAACGCCCCGACCTACTTGATGCCACGAGTACCTACGACTAGCATCACGACCTGCTACCACCTACCTACGACCTCCAACGACCTCCTGCCGACCATGCAGCGAGTATGAGTCAAGGGCAAACTCGGCAGAGGTCGTGAATTAGGTTGTGAAAGTGGGACAGGTCTTTATGCTCCCAGTTGTACGCAGTGTTTCTAGGCTTGGTCCTTGCAGGCTTTTTGTCCAACATAGTTAGGCTGTTCACACTTTTCCATAGACATACAGGTTTGTAGGTTAATTGGCTTGGTGTAATTGTAAAATTGTCCCTAGTGTGTGTAGGATAGCGTTAATTGATTGATTGATTGATTTTATTACTGGTCATTCGAACCTCAGAGAAGCTCGAACGAAACTCCATTTCTACAGCCATACAACAGAACAATTCATAAACAAAACACACAACAATTCAATTCATACAAACATCCATCACAGTGAATCTCCTCCTCACTGTGATGGAAGGCAAAGTCTTCTCTCTCCCCCGCACCATTTCTCTCCCGAGGTCGAAGCCCCAGGCGGGCGGTGTTAAGTCCCATGGCAATTGAGGCCGCGCCGGGCGATGTACGGCCTCGCTCTAGGCCCAAAGTCACGATGTTGGAGCCCCCGGCGGGCGCTGGAATGACCCGCGGCCATTAGAGCCGCGACGGACGATGTACGGCCCCGCTCCGGGTCGCTCCAACCCCGCGACTCGGGCTGGAGAAACTGCGTTGCGGCAGCTCCGTAGAGCGGTCTCCCACCCGGACGCGCGAGCTCCCGATATCCCGACAGTCCACCGGTCTGCATTTGCAGCTGGAGCTGGAGTGAGCCACCGCCGCTCCCCACGCTCCGAGGCCAGCCAGCCCCACGACGGTGAGTCTGCAGCTCCACAGGGAGTCCCCAGGTCATCCCGGTCGGAGGCCGCTCCACGGTGCTAGGCCCCAACGACAATGTGCGGGGATCGCTGTTTTGGTGCTGTATCACTAAACTGAAGTTCAAACTTTACTATTTAATTTTTATTGTTGGTAAATACCTTCTTCAGTCTCTTCTTCATTAAAATATTCATTACATTGATGAGATTTAGTTTAGTTTAGAGATACAACGCGGAACCAGGCCCTTCAGCCCACCGGGTCCGCACCAACCAGCGATCCCGCACATTAACACTATCCTACACACACTAGGGACAATTTTTACATTTCTACCAAACCAATTAACCTACAAACGTGTACGTCTTTGGAGTGTGGGTGGAAACCGATCATCTCGGAGAAAACCCACGCAGGTCACGTGCAAACTCCGTACAGACAGCACCCGTAGATGGGATGGAACCCGGGTCTCTGGCGCTGTAAGGCAGCAACTCTACCGCTGCGCCACCGTGGCCACTGTATTGTTGGTGAATATCTCCAGCAATAGACAATAGACAATAGGTGCAGGAGTAGAGGCCATTCGGCCCTTCGAGCCAGTACTGCCATTCACTGTGATCATGGCTGATCATCCACAATCAGTACCCCGTTCCTTCTTTCTCCCAACATGCCCCTGACTCCGCTATCTTTAAGAGCCCTATCTAACTCCCTCTTGAATGCATCCAGTGAATCAGCCTCCACTACCTCCTGAGGCAGAGAATTCTTCGGTAAAACTTGATTGAAGTGAGCAGTTATTGCCAGATTGAAGGGAATGTGTTCTCCGTTTCAGGTACGCGCCGATAGGCATCCTCTTCCTGATCGCGGGCAAGATCGTGGAGATGCAGGACCTGAGCGTGATGGGTGGGCAGCTGGGGATGTACACGGTGACGGTTATCGTCGGGCTGCTCATCCACGCGCTGGTCGTCCTGCCCCTGCTTTACTTTGTGGTCACTCGCAAGAACCCCTGGGTCTTCATCGGCGGCATCCTGCAGGCCCTGATTACAGCCCTCGGCACTTCATCCAGGTGAGAGTCACAGCCTTAAGGGCCTGTCCCACGTACGCGGTTATTTTCGTCAACTTGCCGGCACCTGTCCTGGTTGCAGCAGGTGGCTGAAAATTTCCAACATGTTGAAAATCCAGCGGCGACCAGAAAAACGGTACGACTCTTTGAGCGACTACTCACGACCATACAGGCGTCACCCCGCGACATGTCGACACGTGAAGCCTGTATGGTCGTGAGTAGTCGCCCAAAGAGACGTACCTTTGTTCTGGTCGCCGATGGATTTTCAACATGTTGGAAATTTTCGGCCACCTGCTGCGACTATGACGGTTGCCGGCAAGTCACCGAAAAAAATCACGTAAGTGGGACAGGCCCTCACAGAGCCATAGAGTATTGGTCACAGTCTTAGAGTCATTGAGTCACAGTGTGGAAACAGACCCCTCGGCACAAGTTGCCCACGCCGACCAACTTGCCCCAGATACCCATCCCCACCTGCCTGCGTTTACCTCATGGGTGACGCAAGATGCTTCTCCGGTCTCCAACGGACCCCCTCCTCTTGGACCCCCCCCCCCCCAAGATGGCCCTCTACCTTCTTTAGGCCTTTGGCTTTCCAACTGCCAGCGGGACATCAACCACCGCAACTTTTCCACTCCCCTTACTCACTCTAACCTCTCCCCCCCCGAGCGTACGGCTGTCCGCTCACTCTGCAGCAACCCCGGCTTGGTCATCAAACCCGCCGACAAGGGAGGTGCCGTGGTGGTCTGGCACGCTGAGGCCAGGCGACAACTCTCAGAACACCTCCTCCTAGTTATCCTTGGACCATAACCCCACAGACGAGCACCAGGCCTTCATCTCAAGCACCATTTAAAATGAAAAAACGTCCCGCTCTGTGTTCACCCCACACCAATCTGAACCTGTCCTATCCATGCACCTGTCCCCAAATGCCTCATGGGCTGTGTTAGTCCCTGCCTCAACTACCTCCACCGGCAGCTCGTTCCATACGCACACCACCCTGCGTATAACCCTCAGCTTCAATGTATATCTTTCCCCCATCACCTGAAACCTATGTCCACTGGTTTTGAATCCCCTAGTCTGGGCAAAAGACTCTGCATTCATCTTCTCTATTCACCTCAGGATCTTATACAAACCTTGGACAAAACATGGAAGATCAGGTAGCCCCACCTGCCCTCACTTGACCCATTACCCTCTAAACCTGCCCTATTAATGCGCCGGTCTAAATGTTTCTTAAACGTTGCGATAGTCCCTGCCTCAACTACAAAAGCTTTTCACTGTACCTCGGTACACGTGACAATAAACCAAACTGAACTGAGGTAAAAGGCTCTGTGTGTCTACCCTATCTGTTCCCCACGTGATCTTGAAGATATGGGCGGCACGGTGGCGCAGCTGTAGAGTTACTGCCTTACAGCGATTGCAGACCCGGGTTTGATCCCGACGACAGGCGCCGTCTGTACGGAGTTTGTACGCTCTCCCCGGTTTTCTCCGAGACCTTCAGTCCCCTCCCACATTCCAAAGTCATGCAGGTTTGTAGGTTAATTGGCTCAGAATAGTGTATATTGTCCCCAGTGTGTGTAGGGTAGTGTTAGTGTGCGGGGATCGCTGGTCGGCGCGGACTCCGTGGGCCGAAGGGCCTGTTTCCGCGCTGTATCTCTAAACTAAACTAAACTAAACTTGCTAATGGATTAAGTCGTCCAATCTGTTTGTTGTTCTAGCTCAGCCACTCTCCCAATCACCTTTAAATGCCTGGAAGAAATCAATGGTGTGGATAAACGCGTCACCCGTTTTGTCTTGCCTGTTGGAGCCACCATCAACATGGATGGCACGGCTCTCTATGAGGCCCTGGCCGCCATCTTTATCGCCCAAGTCAACAACTATGACCTCAACTTTGGGCAGATCATGACCATCAGGTACAGTATGAGCGGGGAATTCGCCCAAACTCACATGGTCCAAAGTTGCGTGTTGTTAGATCCAGTTAGATCCTTGTTCAACTACAGGTGCATCAACGATTTTCAGGTAATAGAAATATTACCTATCAGTTCATTAATATTAAAATATGCATAATACGTGCAGTTATGGATGTCCCAATACAGGAAGGAAGGATGCAGAGGAGTTTTAGCAGTCTCCAGACAAGGAGAAGGTAGACAAAACTGCTGGAGAAACTCAGCGGGTGAGGCAGCATCTATGGAGCGAAGGAATAGGTGACGTTTCGGGTCGAGACCCTTCCGGGTCGACCAGTTGGATGATCAGCCATGATCATATTGAATGGCGGTGCAGGCTCGAAGGCCGAATGGCCAACTCCTGCACCTATTTTCTATGTTTCTATGTTTCAAAGCTGCCTCACCCACTGAGCTCCTCAAGTTTTTCTTTCTTAAACAAAAATCTGTAGCCTCATTTTGCTCTGGTATTGTATTTAATTCATGTGTTGAATCAATAATGTTTTATTATTAATCTTTAATGTTTTATGTGTCATTCCTAACTGTCACTGTATGTCATGTTGTCACTTTCGGGTGGAGCACCAAGGCAAATTCCTTGTATGTGAATATACTAGGCCAATAAATTTATTCATTAATTCATTATTTTTTAATATTATAGATCATGAATACTGCTGCATCTTTCTATGGTCTCTAATCCAACAAAGTTAGACAATAGACGATAGACAATAGGTGCAGGAGTAGGCCATTCGGCCCTTCGAGCCAGCACCACCATTCAATGTGATCACGGCTGATCATCCCCAATCAATTCCCCGTTCCTGCCTTCTCTCCATATCCCCTAACTCCGCTATCTTTAAGAGCCCTATCTAGCTCTCTCTTGAAAGTATCCAGAGAACCGTCCTCCACCACCCTCTGAGGCAGAGAATTCCACAGACTCACAACTCTCTGTGTGAAAAAGTGTTTCCTCAACTCCATTCCAAATGGCTTACCCCTTATTCTTAAACTGTGGCCCCTGGTTCTGGACTCCCCCAACATTGTACTTGTGGATTTTATTCTGTAAGACCTCGTTTTACTGTTAATCAAGTTTCTGTGTAACCTTGTCAGCTGAGATTATAAAATCTGCATCCAAGACTAGCCTCCCGGTGCGCATCAGTTTGAATAATTCGCCCGCTACTTTGAACACCAACTCTGCACGACCTCTCCATTTGCTGATACAACTGACTGCTCAGCAGTGTAGGAATGAACTGCAGCCGCAGGTTTGCACCGAAGATAGAGGCAAAATGCTGGAGTAATTCAGCAGGACAGGCAGCATCTTTGGAGAGAAGGAATAGGTGACATTTCGGGTCAAGAACCTTTCCTTCTCTCCAGAGATGCTGCCTGTCCCGCTGAGTTACTCCAGCTTTTTGTGCCTATCTTCGGAAAAGTTGTAATGGTTTCAGTTGTGGGACATGTACATCTTTGTTCTAATCGAATGGATTGACATTCTGTGTTTTGTTTTTGCCGTTGCAGTATCACGGCGACGGCAGCCAGCATCGGGGCGGCGGGAATTCCTCAGGCCGGCCTCGTTACCATGGTGATCGTTTTAACATCAGTCGGACTTCCCACTGAGGACATCACCCTCATTATCGCGGTGGACTGGTTCCTGTACGCACACTCAGTATTTTACTTTACTTTTAGAGATACAGCACGGAAACAGGCCCTTCGGCCCATCGAGTCCGCACCCACCAGCGATCCCCGTACATTAAAACTATCCCACACACACATTAGGGACAATTTTTTACATTTATACCAAACCAATTAACCTACAAGCCTATACGTCTTTGGAGTGTGGGGGGAAACTGAAGATCTCGGAGAAAATCTACGGGGAGAACATGCAAACTCCGTACAGACAGCACCCGTAGTCAGGATCGAACCCGGGCTCTGGCACCGTGAGGCAACAACTCTACCGCTGCGCCACCGAGCCGCCTATTGCTCTCGCCTTTTAACATTGCACTGTTTGATCCAATCTGTTCTAAATCACTCACCAGAAATAGTTAGTGAAGGATAGGTGATGTTTCGAGTCGGGCCTAATCAGGGCCGACAACAAATGACCTCAGGCAGGGTGGTGCATTGCTGGCTTTGGAAGGTGTGATCTCACGAAGGATGCCACAGGGTGAACTTTGAACTGGTCAAACTAAGCACGTATGCGGCGGCACGGTGGCGCAGCGGTAGAGTTGCTGCCTCACAGCGCCAGAGACCCGGGTTCCATCCTGACCACCGGTGCTGTTTGTACGGAGTTTTGTACGTTCTCCCCGTGACCTGCGTGGGTTTTCTCCGGGTGCTCCGGTTTCCTCCCACACTACAATGACGTGCAGGTTTGTAGGTTAATTGGTTTTGGTACAATTGTAACCAATCCCTAGTGTGTAGGATAGTGTTAGTGTTCGGGGATCGCTGGTCGGTGCAGACTTGGTGGGCCTAAGGGCCCTCTGCCCACCAAATCGACCACCGTCGACCTATGATCACTGGTACACTAGTTCTATCCTACACCCTAGGGACAATTAACCTACAAACCTGCACTGCAAACCTGAAACCGGAGCACCCAGGGAAAACCCATTCGATGATCCCAGGAATGAGCAGGAATTTGAAGGCACTGGGCCTGTACTCACTGGAGTTTAGAAGGATGAGGGGGTCTCTCATTGAAACGTACCGAAGAGTGAAAGGCCTGGATAGAATGGATGTGGATAGCATGTTTCTACTAGTGGGAGAGTCTAGGATCAAAGGCCATAGCCTCAGTGTTAAAGGAGATGAGGAGGAATTTCTTTACTCAGAGGGTGGTGAATCTTGATGGTCACGGACGGCTGTGGAGGCCAAGTCAATGGATATTTTTAAGGGGCAGATTGACATAGTTTTGATCAGTACGGGTGCCAGGGGTTATGGGGCGAAGACAGGAGGATGGGGTTGGGAGAGAGAGATAGATCAGCCATGATTGAAGTAGACTTGATAGGCCGAATGGCCTAAATCTGCTCCTAGAACTGCTGAACCTATGATCCCTAAGGACTATTTACAGAAGCCAATTAACCAACAAATTTGCACGTCTTTGGAGTGTGGGAGGAAGCCGGAGCACCCGGAGAAAACCCACGCAGGTCACGGGGAGAACGTTTAAAACTCCATGCAGTGAGGCAGCAGCTTTACAAAACTAAACTTAATTATAGGCTCATAGAGTGATGGGCCCAACTTGCCATGCCGGCCAACATGTCCCAGCTACTCTAATCCCACCTGCCTGCATCCAAACCTGTCCTATCCATGTACCTGTCTAACTGTTTCGCAAACGATGGGATAGTCCCACCCTCATCTACCTCCTTTGGCAGCTTGTTCCATACGCCCACCACCCTTTGTGTGAAAAGTTACCCCTCAGATTCCTATTGTTTAAGAAGGAACTGCAGATGCTGGAAAAATCGAAGGTAGACAAAAATGCTGGAGAAACTCAACGGGTGAGGCAGCATCTATGGAGCGAAGGAATAGGCGACGTTTTGGGTCGAGACACTTAAGGGTGAGGCAGCATCTATGGAGCGAAGGAACAGGTGACGTTTCGGGTCGAGACCTTTAAGGGTGACGCAGCATCTATGGAGCGAAGGAATAGGTGACGTTTCGGGTCGAGACCTTTAAGGGTGAGGCAGCATCTATGGAGCGAAGGAATAGGTGATGTTTCCGGTCGAGACACTTAAGGGTGAGGCAGCATCTATGGAGCGAAGGAATAGGTGACGTTTCGGGTCGAGACCCTTCTGGGTCTCGATCCGAAACGTCACCTATTCCTTCGCTCCATAGATGCTGCCTCACCCGCTGAGTTTCTCCAGCATTTTTTGCCTACCTCAGATTCCTGAAATATTCTAAACTACGAAACATTCGGTGAGATATGCTAAAGTGGGTGATGCTTTGATTGTTTAGGGACCGCCTGCGGACCACGACCAACGTGCTGGGGGACTCTCTGGGGGCTGGAATCGTGGAGCACCTCTCCAGGCACGAGCTCCACACCGACGTCACGGAAGTGGGGAACTCCGTCATTGAAGAGAACGAGAAACCCTACCAGCTCATCTGTCAGGAACATGAAAACCAGAAGCATGTGGACAGTGAGACCATAATGTGACCGGCCCAATGTGTTCTCGGCCCAATGCAAGACATCAAACACAAACACCAACCACGTCAATTGTGCGTCCGCGCGTTCCTAATCTAACTAGCCAGCGACGGGAAAAATCTAAAACTAGCTAATTACTTCAGCAAGTATCCCTGCAAAAATTAGGGGCAGACCTGTACGCGTGTGTTTGTCACGTGTGCTGTCCGTGTTAGTGCGTGTGTGCGTGTGCCTGTACACATGGCGCTCATGTTTGTGCGTGTAACACACTGCCATTGTTCACTGCTAGCTACCTTTGTGTGTGTTTATATAATCATTTCTGTGCAGGTGGGACACCTCATCCGAGCTGCGGTCCATCAGTTCAAGTAGAGTCATAGACTCATAGAGCGCGTGGCAACAGGCCCAGTGGCCTCGCTTGCCCCCATCAATATACAGTATGTATCCCTGACACTGATGAACTCAACACATGACTTCACCAACAGCTCCCCATACACGAGCCTTGCGTATATTCACACCGCTACACATGCAGTTCGTTCACTACGGTTCCAAACACAGAGTAGAAACATGTCTAATGCGCCCCAACTTGCTCACACCGACCAACATGCCCCATCCACCCTAGTCCCAACATCAGTTCATATATGTGCGTGTGTGTGTTACATGCATCAACCGTGCATGCCGTGTTCATGCGTGTGTACAAGTCTCTCCACCTTTGCGTGTCTTTGTACATGCGTGTGTGTGTATGTGTGGGGTTTTTAGACTGGAAAGGGTCACTTTTTAAACTGCTAACTCCCCCACGAGCTCTTTCTTTCGTAGCTGGGAGAGGAGTCCTCTTGCGCGCTGGGTGTCAAATCATAAATATGTTCCTGGCTTTGCTCCCCACGGCGTGACATAGAGCTCGGATCCCTTAGTCTGAACGGGAGTCAACTTTTACTAGAAACACTTGAAGAAGACACACATGAAAGGGACAGTGAGAGGGCGGGGGGGGGGGGGTGAGAATAGATTGCCGTTCAGTGCGCATGGCGGACGCCAGCTGTACTGGCATTTCTGTGCTGGCCCTGTGATATTTCCTGGTGTTAAACTGGTCAGATCGCTCTGTGTCGGCAGATATCTAACCGGGAGTTTCCTTCATCCACCGCAAGTCACGTGGGGACTGTTGCCGGAGGACGCTGTGACCGTTCGAACGTTAGGAGTGGAGTTTGGCGTGGGAGTGTAACGCATGTGATGGTGGAACAGCACCCCCCCCCCCACTTCAAAACCCCTTCTGGTTTTAGATCCATCAGAACCCCCCACCCCCAAGACAATGGTGACCATCAAGCTACCCAGCGGACCAATTCCTGCCTTCCACAGATCGAGAGGCCGATGGAAGAGGGGAGGGACTATTAAGGCAGAAGTTGATAGATTCTTTATTTGGACGGGTGTCAGGGTTATGGGGAGAAGGTAGGAGAATGGGGTTGAGAGGGAGAGACAGCCCACCGTGACCCCACTAGCCAGCGACTCGCACACATGCTAGCACTATCCTACATACTCTAGGGACAATTTTTACATTTATGCCAAGCCAATTAACCTACAAACCTGCACGTCTTTGGAGTGTGGGAGGAAACATAGAAAATAGGTGCAGGAGTAGGCTATTCGGCCCTTCGAGCCAGAACCGCCATGCAATATGATCATGGCAGATCATCCAAAATCAGTACCCAGTTCCTGCTTTCTCCCCATATCCCTTGATTCCGTCAGCCCGAAAAGCAAAATCTAACTCTCCCTTGAGATTAGCCACCATTGATTGAATGGCGGAGTAGAATCGATGGGCCGAATGTCCTAATTCTGTTCCCATCACGTACTTGTGAACTTGTCAATGGGGCGTATTAGGTTCCATAACCAGTGTGATGAAATCCCGACTTTGTGAATGTTGGGAACTTTGAATGTAACAAAGCTGAAACTGCTTTAAGAAAGAACTGCAGATGCTGGAAAAATCGACGGTAGATAAAAATGCTGGAGAAACTCAGCGGGTGAGGCAGCATCAATGGAGCGAAGGAATAGGTGACGTTTCGGGTCGAGACCCTTAAGGGTGAGGCAGCATCTACGGAGCGAAGGAATAAGTGACGTTTCGGGTCGAGACCCTTCCGGGTCTTGACCTGAAACGTCACCTATTCCTTCGCTCCATAGATGCTGCCTCACCCGCTGAGTTTCTCCAGCATTTCTATCTACCTTTGAGCTGAAAGTGTGGCAAGATTGGGAAAAATGTTCTACCCGGCCTGTCTCCATTAACCCCTCTCACATTGCCAAATCATCTCGACCTCCTAGCAAGGAGCCCACAATATTCCCCTCCTTCACTACATTGTCCTGTCTTATTTATCATGCTTTCTGATCATCGGGCCAGACATGCGGCTACGCTCAATATAATACATTAGCTCGGAACAAACAAACGCTGGCTCACTAATCAGCCAGGGTTAGGCAGACACAGAGTCGGGAAGCAGGTCGAATGATCTTAAGTCTGCCCCCGATTAATTGTGTTAAGATAGCTCCTTAGTGAAGCTGCAGGAACTGTTATCAGTTAGACACAGCGATTAACTTCTGCACACGGACGTTCGTGGAGCCACTTTATGCAAAAGGCAAGTAAAATCTTTAGATATTACAAAAATAACGTTTGCTAATCTTCAGACAGTCTCGTTGTCAGATGATGTAAAATGTATGATATCTGTGATGTATTTCTAATCTCTAAGTGATATGTGGCATAAGATCCGAAACTTGTACTCAAATCCAATCAAAACGTTGTACTCCCAAACTGGTTTTTAAGTAAAGTCTTCTCTGTTCCTCCACGACAGTGGCTACAGGTCTGCGATTTCCTGAAGTTTAACGTAGAGTTACACCGAACGCTCAGCTTTACCCTCTCTACAAACGGCACGCAACCAGGCCCTTGGGCCCACCGAGTCCGTGCCGACCAGCGATCACCCCGCACACTAGCACTAGCCTGCGCACACTAGGGATAATTATACAACTTACCCAACCCATCTAACCCACAAACCCGCACATCTGCCAAGTACTTTCAGATTTTCTTCCTTTTAAATTAAAAAAATGTGATCTAGCGAGATTATAGAAAAAAATGAATGGGAGATACGCAAAAAGCAACAGTGATCAGGAAAGATGGAGCCCACAATGGTCCATTGTTGGCTGTGGGGAAGGTGATGACGAGACAGTGACACTCAATAGTTTAGTTTAGTTTAGAGATACAACGCAGAAACAGGCCCTTCGGCCCACCGAGTCCGCACCCACCAGCGATCCCCGCACATTAACACAATCCGACAGACACACAATGTTACATTTATACCAAGCTCATTAACCTACAAACCTGTACGTACAAACGTACAAACTCCATACAGACAGCACCCGTGGCCAGGATCGAACCTGGGTCTCCGATGCTGTGAGGCAGCAACTCTACCACTGCGCCACCGTGCCGCCATATTAGGTTGGAAATAGCGTGGAAACAGGCCCTTCGATCCACCGAGTCCGCGCCGACCAGCGATCCCCATATATCAGCCAAGAATAAAAAGCAGGATAGTAAAATCTTCTTTAGGTATGTGAAGCGGAAAAAATTAGTTAAGACCAAAGTTGGAACCTTGAAGACCGAGAAAGGTGAATTTAATATGGGGAACAAGGAGATTTTAGATGAGTTGAACAGGTACTTTGGATCTGTCTTCACTAAGGAGGACACAAACTATCTTCCTGATATAGTAATGGCCAGAGGATTTGGGGTGACCGAGGAACTGAAGGAAATCCACATTAGGCAGGAAATGGTGTTGGATAGACTGATGGGACTGAAGGCTGATAAATCCCCAATACCTGATGATCTGCATCCCAGGGTACTTAAGGAAGTGGCTCTAGGAATCGTGGCTGCATTGGTGATAATTTTCCAATGTTCTATAGGATCAGTTCCTGTGGATTGGAGGATAGCTAATGTTATCCAACTTTATAAGAAAGGCAGGAGAGAGAAAACAGGGAATTATAGACCAGTTAGCCTGACATCGGTGGTGGGGAAGATGCTGGAGTCAATTATAAAAGATGAAGTAGCCGCACATTTGGATAGCAGCAACAGGATCGGTCCGAGTCAGCATGGATTTACGAAGGAGAAATCATGCTTGACTAATCTTCTCGAATTTTTTGAATATGTCACTAGGAAAATGGACAAGGGAGAGCCAGTGGAAGTAGTGTACCTGGACTTTCAGAAGGCATTTGATAAGGTCGCACATAGGAGATTAGTGGGCAAAATTAGGACACATGGTATTGGGGGTAGAGTGTTGACATGGATAGAGAAGTGGTTGGCAGACAGGAAACAAAGAGTGGGGATTAACGAGTAGGGATCAACGTCCCCCCTGTGTTCACTGATCTTCCTCATTGTTGGTTCACGACCTGAAACGTCACCCACTCCTTCTCTCCAGAGATGCTGCCCGACCAGCTGGGTCACTCCAGCACTTTAGGTCTTTTTTTTTTTGTGAATCCGCATCTGCAGTTCCTTGTGTCTGTGAACTTACTGATTAGTAGATTTGATTGTATTGTTCCAATGAGAAACCTGACCATGCTATCCTTGTCACGTCAGTCCAGAAAGTCTGGATCCGTTAGGTTACACAGGAGGGCTGGAAAATAAAGACAGACAGAGGATGCTGGAAACACACACAAGGTCGGTCGGCATCTGAGGAGTGAGGAAGAATAAATGTTTCATGAGTCTTCATCAAAATGAAGATCCTCTACCTGAAATGTTAACTCCATTTCTTGGTTCAGTTCAGTCTAGTTCTGAGATACAGCATGGAAACAGGCCTTTTGGCCTACTGGGTCCGGCCCGACCTACGATCACCTCGTACACTAGTTCTATGTTATCCAAGTTTCACATCCTACACACTCGGGGCGATTTACATTCGACAATGAACCTACAGACCTGTGCGTCTTTGGAGTGTGGGAGGAAACCGGAGCACCCGGAGAAAACCCACGCTGTTACAGGGAGACCGTGCAAATTCCGTACAGGCAGAGAACCCTTAGTCAGGATCGAACCTGGGTCACTGGAGCCGATCTCTCCTCACCGATCTGGCAGAAGATGGCCGAGATCACAAGGAGAACAGCAATCTGCAGTTTCTTTGGGGTTTTCTCAATTTGTTGCAGAAAACAAAATTCCTCAAATGACAATTGATGGAACAGAGGCAGAGACTCCACAAGGCAGGAGTTTGGTTTAGTTTAGTTTAGTTTAGTTTAGTTTAGTTCATTGTCAAGTCTACCAAGATACAGTGAAAAGCCTGCTGTCCATTCTAGGCATGGTGCTGACAGAAGCAATATGAAGGGGGATCAAGGTGCTTCAAGGCATGGTTTGGGAACAGCTCCATCCAAGACCGCAAGAAATTGTGGAGACAGCCCAGACCATCACACAAACCAACCTCTCTTCCATTGACTCCATCTACACCTCACGCTGCCTCGGCAAGGCCAGCAGCATCATCAAGGACCAGTCTCACCCCGGTCACTCCCTCTTCCCCCCCCCTCCCATCAGGCAAGAGGTACAGAAGTGTGAAAACGAACGCACACCTCCAGATTCAGGGACAGTTTCTTCCCGGCTGTTATCAGGCAACTGAACCATCCTCTCACCAACTAGAGAGCGGCCCTGACCTCCCATCTACCTCATTGGAGACTCTCAGACCATCCTTAATCGGACTTTACTGAACTTTATGTTGCACTAAACGTTATTCATGATATCCAGTATCCGTACACCGTGGACGGCTTGATTGTAATCATGCATAGTTCACGTTCACCAGTTATAGGAGTAGAATTGGGCCATTTGGCCCATCGAGTCTACTCCACCATTCAATCACGGCTGATCTCTGCCTCGTAATCCCATTTTCCTGCCTTCTCCCCATAAGTCAACAGAGTTTATTGTCATGCGACAGGACAATGAAAATCTTTCTTTGCATAGCACAACAGAACATAGAAGGCATTGACTACAATTCTATACATAAATACACCCATGACTTAATAAATTAATAAAGTGCAAATAACAGATGGAGGGATATTAATGTTCAGAGTTCCGAGCCAGGTTTAATAGCCTGATGGCTGTAGGATGGCTATTCCTAAACCGGGTTGTTGCAGTCTTCAGGCTCCTGTACCTTCTACCCGAAGGTAGCAGGGAGATGAGTGTGTGGCTAGGGCTAGGCCATAACCCTTGACACCTGCTCTAATCAATTATTTGTCTATCTCTGCCGTAAAAAGATCCACGCTTGGCCTCCATAGCCCTCTGTGGCAATGAGTTCCACTTATTAACTACCCTCTGACTAAATAAGTTCCTCCTCACCTCCTTTCTAAAAGAGCGCCCTTTAATTCTGAGGCTGTGACCTCTGGTCCTAGACTCTCCCACCAGTGGAAACATCCTCCCCAAATCCACTCTATCCAGGCTTTTTATTATTCTGTAAGTTTCAATGAGGTCCCCCCTCAAACTTCTAAACTGCATTGAGTACAGGCCCAGTGCCATCAATCGCTCATCATAAGTTAACCCACTCATTCCTGGGCTCATTCTCGTAAACCTCCTCTGGACCCTATCCAGAGCCAGCACATCCTTCCTCAGATATGGTGCCCACAATTTCTCACAATATTCCAAATGCGGCCTGACCAGCGCCTTATAGAGCCTCAGCTCTATTCTGCTAACTTTCTGCTGACTGGATAGCAGGAACAAAAAGTTTTTCACTGCACGATACGCCAATAATCTTCCACCGGGTGGCACTGTACTCGGCAACCGCGCCCACTACCTGACTTGTCCCTTTATTATTTTGTTGTTTTTAGTCTGTGTTTACTTTTATGTTTTAGTGTCCCTTTAGTTTTTGTATTATGTGCTGGTGGAGTGGGGGTGGGCATCTCTTCCCTTGACGGAGATGCAACTTTTTCTGTAATCGAAAATCCGTCCGGACTGCAGCCTTAACATCGTGGAGCTAGCGGTCCCTGTGTTAGGGATCGACTTCGGGAGCTCCAACCGCAGGAGTTTCGACCGCCCCAATCGCGGAAGTTTCGATCTTCCCGACCACAGGTGCTTCGACCTCCCCGACTGCGGGAGTTTCGATTGCCCCGACCACAGGAGAAAAGGAGGAAAGAAGGTATACGTTATTTGCCTTCCATCACAGTGGGGAATGTGAGGTCACTGGAAAAACAAGATGGACGTGCCGCCTGCACTGGCGAGGACTCGGAGGGAGCGCCGTGAGTGTAGTGATCTCGGTGTACACGGGAGTCTGGTGCGAGTGTGGACAGCCTGTTCGGGCGGAGAGAGTGACAGCGGTCGGTACAATTCTGGTCTCATCACGGTGAAGGAGCGTATGTGTGTGGCCTGGACATTGAACTGATGGCTGTGGGTCTCCGCTTATGCTGTGTATCCTGGGGATTCACACACGCTGTTGTGGTGGCTGCTTATGTTTAATCTTTATGTGGATATGTATCTGGTTGCTTTTTTTGGCATAACTGTATGGTAAATCACATGTCGCGGTTCCTCGGTACACGTGACAATAAAGAAACATTGAACCATAATAAACTGAAATGTAACTCATTTTGTGTTCCACGACTTAGCTTTACAATTTGCACATTAGTTTAAAATGCTAATTTCCAGCATTCAAGTATGCTTTTGCACAATTTCACAAGATTGCTCACAGAGTGGAGGAACAAGTGACAATATTTGGGACAATTTGAACTGCAGCCTGGTTGATGCTCTGGTTGCAGCTCCATGAAGGACACGGCATGGAAGATGGGGGGCGCTGATGAGCCACTGGGACTCAACTTCACTGCGGCTCTTGCAATCCCGCACGGAGCCCAGAGGGCGGCGCTGGAGGGCGGCTCCGGGCTGCACTAACACGGCAGCCCGGTGGGTGGCGGTGGAGGGCGGCACCAGGCTGCAGTAACATTGGCAGCCCGGGGGACGGCGCTGGTTTCGGACTCTCCTCCCCGGCGCTGCAGTGGCGCTGTGAGCCCGCTAGGGCGGTGCCAGCGATGGCGGGCTGCTCCCGGCTGCAGTGCCAGCAGGAGCCCAGTGGGGGAGCGCTGTCGGGCTGCAGTAACCAGTGGGCGGCTCCAGGCTGCAGTAACACTGGGAGCCCGGGAGGGCGGCGCTGGTTTCGGCGTCCAGGCTGTAGCCGCAGTGATGATCGGAGCCGAGCGGCGGCGCTGGTTTTGGCGTCTCTCCCCGGGGATGCAGTGCCTCTGGGAGCCGACGGAGGAGGGCGGCGCTGGCGAGCGGTCCCGGGGCCGCAGTGCCACTTGAAACCCAGTGGTGCAGCGCTGGTTGGGGAGTCTTCCCGGGCGGCGCTGGTTTCGGAGTCTCCCCGGGGCTGCAGTACCAGTGGGAGCCCAGTCGGGCGGCGCTTGTTTCGGAGTCTCCCCGGGGCTGCAGTACCAGTGGGATCCCAGTCGGGCGGCGCTGGTTAAGGAGTTTCCCCGGGGTGCAGTACCAGTGGGAGCCCATTGCGGCGGCGCTGGCGGGCTGCAGTACCAGTGGGAGCCCAGTGGGGCGGCGCTGGTTTGGGAGTCTCCCCGGGGCTGCAGTACCAGTGGGAGCCCAGTGGGGCGGCGCTGGCGGGCTGCAGTACCGCTGGGAGACGCGGAGGAGCGCGGCGCTGGCGGGCAACAGCAGCAGCAGCGCGGGTCGGAGGCGGCGGCATTTGGCGCGGGCGCACGGACGGGTGGTTGGCGCGGGCGGGCGAGGCGAGGCCGGGCTTTCCGATCCTTCCTTCTTTCTTTCCTATATTCGGAGCCAGCGATCTCCCTCGGCGCCATGGACATGAAGAAGAGGATTAACCTGGAGCTGAGGAACAGGACTCCGGCGGACGTGAGGCGGGGACGGGGGGGACCGCGTGGCCGGGCCGCTCTCAAACCTCCCGCCACCCGCGGGCAGCGACGGGCCCGCACTACCCCCCCCCCTCCCTTCCTCCCTCACAGCATCCCTCCCTCTCATCCCCCTCCCTCACTCACCCCCTGCCCACCTCACTCACTCCAACTCACTCCCCATCCCTCCCTCACACACCCCTATCACTCACTCACCCCCCTCCTCATTCCCTACTCCCTCATCCCTCACTAATCCTTCCCTCAATCCTTCTCTCCCTCATTTCCCCCCCTCCCTTCTTCCCTCCCTCGTTCCTCCACTCTCTCATTCATTCCCTCCATTCCTCATCCCTCCCTCATCATCCATCCCTCGTTCTCCCCCCTCCCTCGTTCTTCCCCCCTCCCTCGTTCTTCCCCCCTCCCTCGTTCTTCCCCCCTCCCTCGTTCTCCCCCCCTCCCTCGTTCTCCCCCCCTCCCTCGTTCTCCCCCCCCTCCCTCGTTCTCCCCCCCCTCCCTCGTTCTCCCCCCCCTCCCTCGTTCTCCCCCCCCCTCCCTCGTTCTCCCCCCCCCCCTCGTTCTCCCCCCCCTCCCTCGTTCTCCCCCCCCTCCCTCGTTCTCCCCCCCCTCCCTCGTTCTCCCCCCCTCCCTCGTTCTCCCCCCCCTCCCTCGTTCTTCCCCCTCCCTCCGTTCTCCCCCCCCCCTCCGTTCTCCCCCCCCCCTCGTTCTTTCCCCCTCCCTCGTTCTTTCCCCCCTCCCTCGTTCTTTCCCCCCTCCCTCGTTCTTTCCCCCCTCCCTCGTTCTTTCCCCCCCTCCCTCGTTCTTTCCCCCCCTCCCTCGTTCTTTCCCCCCTCCCTCGTTCTTTCCCCCCTCCCTCGTTCTTTCCCCCTCCCTCGTTCTCTCCCCCCTCCCTCGTTCTCTCCCCCCTCCCTCGTTCTCTCCCCCCTCCCTCGTTCTCTCCCCCCTCCCTCGTTCTTTCCCCCGCTCCCTCGTTCTTACCCCCCTCCCTCGTTCTTACCCCCCTCCCTCGTTCTTTCCCCCCCTCCCTCGTTCTTTCCCCCCCCCCTCGTTCTTTCCCCCCCCTCGTTCTTTCCCCCCCACCCTCCTTCGTTCTTCCCCCCCTCCCTCCCTCGTTCTCCCCCCCCTCCCTCGTTCTCCCCCCCTCACTCCCTCGCTCTTCCCCTTCCTCGTCCTTCCCCTCCCTTCCTCCCCTACCTGTCACATGTGTTGGCTGGCAGTGGGGGGGTGTTTGTGTGTCCTTCCTCCAGCCATTCATCTCCGGAGAGAGACAGGAAACTGCAAGTGCTGCTTCACAAAAAAAAGACACAAAGTGCTGGAGTTGCTCGGCGGGTTAGGCAGCTTCTTTGGAGGAGAGAATAGAGGGCAGGTGGAGATAGACCGGCGACCTATTGGGGGTCCAGACCCTTCTTCACGCTGATGTCAAACTACAGCGCACGCTGTGTAGGAAGGAACTGCAGATGATGGTTTACACTGAGAATACACAAAGTGCTGGAGTAATTCAGCGGGGTCAGACGGCATCTCTGAAGAAATGGATGGATGACATTTCAGGTCGGGAGAAGGGATCTGAAGAAGAGTCCCAACCTAAAACATAATTTGGTGTACAGAATCATGAGAGGAATAGATTGAGTAGATGCACAGAGTCTCTTGCCCAGAGTAGGTGAATCGAGGACCAGAGGACATAAGTTCAAGGTGAAGGAAGAAAGATTTAATAGGATTCCGAGGGGTAACAAAGGGTGGTGGGTGTATGGAACAACCTGCCAGAGGAGGTAGTTGAGGCTGGGACTATCGCAACATTTAAGAAACAGTTAGGCAGCTACATGGATAGAACGGGTTTAGAGGGATATGGTCCAAGCACAGGCAAGAGGGACTAGTGTAGCTTGGACAGTTGGCCGGTGTGGGAAAGTTGGGCTGAAGGGCCTGTTTCCACACTGTATCATTCTATCCTTTTTTC
This sequence comes from Raja brachyura, assembly GCA_963514005.1. The sequence continues at coordinate 3,459,873 of OY740810.1, read as the reverse complement.
TCCCAAGATGCTGAGTTTCTCCAGCACTTTGTGTCTATTCCTCCTGGACCTGCAGTTCCCTGTGTCTCTGTACAGTTTGGTTTATTATGTGTACCGAGCTGCAGTGAAAAGTTTTTACTCTCCAGCACTTAATTCATTTGCAAGCCATTGCAAGTTTAAACTTCAAGATTCCAGCATTCTCCGTCTCCAGTGCACCTAATCAATTGGATATAACTTTGCTCAATTATTTGTTTAGCTCACTTTAGTTTTTTTCCCCCACTGTATTACTATGGATTTTTATTGAATTCTGTTGGGTTTTTTTGCCCTAACTGTTTTTAAATACACCTGTTGGAAATCGGTATTATTTTAACATTCTCAAATGTCTAATTCTGCCTGACCCGCTTAGTTACTCCAGTACTTTGCATTTTGTTTCTAATTAACTTATTGCAATTAAAATGCCCTTGAGTCACAGGAAGATCGAACCTGGTAATTTGTGTGGTTTAGGAGGCATTCATAAATTCATTAGTTTAAAGAGCAGAATTAAGCCATTCGGCCCATCAAGTCTACTCCACAATTCAATCGTGGCTGGTCTATCTTTCCCTCTCAACCCCATTCTCCGGCCTTCTCCCCATAATCCCTGATATACAAAGATTTGCAGTCTTTTGCATCAGGATTAAAGGGAAGATAGATACAAAATGCTGGAGTGACTCTGCGGGACAGGCAGCATCTCTGGAGAGAAGGAATGGGTGACATTTCGGGTCCAGTCTGAAGAAGGGTCTCAACCCAAACTGTCACCCATTCCTTCTCTCCAGAGATGCTGCCAGTCCCACTGAGTTACTCCAGTATTTTGTGTCTATCTTCGATGTAATCCAGCATCTGTAGTTCCTTCCTACACATCAGGATTAAAGTGGATGGGTTTGGGATTGTCGCTAAGCGAGGAGTATAAAGATGCAGCAGTTGTATTTGTTGCACTTTTAAAACTCGTTAAGATGATGTAAACCAACAAAACTGTCACCTTGTATATTAACTGCAATATTTCCCATATATTAAGATTATATTTTGTGATTATCTCAATGTAAGGTGAAGCTGGGTCAGGAGATAAAATGGCTTTTGCTTGCGATGAGAGTACTTGTTGTTTCCCATAGAGATTCATCAAACATGATATAAGTACATGAGACAGTGAGAGCACTGGGTGGCCATTCAGTCCCTCTCTACCCCTGGCCATATCTACCCCTGTTCTTTTAAAATCTTCTCTTTAAATATCCACAGTGAATTAGCCTCCACGCTCCTCTGTGTTGCCCTCTGTAAAGAGTTGTTCCAACACACCTGATTTTTAAATGGACGTTCTATAATCTTGTAACTGTCCCCTCGTTCAAGGTGCTCCAGTGAGTGATAACCTCTCATCGTGTACTCTGTCATGCACCCTTGGTATTTTACATGTTCAAAAAAAATCACCCCTCATCTTCTTATTCCAAAGAATATAATTTAATTTATTTAGCTGTGTCGGATAGGACCACCCTCTCCTCCCAGGTAATTAATCTAGCCAATCTCTTTCAGACTCCCACCTATCCCTTCTTAAATGAACGGACCAAAATTGAGCGGTGTAGGAAGAAGGTGCAGATGCTGGTTTACACTGAAGATGCTGGTGAAAATCAGCGGGACAGGCAGAGAAAAGGAATGGGAGACTGGAGAATCTGGAGAAAAGGAATGGGAGACTTCTTCAGGGTCTGAAGGAGGGTTGCGCCCCGAAATGTCACCCATTCCTTCTCTGCAGAGATGCTGCCTGTCTCGCTGAGTTACTCCTACATTTTGTGTCTAAAATTGAGCAGAGTGTGGCCTTGCCTCTCTCCGCTACATAATTGAAGTTTCCAAACTCCAACCCACCACCGAAAGCCAATAAGACATTTTATTTTCTAACCATTTGCTGCACCTGATTGCCTAATTCCCTGTATTTTGCTAATCTTCAATCAGAGATAATATTCCACTGTTATTATACTTACTGAAAATACATAATCACATACTTTCCCATATCAAGCTGCATTTGCTGAAATGTTGCCCACTTGTTTAACCCATCTCTATCCAGTTGCAATGTCCTGACATCTTCATCTTTTTTAATCTGCCCTTTTACTTGTTTTCATGTAATTTGCCAACTTGGATGCCCTGCACCCACCCCCCAAACCCCCTCCTCCAACTCATTAATATAAATCATAAAGAATTGAGGGCCAATAACTGGAATAGTCGCAACAGTTGCATGCTTCCAGTCTGAAAGAGGCCTGTTTATTCAAATTATTTTCTACGGGGGAAAACCAGTTTGTTTGCTATCCAAAAAGGACAGTGTGCTTGAGTAACTTCGCGGGCAGGCAGCATGAGAACATAGATTTATGAAGTTTCGGATCGGGACTCTTCTTCAGACCGATTGTGATGGGGAAGAAAGCTGGGGGGAGAGACAGGACAGTGTGTAGGAGTGCACACAGGCGGGGGTTGGGGGGGTGGATGTTGATAAGCAGATGGATGAAATACTAACCTATTACCATGTATCAGAGTAAGATCAAGGCTGGGGCATCCTCTGGTTTGCCTAGGATTTGTGCAGAAACTCGAAGAGTCTTTACTTACCCGTCCAGATCACCGTGTACTTGGAGACCTAAACTCTGGGAGCATGGGTTTGTGCAGTACCTGATAGTCTGCCTCAGGACGCATGAAAGTTACTGAAGTACCTTTAGGGTGTGGCCACTGTATAAATGCATAATCACAGCAACAAATTTGCAAACATGTAGCTTCCACATGCTAAAGTGGCAATGATAAAATAATCTGTTTTAATTATGCTGATTAAGAGATTAATATTGGCAAGGATGTTGAGGATAATTCCTTCAAAAGCATTGAGACACAAGGAATTGCACATTCTGGAATCATGAGCAAAAAACAAAGTGCTTGAGGAACTCAGCAGGTCAGGCAGTATCTGTGGAGGGAAATGGACAGAAGACATTTTGGTTTGATTCTGGCTTGTTGGAATAGAGGGAGACCCAGGCAAGTGATAAGTGGATCCTGGTGAAGGGGTCGATTAGCAGATGGGTAGAGTGTGTGACAAAAGCTAGAGGTGAAAAGCAAACAAATGGGTATCAGACAAGGAAAGAGGAGGAGGAGGAGTGAAATGTAAAGTGGGGGGGGGGGGGGGGTATAAAGTCACCCAGCTCCTTTCTCCTCTTTCACACACACCTCCTATTTTGCCCACTTATCTCCCATACTAAATTGTACATTTTCCTTTTATCCCCCCCTCTTTCCAATAACGAACCCCATTGTCTCCTTTTCACCTCACTTACTCCACTGATTAGCCAATCACCTCCCCAAAGAACTCAATCTCTGGAGTCCTTGCACCAACCTCGTATATCTCTTCTGCACACTATAGAAGTGAGCTGCTATCAGTGAAGCAGTCCAGGTGCGCTGTTAACATCAATGAAAATACTTGGCTCAATGCTACCTTGGAACTGTTGATAACAGATAGGAGACATTTAAACAGCCGGCCGGCTCTTTAAAAACTTGCTCAAACTGGTGCTTTATTGTCAGGTGCAGCCAAGTACAGTGAAATTCTATTTTTGCAAATCTGTTCTTTGAGTTTATAATTACTCATGTGAACTTGGAGTAGGAATAAGTCACTCAGTGCTATTCTGGCATTTGCCTATAACCTCAAACATAGGCTCCAGTCTGCACATGGTCACCTTTTGCCTCGTGTCTGTCACTGCGGGTTGAAAAAGTGCTTCGTTGTCAGCGGCACCTTAATGCAAGTGAAGCTTCTTTCCACTAGGAAGAAGACAAAAGATCCTATCCTATTATTCCAAGAACGCACAGTTCTGTCCTGAGCAATGTATTCCCCACAAACTAAATTGCAAAACAACTAGGATCATCGCTGGGTGTGAAACTGCTGTCATTTTCATTTCTTGGCGGTACGGTAAATGGCGCAAAATCCGAGGGCCCATTCATTATCACATCTGACCATGTTACAGATGGGTTTGCCATCTTATCTGACTCCAGTTACACCAGTGAAAGCCTTTGTAGCTCAGTGCTATTGAGCCAGGGTCAATGATCAATTATTGCAGCAATCATCGTATTGGGTTTGACCCCTAAAAGTCAAAAGTGCTTTTGCAGGATAACTTGCAAGATTATGACTATTTTGTTGCAATTGCCCTGTGTTCTACAGCTCCATGAAGACTGTTTATATCATTTAAAATGCCAGAATGACTGATTCATAGAACATAGCTTAGATGTCTCAGATATGCAAAGTAGGCGATGTGCCGAATGGCTTGATTCCTCGTATAACTTATGAGATATCATGGGACTTGTCTCTAAGACTTCAGTCTTAATATAGGCTGACTTCTATTGTTGCCAATAATGTTGCTCTGTCTTAGTTGTACATTTGTCCCCATTTCCAATTTATAACTAAAACCTCCTCCTCCTCACATTACTGAAAACATGCTTTATTCTCAATAGTGGCCACTACGGACCACAACATATTTTGAATTTGAAAATGTTAAGCTTTTGCATCTTTGAGGCCACAAAATAGTGCAAAACCTAAAAGAAGTGGCCAATGATAAAGCTGAGTTCAAAATGTAAAAAAATAAAATCTAAGATTTGGAGACCACAGCAGTGTAATCTTGAGCAGGAGTATTTTGTATATTTTTCAGCTGCAGAGATTAAGTTAAATATATGAATGGGGATGTCATGGTCAGATGCAAAATATGCATATGAAAATGTAACGGTCCCAAAGCAACCTTCAATTTAGCCTCCAAGCCTGAAACTAAGAGACGTGATTCCTATCTATAGTGGAGTAGAAAAAGTAATGCCCTGCGATTCAGCATAACGTAGACATAAAATGTAGAGTAACTCAGCGGGTAAAGCAGCATCTATGGAGAGAAGGAATGAGCGACGTTTCGGCTCGAGACCCTTCTATGGAGAGAAGGAATGGGCGACGTTTCGGGTCGAGACCCTTCTTTACCTGAAGAACAGTCTCGACCCAAAATGTCGCCCATTCCTTCTCTTCATAAATACTGCCTCACCCGCTGAGTTACTCCAGCATTGTGTCTACCTTGGATTGTACCAGCATCTGCAGTTCTTCCTTACACATTTAGCATAACGTGATCTGCATTGATTAATGTTACTCTACGTGACCCACCTCCACAATGAGAATAAATACCTGTCTCACATCAGACCAGAAGACCCAGTGTGCTGTGAACAATTCTACCATCTGCCATTGGTATCTCGCTTTGGTACTGTCGTCCCAAGCCAGGAACATCTACCCTCAATCTTAAAGCAGTTCACTTTAGTTTATTGTCACATGTACCGAGATACCATGAAAAGCTTTTGTTGCGTACAAGCTAGCCAGCAGAAAGACAATGCATGATAACAATTAAGCCATTCACAGTGTACAGATACATGATAAAGGAATAACATTTAGTGCAAGGTAAAGCCCAATCAAAGATAGTCCTCGATGAGGTAGATAATAGTTCAGGACTGCTCTCTGGTTCCGGTGGGATGGTAATTCATAGTCATCCAGGGTGGAAACAGGCCCAACTTGCCCACACTGACCAACATGCTCCATCTACACTAGTCCCACATGCCTGCGTTTGGCCCATATCCTTCTAACCCAATCCATGTTCCTGTCTACATGTTTCTTAAACATTGTGATATTACCTGTAAAATGTCATAATTCTCAATTTTATTTTTATCCTGTATACCATACACACAGGCTAATTTGAGCATTGTGTGATTCTGCAATTCCTATAAATAATGCGTTACTTATGTTTTACTTATGTTTTTGTTTTACAGGTGAAAGAACTTGTTCTTGACAATTGCAGATCAAATGATAGCAAGTTTGAAGGACTGTCGGCAGCATTTGAGAGCTTAGAATTTCTCAGCATGATCAACGTAATGCTGACATCTGTATCAAACCTCCCAAGGTTGATTAAACTAAGAAAGGTAAGATTCTCAACTCTTCGTGGTTGCAGGTGATTATATCACAAAAAGACAAAGTAGTCAAAGCCAAAAATCCCTAAAGTCGTACCATGTTGTAAACAGTCCACAATCTGCGTGTACAGAAAACTTAGAATAAACCTACCTTGGAGAAAGCATGCCAGTGATAATAAATGTATGTAGTTCAGTCGTATTGCTAGTCATCTTCCTCCCTTCCTCACCCGTGGTCAGGGCCTTTGAACCCTCCGCAGTTCGCCGATGTTCAGACCCTCGCGTCGGTGTGATCGAAACTCCGACGTCGGGGCGGATTGCAACACTCCGCGGCATGGAGTACCTGAGTCGGCCGCTTCTTACGGGAGACCGCGGATTCACAGTGTTAAAAGTCCACAGGCCCCGCGATCCTCGGCAAAGGATCGCAGCTCCATGGTGTTAAAGTTCGCGCATGCGGCTTGAAGCTCCGAGCCGTCTCCAGGAAAGGCCACACCAATCCATTTGTTAAGGGGTGGGGGGGGGGGGGGCAGGGCGGAGATGAGACATTGAGAAAGTCACATTTCCGTCGAGGTAAGTGACTGAAAAAAAGTTTCCCCCTATTCCCTCCCCTCACATAAACTAACCTAGCAACATTGAAACACACATTTAAAGCATACTTAAAATAATAAAAAAAACAGAGAAGGGACGTGACAGACTGCTGGCGCGGCAGCCATTGCTGGCGCCACCCGGCAACTTGCTTGATCTAAGAGCGGCACAGTGGCGCAACGATAAAGTTGCTGCCTCAGCGCCAGAGACCCGGGTTCGATCCTGACTCCGAGTGCTCCAGTTTCCTCCCACATTCCAAAGGCGTGCAGGTTTGTAGGTTAATTGGCTTCTGTAAATTGTCCCTAGTGTGCAGGATAGAACTAGTGTACAGGGAGATCACTAGTTGGCGCGGACTCGTTGGGGCCAAAGGGCCTGTTTCCACGCTGTATCTCTAAACTAAGCTATCGTAACATCCTGCAACATCTGTAACAATTTAAACTAATTGGTCCAGACACTCACTAAGCTAGACTATTTTGGATGAAACTGATCAATGATGTTTTTCCTCATACTACTGTACCAGCCTGTTTGACCCACTGCGTCTATGCTGGGTCTCCAAACAGTTCATCTCTCCCTACTTATTTCCTGTAACCTAGTTTCTCTTAAATATCCATTAATTCGCCATTTATCCTATCTTTTAATAATACCAGGGCAAATTACTGAGTCAATTAACCTACTAATCATTGGCAATTGCGGGGGACACAAACATTTTTTGGTGGGGGGGGGGGGTTGGATATATTCAAACGCAAGGAGAAGAAGATGTTGCAGTGTGAACGTCACACAGACAACACCAGAAGTCAGGGTCTAACCCATGTGACAGTTTGGTGTAGACCCTGCAATATTTGTACAGTAGTTGGTGGTATTAACATGCTGTGTGATTTCATCTTTGACAACCAGTAATTACTGTGTCCTTTGTGATGTGTATAAGTATAAACATTAATGACTTGGAGCTTTGGAAGACGATTAAAATGAATTTGAGCACCGGTGTTTACATTATAATCTGTGAATTGTAAATTTCCCTTTCTGGTGTAAATTTTTTGTAAAATGGTAGTCAATTCACCTGCTACTTTAGGGCTGACGTAGTTTAGTTTAGAGATACAGCGCGGAAACAGCGATCCTCACACACTAATGCTAATCCGACATACACTAGGGACAATTTACAATTTTACCGCAGCTAATTAACCTGCGAATGTGTACGTCTTTGGAGTGAGGGAGGAACTGGAGCTCCCAGAGAAAACCCACGCAGGTTGCGGGGAGAACGTACCAGGCACGTGCCGTGAGTAATTACTCTGGGTAGGCACTCAGTCCGCTTTAAAAAAAATGTAAACCGCGCATGCGCAGATTGTTCGCCCCGTTAAATAAATAAATAAATAAAAAAAAACAGTGACTTATCACAAAGTGCTGAATCTTCACTGCCTCACGGCTGCCGCAGCTCTCCGGGTGCGAAGCCACGGACTGTAGCTGGGGTTAGAAGCAGCTCGGAGAGTGGCCACCGCTGAACTGGCCACCACTTCAGCGCCTTCTGCCGGCCCGCTCACCTTTGGCAGTGCTCTCTGTCTGAACACCTGTCACCTGCCGTTCGCCGACTTCACTCATGTCAGCGGCTTCCTGCAAATCCTTAAATTCCCACAGCCGAGTAACCTCAATCGCGCTGTTGGAATTTAAGGACATGAGTGAGGCCAGCGAGCGGCAGGAGAGAGGTTTTTAGATGGAGAGCTGCCAGAGGTGGGCGGGTGGTTCTGGAGCTAAGGTGGCGGCTGGTTCCGCTGTCCGGCCCGGCGGCCGCTCGAGCTACTTCTCTCTCTCTCTCCCCCCCACCCCCCCCCCCCCGGCCTCAGAGCAGTGTCATTTCATGCCCCCTTGCAAGGAACGTCGCAAGTGGATGCCCCCGACCCCTCATTCATAACATTTGTGCCCTCCCCGCAACGTTACCCCGGGCCAGACTCCCCACACGCTGTGAAAGGAGCTCTCTCCCCACTCCGACTCCCACACCCCGGCAAATGCGGTATTAAAAAAAATAAATCACAAAATGTACTTACCATATCATTGGGACACGACAAACCATGGCTGAAAACCCCACCAATAAACTTGCGCTGCGCATGCGCGGTAGACTGATGCGCATGCGCAGTATGATGCTGCGCATGCGCAGTGCTACAAAGGCAGGATTTCTGCTGCCTTCAGCCCCGATTAAAATTGACGGCTTCAGGCAGCGCTGACGTTACGGGGGCTGCACAGAGCTTCCCGTGTTACAAGCGCTGCGGGTGAAAGGCACAGGGAATTGTGCCTACCTAAGAGATCAGTCTCTTACATAGGCATAATTCTCCCATGCCTTTACTATTTATATTTAATAATTCCCATTTCATAATTTTAGTCAGGGTAGGCAGTGCCTACCTTGCCTACCCTGACGGCACGTGCCTGGAACGTACATACTCCGTACAAACAGCACTTGTGGTCAGGATCGAACCCGAGTCTTTGGTGCTGTAAGGCAGCAACACTACCGTTGCGCCACTGTGCCGCCCACCCATGTTGAGAGCAAGAACTACACATTGTAGTTCATTGTAATTAGTGCCATGACCATGGTACTGAACGGGATAGATGAACGTCCATGAGGCAGCATAGACCATCAATGCAAGCGTTGTATAAGGCAGCTCCTGATACATGTGTATCTGCGGCAGGCAGATTGGTGAGAACAGGATGAGTAGCTTACCCTTTGTTAATTCTCTCGCTGTGTCCCTTAAGACCTGTCATTGTTTCTCAGTGACGGGCATCACAGTCCCTACCCGGAATACATTCTCTGGCCATGTATTTAGTACTTATCCCGACTATTCAGCGTGAAAGAGTTTATTCGTTAGTGTGAGCGAAGAGTGCACATAATGATTGGGAGGGGTTGTCCTTACTCGTGTTTGACATTCCACGCGACCTTCTGGGACTCGGAGTCATCATTGGGGACTTCCTTAGCCTTTCCCTCCTGCTGTGTTGTCCCTCCTATATTTGTCTAGGTCCATGGGACATGGGTGTGAAGGTGGTGCCTGGCATATTACCTTTAAAATGTCAGCTCATCTCCCATCCACGAGTCCCATGTTTTCCATTTATCCCTCTCTTCCCATATCCCTCCCTAGTCCTCTAGTTTAGACAAAGTGTTGAAACGGGCCCTTCAGCCCACCACGTCCACGACGACCAATGATCACCTGTATGCTAGTTCTATATTACACACTAGGGACAATTTACAAAAGCCAATTCATCTACAAACCTGTACTTCTTTTGAATGCGAGGAACACCCAGGGTAAACCCACACGGTCACAGGGAGAGTGTACAAACTCCGTACAGACTGAAGCCGTAGTCAGAATGGATCCCAGGTCTCTGGCACTGTATGGCAGCAACTCTATCATACTGTCCTGTTATTATTTTATTCACATGGCAAAGATTTTGTGGTGAATAAAATATGCCATGTCATGTGGTCATCACTATAATATGACTTGCTTTTCAGGCAAAACTCCTCGTTAGCTTTTCAGTAATTTTCAGTAGATTCCTCAAACACATGACAGTTATACCGTTAATTTGACCCAACATATTAATGGAACTAAGCCAGTTTCTAAATAGAATTGGCTATAGCCTTCATTTCTGACTGAACGATATACGGTACTGATATTTTCATTGTATTTTTGATGGCTGCAATTATTTTGAGGTTCAAACGTCACGTGTACGCATTTTGCCATCTACTCATGGGCAGTATAAAATAAATTCTTATCATGGAGGTCTTTGCGAAACATGACTAATAATTTTGCCTTGCTGAATTTAAATGTGTAACAAAATAGTTTGACATAGTCACATTTGTCATTTGTAAAAGTTGGGTTTTTTATTTTTCAGCTTGAGCTAAGCGATAACAGAATATCTGGAGGCCTTGACGTTCTGGCGGAAAGAACCCCGAGTCTTACACATTTAAACCTCAGTGGAAATAAAATCAAAGACATCAACACTTTGGAACCCTTGGTAAGGAATTAGCAAATGATGAAGATTGAAGGAGAGAAGCCCAGAACAATGTGTCATTTGGATGACGATTATAGCTAATACTATTCCGCACTTTGTATGTAGTTGCCAAGTCATTATAAGAAAGCCTTGCCTCCAAGAAATAAGTGGATGATTTTTCCCAATAATTATCTGCTTCCTTGGAGAGTTGACACGGCAGGATGAAGGTTAAACCTGCTGATTTAATTGTGCAAGAGTGATGGTTTTGAAGGTGCTGTCATTGTACAGTCTCTAATGCCTAGGAAATGTGCATCAACACTGCACCAGAATAATGGGCATCAATAACAATGCTCTTCAGGAGAGATTATTGCCATTACAACGGCTAATGCAGATGATTAAATGAAAGTGTCTGAGATTTATGAAATCCCTCCCTTTGCTATCATCTTCCAATTTGAGTGTATGTTGTGCCACATGGCACTTTATTAAGGTAGACATAATACTGAAGTAACTCGACGTTTCGGTTCGAGACCCTTCCTCAGATTCTCCCTTGCACTTGATTAATGTCTGTAGCTCTACTACTCTGGTTAGATGCTTTTGATAGTTAATATTAGATTATTTTTTTTTGCTTAGTTTAGAGATACAGCATAGAAACAGGCCCTTTGGCTCACTGAATCAGCCAGGAATCACACATACACTAGTTCTATCCTACACTCTAGGGACAATTTACAGAAGCCAATTCATCTACAAATCTGCACATCTTAGGAGTGTGGGAGGAAACGGAAGATCCTGGAGGAAACCCACGTAGGTCATGGGGAAAACAGACAAACTCCACACGGACAGCACCTGTAGTCAGGATGGAACCCAGGTCCCTGACGCTGTAAGGCAGCAACTCTATTGCTGCACCACCGTGCTGCCCAAAGGTTTTTTAACTTTGAGCTTAGACGTCTTTTTAATTTGAGTTTTATTGGCATTTCTTTTTTTTATAGTATATAATGGTTGTGTGAAAGAAAAATCAAACCCATTTTCTGCCCATTTTCATTAAAATTTGAGCTATGTTGTTTGCAAACTATTGTTTCTTCCAATACTTCTGAGAAATGTAATGAATCTAAAGAGGTTCAGCATTTTTAATGTATTTCTTCATCCCTTAGACATGCGTCAGAACAGCTAGGGGGAATATCTTGCACTGAATTGTAAAGGCATGACATGTTTCTCTGGAATTTTCTTTCCGACAGAAGAAACTTCTGAATTTGAGGAGTCTTGACTTATTTAATTGTGAAGTGACCAATTTAAACGACTACCGAGACAGCATGTTCACGCTGCTGCCCCAGCTCACGTACCTCGATGGGTACGACCAGGATGATCAGGAGGCACCTGATTCCGATGTAGAGGGTGATGGGGATGGTCTTGACGACGAGGAGGAGGAAGATGATGATGAGGAAAACGAAGAAGGTAAGCGTTTGGGAAAGAGCTGCGGATGCTGTTTTATACCGATGATAGACACAACGGTCTGGTGTAACTCAGCGGGTCAGGCGGCATCTCTGGAGAAAATGGATGGGTGACGTTACGGGTCAGATCTCTGTTTACACAGGATCTAATCAGGAAATGAGCAAAACTCAGAGGGCGATGGAGGCCGGTTCTCTGGATACTTTCAAGAGAGAACTAGATATGGCTCTTAAAGATAGTGGAGTCAGGGGAGAAGGCAAGAACGGGGTACTAATATGGGATGATCACCCATGATCACATTGAATGGCGGTGCTCGCTCGAATGGCCGAATGGCCTACTCCTGCACTTATTGTCTATTGTCCAAAACTCATGACTCCTGGCGATTATAAATCGAGGCATAGAGTGAGAGCGCAAGAAAATTCTGACAAACCTTTGTAATACACTATTTTTATACTAAAATTGGAGTTGTATCTCCCTGGTCACTTTGTGTTGGGACATCATTGTGTAGGTGAGGGTAATATAGATTGCGAATTAGATTCCAGGAATGAGTTTTTAATCATGGATAGTCTGGAGAAGTTGCCTATGTTCTAATTGGAAAAATAAATTCAGTGAGGATCTGATAGAGGTACTGAAAATCCAAATGATAACTGGGCAGTTTAGTTTCGAGATATAGCTAGGAAACAGACCCTTCGGCCCACCAAGTCCACGCCGACCAGCGAACCCCGCACACTAACACTATCCCACACACTAAGGACAATTTACAATTTTACTAAAGCCAATTACAATACAAACCTGTACGTCTTTGGAGTGTGGGAGGAAACCGAAGATTCCGGGGGAAATCCACACATGTCACGGGGAGAACGTACAAACTCCGTACAGACAGCACCCACAGTCAGGATCAAACCCGGGTCTCTGTTGCTGTGAGGCAACAACTGTGTCACCCGACAGAGAGACACTGTTCCCATGTTGTATTTGGCAAAGAATCAAAGTGACGGAAGCAAGAACTAGATTTACAGGAATGTACTTCCAGGTATGTAGATTGAATTAAGACATTCAGAATGGAATTGAATGCCGCTCGCTTTAGAATAAGCAAATAGTAAATTGTCCCTAGTGTGTGTAGGATAGGTTTAGTATGCGGGGATCACTGGTCAGCACGGACTAGGTGGGCCGAAGTGCCTGTTTCCGCGCTGTACCTCTGAACTGAACTAAAATAATGTCCTATTAACATACATATTCTCAATATGTTCAAGAAAATGTGACTTGTTTAGTTTCGTTTGCCATCAGGATGCACACAGATACTTCAATATTTCTCTTTTTTAAACTATTTAATGCTACAATTAGCATCATTGTAAAATCGGTTTTATTGGCTTTTTGATTTTTGTCTATTATCCGTCTGTTGGCCTTTCGCCTGTTTTTTTTAGCACAAATTTGGATTCTAAATTAAATGCTGCTATTTTTGCTTTTTTCCCCTTCATTTTCTTGGAAAACTTGGCCGTTTTTTCAGGTAAGTACTGGCTTTGCCTGTGGTTTTTCGTACAATCACTGGTATTATCAATAGTAGTTGATGATCTGCCCGGATTTAATTTGCTAACATTGAAACCTTGCAGTGGAAGAGGAGGATGAGGATGATGATGAAGAGGGGGAGCTTGATGCCTTGGACGAGGAGGACGAAGATGAGCTAGATGGTGAAGATGAGGACGAGGACGAAGACGACAGTGAGGATGTAAGTGCATTTTAGTTTAGAGATACAGCGCAGAAACGGGCCCGACCAGCAATGCCCGCACATTAACGCTGTCTCACACTCACTACATTTATACCAAGCCAATTAACCTACAAACCTGTACGTCTTTGGAGTGTGGGTGGAAACCAGAGCTCACGGAGCAGGTCAACAGGGAGAAGGTACTAAGTCCGCACGGATTTTAGTTGGGCGGGTGCCCATTGACATTCCGACCGGGTTGTCATCCCATATTGCGTAGCTTCGGCAAAGGAAATTGTCATTGTTTTAATTTCTTGATGGAAATATATGCTGCTTTTTTGTTATAATGGACCCTGACGAGTAAAATGTTTTTTTTTCTCTCTAGGAGGATGAGGATGAAGAAGCTGAAGATGAAGAGGAATCCAAACGTAAGCTACAAAACATGTTTGGTGTAGACTTAATGAATGAACAATGTGCCTCTGCCTGCAACTTAAGCTGTCTATCCCAAACTTTAATACCCGTATTGAACATGGGCTGGTCTTAACGTTTAGGTTTGATTGTCACCTGTACTGAGGTACAGTGCAAAGCTTTGTTTTACGTGCTATCAGATGAGATAACACTCTATATAAACACAATCAAGTCAATCTCGAGTACAATAGGTAGAGCAAAGGGGAAGGTGCAGAATGTAGTTCTCAGCATTGTAGCACATCAGTTCCATAGACAAAGTCCAATGTCCACAGTAGGGTAAAGATGAATTAGATGGTACCCTAGCTTATGGAAGGACGGTTCAGAAGCTAGATAACAGCTAGAGGGGAAGAAGCTGTTCCTGAGCCAGTTAATGTGCTTTGAAGCGCCTGTACCTCATGCCCGATGGGAGCTGGTTGAAAAAAGGATGCTGTAAGCAGTCCATTTTTGGCTACAGTGTGGTTGTTGTGTTACTACTTTAAACCCTGCTCCCACACTCTGCCACCAAACTTTTAAGACAAACATTACTTTCCTGTGCTTGTTCATTTTTTTCTTCCTATTTTCTTGAGACAGAATTAGGTCTTTCAGCAGATTGAATCGATACCAATTCTTAGACCATTTCTATCACTTCCATTTAGTGCCTGAAAACCATTCTTGGTCACCTGCCCCCCCCCCCCCCATATTCCACAATCTATCACTCTATGTTGCCTGCCGCCATCACCACGTTTTTGGAGATGATTGACAGATTTCCCACTCGTTTTTTCCTTTAGAATTTCCTTTAGAATGTGGGAACAGGCCCTTCGGCCCACCGAGTCCGCGCTGACCAGCGATTACACATACACTAGCACTATCCCACACACGGGACAGTTTGCAGAAGCCAGTTAGCCTACAAAACTGTATGTCTTTGGAGTGTGGGAGGAAACTAGAGCACCCGGAGAAAACCCACGAGGTCACGGGGAGAACGTACAAACTCCACACGGACAGCACCTGTAGCCGGGCTCGAATCCGTGTCTCTGGCGCTGTGGGGCAACAACTCTACCGCTGTGCCACACTTGCGCTGTCATAATTTTAAAAGGAGCATATCGCCTTGTATGCGGGTTTCCAATTTCATCTCCAAATGTGGCAGTATTTAAAGATAATTTTCCTCATTGATATCTGCTATTCTAAGCATGTATGTGTGAGGCCAATATTGCTGGCTTGTTTTGTGCATTGCAGGACATTCTGTTGTGCTATGCAAAGAAAGATTTTCATTGTCCTGTCAGGGACACATGACAATAAACTCTTTTGACTTTGACTTTTGAATTGTTTAACCCAAGCCATTGTCTTAATATGTTTGGAGAAAAAGAATAGGTGATGTTTCGGGTCGAGACCCTTCTTCAGGTCGGAAGAAGAGTCTCGGCTCAAAATGTCACCAAATCCTTTTCTCCAGTGATCCTGCCTGACCTTCTGAGTTACTCCAGCTTTTAGTGTCTATCTTTGGTTTAAATTAGCATCTGCAGTTCCTTCCTACACATCTTAATATGTTTGAACGTTGCCTTTACAGAGGCAGTCCAAGGCCAGAAACGGAAGAGGACCCCAGAGGATGACGGAGAAGAAGAAGATACTGAGGATGATGAATGAGCTCAGTAGATGTATAGACTGTGACTGTGGTTGATATTCACATCAAGTGACATTCCTCTGAGACAGTATCTGTAGCTATGGTGATGTGTATAAATGAAATATACATTTCATAAGTTATTCTGTTTAAAAGTGCATTTATAACTAATGATCACATTTCTGACAAGTTGGATACACTATCTGGATTGCTGGAAGTCTGGAATGTTGCCTTAGGCTGGTCAGAGTTGCCACTGTGGAACCAAAGTTATACAACAAAAACATAGGTAGTCGTGAATTTTGTTCATAATCTCTTCCCCTTTGTAGTAAAAATCACTTTTCAATCCCAGATGACAAGCCAATTTTTATAGCTGTGGAGTCCTCCACCAAATCGCTCCCCGGTTGCACTTTCTATGAATATTTTTTTCCGTCCCCATCCATGGATTGATATTCCAAAGAGTGACACTGACGATCGAGTTGCTGACAATGTCGGACATCGTCATTAAGTGCAAGTGCTTCCAATCCTTTGCCATAGCAGAATGCGATGACGTCAACGTTAACAAGCAGGCTGATTCGCCCAAATGATTCTTGTGGTTACTCTCACAAAGACCTGTCTTGAGCCGTTAGCATTCAAATTAGAATTTGCCTTTACTGTGCCTTATAGTGTAGTTGATAGAGCGGACAGCTTTTTGTTATACGTGGTTAGGATTACCGAGCTAATGCTGTACTAACGTCTTAGGAAGTACGATGGGACAGACTGAGCAATCTGTCAGAAATGTCTTTTTTTTTTAAATGCCAGTGTCCACTATTGACTACTTATTGTTTTAGCATTTCCATAGCAACAGAACTGACGCAAGAACAGAGAGCAGAACTCTTTTAGGAAGCTGTCTTTTTTTCAGAAATCTTGAGTATACGAAACAAGATTCACAATTGAGGTATATTTTATAGTTGAGGCTATGGGAGACTTGGTGACGCCCTAACCTTTGAGGCAGAGTTCTAGCCACTTCTGTTGACGTTCTACTGCCGGAATTCAAACCCGATCCATTAGAAACGTCAACACGATTGTCTAGAATCAGAGACGCCTTGCAATAGTTTACCAGTTTTTCTGAAAAAAGGTTGTTCAGTTTTGAAGTACAAATGCAAAAAAAAAACCTTATAAAGAGGAAAGTAAATGGCTTTCAAATATTTGTATAAACTCGGTCAACAGTCTCTTTGTATTATAACAGTATATTATGGAATTAGTTCTAGATACCCATTGCAAAATGGATATTTATAAACTCTGGGACTTTTTTAAAGAAAACTAAATGTTGAGATTAGAAACTAGGTAATTTGTTACTTTTTATTTTTAGTGTGGTGTGAATTTTTTAGAGCCAAAATAAATTGAATATAAATTTTCAGTGTAGTAACTTTACAAATGTATTAAACTTTCAAATGTTGCTGTTCAGGTTATTTCTGTACAGAAAATAAGTTCAGAAGACCTATTTCATGTTAATGTATCTAGTTTTGTTATAAATTTTCAAAATAAATGGGTTTTTAATAAAAAATAGTTTTTAGTTGTGGCTGTCTTCTGGGGTAGGCACGCGCAACAAGTTGCTTTCTACGTGTTCAAAGGTAGACAAAAATGCTGAAGAAACTCAGCGGGTGAGGCAGCATCTATGGAGCGAAGGAATAGGTGACGTCACCTATTCCTTCGCTCCATAGATGCTGCCTCACCCTTAAGGGTCTCGACCCGAAACGTCACCCATTCCTTCGCTCCACAGATGCTGCCTCACCCGCTGAGTTTCTCCAGCATTTTTGCCTACCGTCGATTGTTCCAGCATCTGCAGTTCCTTCTTAAACATTTCAGCATGTTCAATATATGTACAACCTAATCAACCTAACCTAATTAAACTGTGGCCCCTGGTTCTGGACTCCCCCAACATCGGGAACATGTTTCCTGCAACTAGTGTGTCAAATCCCTTAATAACTTTACATGTGCAATAAGATCTCCTCTCATCCTTCTAAATTCCAGTTACTACAAGCCCACTCGCTCCATTCTTTCATCATATGACATCCCGGGAATTAACCTGCTGAACCTATGCTGCACTCCCTCAATAGCAACAATGTTCTTCCTCAAATTTGAGATTGAGTCACCTGTCACTAATCCCACTCTGCCTTTTTTCACGTCCAATCATAATTATTGCCCTTGTCATCAATTCCAAATGTCCTCAACTTAAATTCCTTCCTTGAATCCCCCACCTTCATGACACTTCCTCAAACCACCTAAAATAGACACAAAATGATGGAGTAACACAGCGGGGCAGGCAGCATGTCTGGAGAGAAGGAAGGGGGATGTTTCAGGTCGAGACCATATCTCCATACATATATCTCCATACATAACGTAGTGTCAAATGTTACCTGTCTGAAGCCCTTTGGGGCATTTTGCTGCATTCCATGCATTCAATAACTGCATGTTTTTGCTGCTACCTGTACATAGCAGTAACTGACTGAAGATCTCGTTTCAGAGATTCATATTCTTAAGCAAATATCAAATCAAAGCACCTACCCATTTGTCTGTGAATATACAGCTAATGGGATTAATTTTGTGTACAAAGTTCCTGATGGCACATTTATCTTGCATCTCTATTTGATATCATAGAGTCTTACAGTATGGAAACGGGCCCTTTGGCCTAACTTGCCCACATCGATCAACATGTCCCGTCTACACTAGTCCCGCATGCCTGCTCTTGGCCCATATCCCTCTAAACCTGTCCAATCCATGTATCTGTCTAAATCTTCTTAAATGTTGCGATAGTCCCTGCCTCAACTACCACTTCTGGCAGCTCGTTGCATACACCCACCAATCTTTGTGTGAAAAAATTACCCCTCGTGCTCCTATTAAATCCCCCCTCACCTTAAACCTATGCCCTCTGGTTCTCGATTCCCCAACTCTGAGCAAGAGATTCTGTGCCTCCACCCGATCTATTCCTCTCATGATTTTATACACGTTTTGTGTCAATATAGTTTCTTAATCAGCAAGATAGAGATGGAGGGAACAAAAAAAACAGGTTTGACAAGACCAAGATTCCAAACATTATTTTTACACCCACATGGGACGGTAACATTGTTTTTGCTTTATACCCAAACGAAAAATAAGTCAAATATGATTTTGGATATTATAAATTATTGGTGGCCTGAGAAATCTAAAACATGCCTTGGATTAAAATGAAATATTTTCAGGTTTAATTAGCAATGGGAGTGTCCATCTTTGGTTATTTTAGGAATGATGTGACGATATGGGGGCTAAGAGGTGGGTCAGATAATTATTTAGGAATGTGGTAGTACACCTCCCCAATTCAAGTTTTACCTGATTTCTGTTTCACTACATCCATATCTGTTTACTTGCAATTTTTCTGTTTGTGAGCAAGTGCTGGAACTCCAGGGACAGGTTGAGACCGAAAACACCTGCTGATAGTTCTGGTTATTTGTAATACCTACCAGGTTGGATTTAAACCATTCATTGCATTTGCTTCTCTCGCTCCGGACACAAGATGCTTTGAATTTGTTGCAGATTCATGTTACAATTTATTCAGATAAACACTTGTTTTCTCGTTTTAAATCTTTTCAGGGTGGGGGGGCAAAACCTCTCAGGATGGTCGACGTGTTTGCTTATCAGAGTTCACAGGTAGACTGGTGTGAAGACAATTTTCAGTTTTCAGAGAATGTTGCCGAGTTTTACAACATGGTGAGTGCCAACAAGTGTGTGTGTCGTTCCGCAATTGTGTCAAAGAATTTGAGGTATAAAGCAAGTTGTGGTATTTCAAACTATTTCACAACCCTGAATTTAGAGCACAGATTAGAATTTTCATTGGATGAAAAAGCAGACGGCAGCACAGTGGCGCAGCGGTAGAGTTGCTGCCTTACTGCTCCAGGGACCCGGGTCCCAGGTTCGATCCTGACTACGGGTGCTGTCTGTACAGAGTTTGTACGCACGTTCTCCCCGTGACATGCGTGAGTTTTCCCGAGATCTTCGGTTTCCTCCCACACTTCAAAGACAGGTTTGTACATTAATTGGCTCGGTACGTGTATAAATTGTCCCTAGTGTGTAGGAGGATAGTGTTAATGTGCAAGGGTCGCTGGTCGGTGCGGACTTGGTGGGTCGAAGGGCCTGTTTCCGCGCTGTATCTCTAAACTAAATAAGCTGGACCGAGCCAGAATTGAGCTTTTTAAACTTGATGCACAGACTTGAATTTGAACAAGACAGGCACAAAATGCTGGGGTAACTCAGCGGGACAGGCAGCATTTCTGGGGACAAAGAATGTTTCGGGACAAGACCCTTCTTCAGACTGAATTTGAATTTCCTAGAATTTGAATAAACTGCATTATTTTAAGCGGTATTACAATCTCAAACCAGAGCACGTATTGACATTTTAGATATCACGGTCTAACATTAGAACAAGGTGGTGGATGTATGGAACAAGGTTTGGATAGGACTGGTTTGGAGGGATATGGGCCAAATGCGGGCAGGCTGGACTAGTGTAGCTGGGACGTGTTGGCCAGCATGGGCAAGTTGGGCCGAGGGGGTGTTTCCACACCGTGTCTCTCTATCACTCTATGACAAGGGGTAAATTTCGTCAACCCAGGGGGTAAATTTGTTGATTCTGGATTTGACTGAATGTGTTTGGTTCTGGTATATCTGTTCATCATTAGTTGCTCATAAATAAGTGAAATAACATTGTTATGTGCTATTAAAGTTGCCTGGGTAAACGGGACGAAAATGTTTGTGAACCCTGGCTCTATGACCTTATCTATCACTTTTTGCAGCTGCTGATACTAATGCTGATGGAGTCACAGATAAAGTCAGAGTCAACAGCACAGAAACGGCTTTCAGCCCAACTTGCCCGTGTCAGCCAACATGCCCGAGCTACACTAATCCCACTTGCCTGTGTTTTGCCCATATCCCTCTAAACCTTTGTGTTGGAAAGAACTGCGGATGCCGTTTTAAACTGAAGGTAGACACAATAAGCTGCAGTAACTCAGCGGGACAGGAGAGAAGGAATGGGTGTCGTTTCAGGTCGAGATCCTTCTTCAGACTGAGAGTCAGGGGAGAGGGAGTCTAGAGATATGGACGGATATGGTGTGAAAACGACAGATCAAAGCAGACAATGAGAAGGCAATGTTAGCTGAGGGGGAGGTGACAAGGAGGCAAACCATTAATATAATTGATTCAATGACAGTCTGAAGAAGGGTCTCAACCCGAAACGTCGCCTATTCCTTCTCTCCAGCGATGCTGCCTGTCCCGCTGAGTTACTCCAGCATTTTGTGTCCATCTTTGGTGTAAACCAGCGCCTGCAGTTCCTTCACATTTATTTCAGTATCAAGTTGCCACAGTGGGGATGAAAGACGGCATTTGGTACATTTGCTGGTTTTGATGCGGTGTCTCTGCAGGTGTATGCCGCATACTAGAATGTTCCATACTGATGCCACCTTGAGGGCATTGCCGCATGTGGAACTATGCAGCCAGGGCAAACTCTGACGTCAATCTGCAATAAACGCGGCAACAAGCATGTATCTCGGTCTTCAGAGTTCCGGTCGGCATCCTGAAGCGGGTCAGGAGGCTGGCGTGACCAGCGGCTGGAAATATCACAAGTCCTCCGGCCTCCCTTCCCCAAAGCCCCATCTGTCATCTGCCTTCCTCTCCAGGACGCTGGCACCTGGGCCCAGCCTCACTTTGCCTTCCCTGCAGGTCCCCAGCATCATGGATCCACTGGGAAGGTTCATAGTAACAAGGATTGCTCTGCTGTTGCCTGCGCAACATGTTGGCACAGCTAACTCATTGTTATCCCCATCACTAGATGTCGTGCCTTCTTGTATCGAGCAGAGATTTACACATTTTGTTAGTTAAAAGAGATTGAGTCATAAGGTCAGAAGTGATAGGAAAGAATTAGGCCACTCGGTCCATCAAGTTGATCGACTGATCTATCTCTTCCTCCTAACCCCGTTCTCCTGCCTTCTCTCCATAAACCTTGACCCCCTTGGAGTGATACAGCGTGGAAACAGGCCCTACGTCCCAACTTCCCCACACCAACTAACATGTCCCATCCACACTTGTCCCACCAGCCCGCGTTTGGCCCCTATCCCTCCAAACCTGTCCTATCCATGTACCTGTCCAAATGTTTTTTAAGCTTTGTCATAGTCCTAGCCTCAACTACCTCCTCTGGCATCTCGCCCAAGTAAAGTTGGATGTATCCATTGTTACAAGTTGTCATTAATGCTTTACTTTACAGGTCAGCAATGTGACTTTCTTTATATCTGCGCCTATAATGATGTATCTATTGCATCCTTATGCACAAAAGAGGAACAAAGCTGTGTATCTCCTCTGGGTTATGGTAATGTTAGTCGGTAAGTACACAACATAACAGTTGTCAAAGTGGGATCTGTTACTGAATGACATGATACCTATGTATCTAAAAGTCTGATCTTGACCACTTCCTGTTGTTCTGTATATTGATTTTAGAAAAAACGCTGCCACTTACGGCTGTGATTTTTGGCCATCTTACTCAGCCCCCCTCCGCTCATCAGGTGTCGAGGATTTTTCCCATCGATGAAAAATAAAAGAGATTAGTGTTTAAAAAATGTTGAGATTCTCTCTCCTGAAGGCCATGTCCCTTCCGGAGGGACTGTAAAACCCGGAAGTTTCAGTCAGTCAGTCCCTGCAAGATGGGGGAGCGAGAGGGTCATGTCTCTCAGTCTGAGCTGCGAATAACACTGAACACATGTCTACTAAACTGAGTGGTTTTACTGACCTGTCAGTGCCCTTAATGTGGTTTGAAAAGATAGTTTGGAAATGCTAAAGCTGTGTTGCCTTTGGTTTGGAAATGCTAAAGCTGTGTTGCCTTTGGTTTGGAAATGCTAAAGCTGTGTTGCCTTTGGTTTGGAAATGCTGAAGCTGTGTTGCCTTTGGTTTGGAAATGCTAAAGCTGTGTTGCCTAATTAAAGTTGCCTTGCCTAATTAAAGTTGCCTTGCCTAATTAAAGTTGCCTTGCCTAATTAAAGTTGCCTTGCCTAATTAAAGTTATCTTGCCTTCTATATAATTAAAAGTCTAATCTTGACCACTTCCTGTTTGCGCGTTATATTGATTTTAGAAAAAACGCTGCCGCGTACGGCTGTGATTTTTGGCCATCTTACTCAGCCCCCCTTCGCTCATCAGGTGCCAAGGATTTTTCCCATCGATAAAAAATAAAAGAGCTATTAGTGTTTAAAAAATGTTGAGATTTTCTCTCTCCTGTCAATCACACCATGAAGGGCCCGCCGCTTCTGGGGGGAGGGGGGTGGGACTATAAAACCCAGAAGTGTGGGTGTGGCTCAGTCTCTGCAAGGGAGGAGGGAGAGGTCACGACTCGCTGTCTTTAGTGGCCTTGCACCCTGCTTGAAATGGTATGAAACAGCACTTGAATTTGGTGGTCTTGCACCCTGCTTGAAATGGAATTTCAAGGAATAACTGTGAGTTAACTGCCAGCCCACCAGCCATGAGTGAGTAAGCTGCCAACACAACAGGCTTGAGTGACTGAGCCGCCAGCCCAAGAATCCATTTGGCCCACAATATCCATACTAACCCTCTGGAAACCAGTCCCTTCCGCCCACAACACCCATACTAGCGCTCCAGAAAGCCCTTCCCCCCACTGGCCACCAATATTGGAATTGGTGGAGAGGTGGAATATTGCGTTGGGGGACCAGCCCTCCCATGTGATGCTGGGACCCAACGGGTCCCATTTAGTCTAGTATATTACTGAATGTAAGAAAAGAGTGAATCAAATAAAGTGTTTAAGAAAGAACTGCAGATGCTGGAAAAACCGAAGGTAGACAAAAATGCTGGATCAGCACATATTTTGCTTGGGTAGTTTACACCCCAGCGGTATGAACATTTCAGGTACTCCTGGTTTTCTCCCTCCTTCCCCAGCTCTCCCACAGCCCACTGTCTCCACCTCTTCCTTTTTATTCCCTGCCCCTCCCCCCCCCCCCACATCAGTCTGAAGAAGGGTCTCGACCCGAAACTTCACCTTTTCCTTCACTCCAAAGATGCTGCCTCACCCGCTGAGTTTCCCCAGCATTTTTCTATAAAATAAAGTGGCAATTTTCAACAGGGAGGAATTAATGCTCTAATCCGTGAGGCGTCCAGTCAGCATATCCCGGCTCATTGGTAGTACAGCCAGGAGTTAATCATCAACGGCTAAACAAAAAGCCGCACGGTGGCGCAGCGGTAGAGTTGCCGCCTCACAGCACCAGAGACTCGGGTTCGATCCTGACTACGGGTGCTGACTTTATGGAGTTTGTACGCTCTCTCTGTGACCTGCGTGGGTTTTGTCCGGTTTCCTCCCACATCCCAAAGACGTGCGGGCTTGTAGGTGACTTGGCTTGGGTAAAATTGTAAATTGTCCCTTGTGTGTGGAAGATAGCGTTACAATGCAGGGATCGCTGGTCGGCACGGACTCCGTGCGCCAAAGGGCCTGTTTCCACGCTGGATCTCCAGAGTAAACTAAACCAAACTAAAATGGTGGTGCAAGGGATGTCCTTACTCCAATATGCATTACATTTTCTCTGCAAATGGTTGAATGATTTTGAAGTTTGCACCATTTATATATCTTGCACTGCCAAATGTTAGAACATTGACTGATCCAGCAGTGTCATGTTTTTGAAGAGTTATCCATGGTAAACTCCACTTTATTCTGGAGTCACGCAGTGTGATCGTTCCATTTAACACAACCAGTTTTGGAGACCTCTTTGAAACACAGAGTGCTGGAGGAACTCAGCTTAAACTTAAATTTCCACTTGCCCGCATTTGCCTTACCTGCCACCAAGTGGCAGTCAAGTCAACATGTGCAGGGAGGAACTGCAAATGCTGCTTTAAACCGAAGGTAGACATAGAAGGCTGGAGTAACCCAGCGGGTCAGGCAGCATAGAAGGAGTGGGTGACGTTTCGGGACCGGTCCGAAGAAGGGTCTCGACCCGAAACGTCACCCATTCCTTCTCTCCAGAGATGCTGCCCGTCCCGCTGAGTTACTCCAGCATTTTGTGTTTCAAAGAGGTCTCCAAAACTGGTTGTGTTAAATGGAACAATCACACTGAGCGGCTGCAGAAATAAAGTGGATTTTACCATGTATAGCTCTTCAAAACATGACACTGTTGCATCAGTCAATGTTCTAACATTTGGCAATGCAAGATATGTAAATGGTGCAATCTTCAAAATCATTCAACCATTTGCAGTTCCTTCCTACACCACACAAAACTACCCTAAACTAAACGACACTACATTAAATTACACTATTTGCCAAACTACATCTCGTGCAAGGAATAGTGAAGTCATTGAGAACAAGCAACCAGAAACTGTAGTGGTTAAGAACGAACTACAGATGCTGGAAAAATCAAAGGTAGACAAAAGTGCTGGAGGAACTGGGTGAGGCAGCATCTATGGAGCGAAGGAATAGGTGACGTTTCAGGAGAGTTTCTCCAGAAACTAGTGAGATCATCTACAGTAATTAAGCTCACACAAAAATCTAATTCCGCTCACACCTGTAGCTAGTCCTATTTTTACCTTAAGATTTTGAACCATTTCAAGAGATGATTTGACATGAGTATTATTTGAAAACTATATGTCGGAAAATGAGACAAATAAATGGCTACAGCCCCAGTTTAATCAAAACAATATATTTTTCCCAACAACAATAGGCTCTTTCTCCGCATACTACCACATGACCCTGAGCTACTTTGGTCAGCTACTCGATGAATTATCCATCTTGTGGGTGTTGGCCTTTGCCTACATGTTATGGTTTCCCAAAAGACATTTGCCCAAGCCCATTAAAAGCAGGTAATTTCATTTTTACTTTTTTATCTCAATATTAGTTGGTTCAGAATGCTTGGATAGAACGGATGTGGAGAGGATGTTTCCACACATGGGAGAGTCTAGGACCAGAGGTCACAGCCTCAGAATTAAAGGACGTTCTTTTAGGAAGGAGATGAGGAGGAATTTCTTTAGTCAGAGGGTGGTGAATCTCTGGAATTCTTTGCCACAGAAGGCTGTGGAGGCCACGTCAGTGGATATATTTATGGCAGAGATAGATAGATTCTTGATTAGTACGAGTGTCGGGGGTTATGGGGTTAGGAGGGAGAGATAGATCAGCCATGATTGAATGGCGGAGTAGACTTGATGGGCCAAATGGCCTAATTCTGCTTCTATCACTTATGACCTGATGATCTTGTGAGAATGTACAAACTGGCAATTCAGGTGATACACAACATGATGCTCAAATTGTCTTGCAGAGTATTATAGCCACCTAAGCTATTGGAGTCATAGAGTTATACATAGCGCGGAAACAGGCCCTTTGGCCCAACTTGCCCAAAACGACAAACATGCCCCATCTACTGTATATTGGTCCCACCTGCCTGCATTTGGCCCATATCCCTCCAAACCTGTCCTATCTATGTACCTGTCTAACATTCTTCAGAAACATTGATCTGGAGATACGAGTTCTGATCCCACCACAAACGCTGGAGAATTTAACTTCAGCAATTAGGTACATTTGGCACCAAATGCTAGTGTTGGTAATAGTGGCCACAAGTCTACTGGCCTGTTGCCGGCAGCGACCTGGTGCATTAACTTTCTAGTCTGAAGAACGTGTGTTTACGAGTGGACATTGCTCAGCGCTGGTTTCCCCGTGTAGACATCCTTGAGATCTTCTCCGACAAGAAGGTGAGAGTCACAGCAACAGGGGCTGTGCAGGTTTCTCCATGTGGCTCCTCTACACATCCCATCATCTACCTCACACACCGTGGGGAAGGCCCAGATCAAGACTTGCTTGGATACCATTCAGCATCTCGGATGGGTCCCCAAGTATTTGGGGAAATCAATTGCCTCATTAGTAGACTTAATACTGATCAATGCGTGAGAGAGAACTGCAGATGCTGGCTCAGTCTGAAGAAGGGTCTCGACCTGAAACGTCGCCCATTCCTACACTCCAGAGATGCAGCCTCACCCGCTGAGTTACTCCAGCATTTTGTGGCTACCTTGATACTAATTCAATGTTCACCTTATGCTATAGCTGTACAGCAGATTAGGGACGGCACGGTGGTGCAGCGGTAGAGTAGCTGCCTCACAGCGACACTGACCCGGGTTCCATCCTGACTACGGGTGCTGTCTGTACGGAGTTTGTACGCTCTCCCTGTGACCACGTTATCCGGTTTCCTCCCGGACTCCAAAGACGTGCGGGTCTGCAGGTTAATTGGCTTCAGCAACATTGTAAAGTGTCCCCAGTGTGTGTGGGATAGTGTTAGTGTGCGGGGTGATCGCTGGATGGTGCGGACTTGCCCAGCCTTAGGCCCTGTCCCCGCGCTGTATCTCTGAAGTCTAGAGTAAAGTCTAAAGCATGTAATTGCTCACAGGGTGCAGCAGCATCTGTGGAGCGAAGGAAATATGCAACGTTTTCGGGCCAAAACCCTTTCCTTCGCTCCATAGATGCTGCCGCACCCGCTGAGTTTCTCCAGCATTTTTGTCTACCTTCGATTTTCCAGCATCTGCAGTTCCTTCTTAAACAAAAACATGTAATTACTTACAATCGGCTCGTGGTTCAAGGCATAGAGAACAGAAAAACACCAAAGATCCTGTCCCATCTCTACAGCCTAAAGGATAGTTGACGTTTTGACCTGAAACGTCACCTATCCATTTTTTCCAGCGATGCTGCCTGACCTGCTGAGATACTCCAGCATCTTGTGTCAATCTATCGTGCCAAGATAAACCGGTCTCATCTGCCTGCACATGATCCCGATATCTCCATCCCCTGCAGCAACTGTCCAAGGTTAACACAACCATGTGTTCAGGCCCTTCATTGATAGCAGATGCTTCCCTTGTGGTAGTTACTGCCTGCAAGTAAGTCCTGGAACCTGCAGTTCAGTGTCAGATTCCTGCAGTGAACTTCAGGTCAGAAATACATTGCACTCTGAGAAGCTCAAATACTAATGTATCGGTCAGTGATTCCAGTGGGGTTTAGGCGGCATGGTGGTGCAGCGGTAGAGTCACTGCCTCACAGCGCCAGGGACCCGGGATCGATCCTGACGACGGGCGCTGTCTGTACGGAGTTTGCACGTTATCCCCGTGACCTGCGTGGGTTTTCTCAAAGATCTTCGGCTTCCTCCCACACTCCAAAGACGTGTAGGTTTGTGGGTTAGTTGGCTTGCTATAAATGTAAATTGTCGCTAGTGTGTACAGGATAGTGTTAATGTGCAGGGATCGCTGGTCAGTGCTGACTGAAGGGCCTGTTTCTGCGCTGTATTTCTCAACTAAACTACTGAAGAATGCTTTTATGTTTTATAGATTCATTAAACGCAGCGCTTGAAAAATTGCCAGCCTTTAATTTAATTGCCCAACCTCAAATTGTAACAATGGGCAACATTTTTGTGTTAAAGGAGATGTAATGTGAAAGTCTTGCCCCGCAAAATAAATTGCAGGCGGCACGATGGGGCAGCGGTAGAGTTGCTGCCGCACAGTGCCAGAGGCCCCGGTTCAATCCCGACTATGGGCGCTGTCTGTACGGAGTTTGTACGTTCTCCCCGTGACCACGTTATCCGGTTTCCTCCCAGACTCCAAAGACATACAGGTTTTCAGGTTATTTGGCTTCTGTAAATTGTCCCCAGTGTGTACGATAGTGTTCGTGTACGGGGTGATCACTGGTGGGCGCGGACTCGGTGGGCCGCAGGTCCTGTTTCCACGCTGTTTCTTTAAACTAAACTAAACTGAATTCTTGTGGCTGAGCTTGTGGGATAAAGTGACGCCTCTGGCGGTCTGCCAGCATGCGTCAGCCCAGCAAAACTTGGAGAAACAGTGCACAAACTGTTGGATGGCTGTTCGATTTTTTTCACCAACATCGTAAAATCATGAGAGGAATAGATTGGGTAGACACATGGGGTCTCTTGCCCAGAGTAGCGGACTTCAAAGACTAGTTTAGTTTAGTTTAGTTTAGAAATACAGCATGGAAACAGGCCCTTCGGCCCACCGAGTCCGCGCCGACCAGCGATCCCCGCACATTAACACTATCCTACACACACTAGGGACAATTTACACTTATACCTAGCCGATTAACCTACAAACCTGTACATCTTTGGAGTGTGGGAGGAAATCGAAGATCTCGGAGAAAATCGATGCAGCTCACGGGGAGATCGTACAAACTCTGTACAGACAGCACCCGTAGTCGGGGTCGAACCCGGATCTCTGGCACTGTGAGGCTGCAACTCTACCGCTGCGCCACCCTTTAAGGCAGGAGGGGGAAAAATATAAAGAGGATTGGGGGGGGGGGGGGGGCAGGTTTTTTTTACGGGGATGGCGGGTGGTGGTGAGGAAGATATGATCGTGGCATTTTAAGTCGGCTTTAGATAGGCACATGGATATGCAGAGGCTGGAGGAGTACGGATCGTGTGCAGGCACAGGAGATTAGTTTACCTTGGCATTGGGTCACGTCGGGGGGACTTCCGCCCCGCCACGGGTACCATGTAATCCCGTGCTACCTGCTGCATGGTCGGATAGTCGGCGACTAAACTGTCTTCCCCACCTGGTTCGCCGGGTGAGGAGGGGGCTGTGGACCCCCAACAGGACCAAGAACAAGACCGGTCAAAGGGCGGATGGATGAGCTCGTAGCGAGCCGACGGCCATCCACACTTCAGTAGACGTTGCGTTTTTGAAAGCTGCAGATGCTGGAAAAATCGAAAGGTAGACAAAAATGCTGGAGAAACTCAGCGGGTGAGGGAACGTTTTTTCCCGAAACGCCACCTATTCCTTCGCTCCATAGATGCTGCCTCACCCGCTGAGTTTCTCCTGCATTTTTGTCTACCTTCAGTAGAAGTTGTGATCACTGTCGTACATGGCATTGTAAGGAATGATGATAAAGCACACACACACACCAAAATCCTATACTTCCAGCGGCGGAGGTCGGCAGGAACTGGAGGACGGAAATGTGTGGTGCGTCCGTCACTGTTCCCGTTGGAAACCAGCGCCACTGCGTCACTAATGTTTTCAATGATGATGATTTTTGACACAGTCATTGTGGGCTGAAGGGCCTGTACCTGTTCTATTATTACCACTAGTAATATTAATTACTTTTTCACCATCAACATTTTCCACACTTTATGGCAAGAGTAATTATCTTGCACCAAACTTCACTGTTCCTGACAGTAATTTTTCATTTACGCCTGTACTTATCATTCAGTTTTCTAGATTATTATTTCGAATTAGATTTTTGCCAACATTTTACAACAGTAATTATGCCCCTAACAATTTGGAGCGGTGTTCAAACCGTCTATCTATGATACTGTTGATCTTCATGTGAACTTTTAGCCTTCCTTCCTTGCGGCTGCCTTTTGTGACGGTCTGTCTATCTTCTATACAACGTCTACACGTTCTTCCTGCATCCAGTCCCCATTTCCTTCCCGTCCTGGCCCTGTAGGTCACCCCCACCAACTCCTGTCACAATTCTCGGCCTTTTCTCTCCCACATATACCCGTGACCTCTGACCCAAGAGGCCTACTTCCTGAGGAGTTTGTCTCCTCACTACCCTGCAGGTTTGGCTTCGGCCCAGTCCAGGGGCAACGTTTTGTTGACCTTTGGCCTTCTCTCCCCTTGGTGTCATCTGGTTTCTATTCCATCTTCCAACGTTTCGGCTCCCTGCTCCAAACCCCGTCGTAGCTCCTGAACTCTTGACTCCGCTCCTGTCCCCTGCGTATGTTCTGAATCAAAGCTGGCCAGCCTTGGCCACATTTGAGAGCTTGCGGCACAAATAATAGATGGCTGTAGTTAAAATGAATGGAACCAAAATGGACGTAAGCAGGATTGCAAGTTAGTAGACCCGCTGCCTGTGCGAGATCTGGATTCAATCCTGACCTTGGGGACTGTATTTGTACATTTTCCCTATGACTGCGTGGGGTTTCTTTGGGTGCTCCGTTTCCTCCCAACTTTCCAAACAACTGAGTATAGAGGTTGGGAGGTCATGTTACAGTTGAAGGAGATGTTGGGGAGACCACATTTTGAGTATTGTGTTCAGTTTTGGTCACCATGTTACAGGAAAGATGTTGTCATATGTAGTCTTTCTGCTGAAAATAGGCACAAAAAGCTGGAGTATCTCAGCGGGTCAGGCAGCATCTCTGGAGAAAAAGGAATTGGTGACATTTCGGGTCCAGACCTTTCTTCAGACTGAGAGTCAGGGGAGCGGGAAACTAGAGATATGAAAAAGTTCAGAACAAATCAGAGCCACACAGTTAGCAATCTTCCATCAAAATAGCTTTTCACTCTAGCTCAGTACACGTGATAATAAACTAAACTAAACTAATAGAATTGTATAGAAAGGAACTGCAGATGCTGGTTTACACTGACGATAGACCCAAAATGCTGGAGTGACTCAGCGGGACAGGCAGCATCTCTGGAGAGAAGGAATGGGTGACGTTTCGGGTCGAGACCCTTCTTCATAATGAGCGTCAACGGAGAAGGAGACACCGAGATAAGAAAGGGCAAGGTGTGAAAACGAGGCATCAAAGGGGAGGAGAAGGTGACAACGAGACGTACCGAGATAAAATATAATAAGGAAGACAGTCAGGCTGGTCAGAGAACTAGGATGGGGAGGGACGGAGGGAGAGGGTTATTTGAAGTTGAAGACGTCGATGTTCCTACCGCTGGGGTGTAAGCTGCCCAGGCGAAATATGAGCATGGTTGTTGTGAAACGAACTCTCGGTGCAAAATTTGCTAAAGTGTGTTTTCCTTTCTCCAGGAAAGTGTTTTCATTGGTGGTCTGTCTTGTTGCACTGCTCAGTACAGTCCTGTCGTTTCTGAAGCCCGCGGTGAATGCGTACGCTCTCAACAGCGTTGCCTTGCACATTATTTATGAGATCACAATCGAACTGAAAAGGTAAGGACTCTTCAGGAAAACAGTATTAAACATGGTGGTATGATTTGCATTGAAACCAATAAAACAATATTCACTGCAATGGCGTAGGAAGGAACTGCAGATGCTGGTTTATATCGAAGATAGACACAAAATGCTGGAGTAACTCAGCGGGTCAGGCAGCATCCCTGGAGAGCAGCCCGCCCTTCCTGACCACGTGATTGGTCGGCCCAGATCACGTCCGGTCCATGCGAGAGTTCGAGCCCATCTATCGACGGTTCAACACCAAAATAGCTCAGCCCATGTTATAGGAAAGATGTTGTCAAGCTGGAAAGGGTACAGAGAATATTTATGAGGATGCTGCCAGGACTGGAGGGTGTGAGATATAGGGAGAAGTTGAGCAGGCTGGGGCTCTATTCCTTGGAGCGCAGGAGGATGAGGGGGGGGTCTTATAGAAGTGTATAAAATCATGAGAGGAATAGATCGAGTAGATGCCCAGAGTACGGGAATCGAGGACCAGAGGCCATAGGTTTAAGGTGAAGGGGAAAAGATTTAATAGGAATCTGAGGGGTAACTTTTTCACACAAAGTGTGGTGGGTGTATGGAACGAGCTGCCAGAGGAGGTAGTTGAGGCAGGATCTATCCCAATATTTAAGAAACAGTTAGACAGGTACATGGATAGGATAGGTCTGGAGGGATATGGGCCAAACACGGACAGGTGGGACTAGTGTCGCTGAGACAAGTTGGCCGGTGTGGACAGGTTGGGCCGAAGGGCCTGTTCCACGCTGTATCACTCTATGACTCCAATTCTAAGACTGCCTACCACATGCATATACCCACCTGTATCCTCATTGTTTTTCAGGTGTACCGATCAAAGAATAATTCACCTTGCCTTTGCCACTGTAGGCTGGTGGCTC
Source organism: Raja brachyura (assembly GCA_963514005.1). The sequence continues at coordinate 3,427,386 of OY740810.1, read as the reverse complement.
ATAGCGATCTCCTGCTGGCTAAGCGATCGTTTACTCTGCGCTTTCTGGAGACAGATCAACTTTTACTACCTCCATAGCTTCTGGTAAAAAAACGGCTTCTAAACGTATAAAATCTATGTAGCAGCTTTATTACAGGCTTGCCTCGAGTACCTTCTGCCTCACAGCGTCAGAGACCCGGGTTCGATCCTGACAACGGGTGCTGTCTGTGCAGAGTTTGTACATTCTCCATGTGTCCTGCGTGTGTTGTCTCCGGGTGCTCCTGTTTCCTCCCACGTCCCAAAGAGGGGAGCAACATGGTCCCTAATGCGTGTAGGATCACTGGTCGGCGCGGACCCGGTGGGTTGAAGGACCTGTTTCCACCCTGTATCTCCAAACTAAACTCCACTAAACAAAATCAAAACCCAACTCCTTCCAGTGAAAACTGGACCCAATTATGAATTGTGTAGGAAGGAACTGCAGATGCTGGTTTATACTGAAGATAGACACAAAATGCTGGAGTAGCTGAGCGGGACAGGCAGCATCTCTGGAGAGAAGGAATGGGTGACGTTTCGGGTCTGAAGAAGAATCTCGTCGCCAATTCCTTCTCTCCAGAGATGCTGCCTGTCCCAATGAGTTTACTCCAGCATTCTGCGTGTGTGTCCAATGTGTGTCAGTTCTGATAGGGATGGACAGTAACATTAAACCTTAGTAAAAGGCTTAGCTGAAGCCCATTCCTATCGACTGTAGCTTGCGATCATTTTCCATGCTAGTGATCTTTGTTGCAAGTTATGACACTCAATCATTGCTCCACATACGCCTTGGTTCTGGGCACATCAGCGCATGCTGCCCCCTGCAGGGACACAATGCGTTGCATCCATCTCGCTCTCTCCCTCTCTCTTAACCAAGAGATATTTCATGACCAAGCTGGCCATCCATGAATCACGGCACCAGGTGGATGAGGGCTCTACCTGAGCCAGTTGCCTGCCCCTTACCCGGGGTTACGTCTGCGCCCGGGTGGTTTTAGAAAGGGATTACACGCTGTCCACGGGCACCGTGGGACTACGGGACCGCGGTGGGTGGAAATCATCCTCAATAAGGATGGGGAAATAGTGATTTAATATTTAAGAATATTTGTTTATTTTGTATTATGGTGGTGGGTTTGTTGGTAATTCTGTGTGCATTTTTGTAAATGGTTAAATCGAGAAAAATTAATTTGGGTTAAAAAAAAAGATTTCATGAAAGTCTGTACAGCTTTCAGGTGAATGTCGCAAACGCTGCTCCTTGGGTGGCACGGTGGCGCAGCGGTAGAGTTGCTGCCTCACAGCGCCAGAGACCCGGGTTTGATCCTGACCGTGGGTGCTGTCTGTACGGAGTTTGTACATTCTCCCAGTGACCGCGTGAGCTCCTCCGGGCGCTCCGGTTTCTTCCCACAGTCCAAAGACTGTGGGAAGAAACCGGTTAATTGGCTTCGGCTAAATTGTCCATAGTGTGTGTATAGGATAGAATTGCTGGGTGATTGCTGGTCGGTTATAACACATTGGGCCGAATGGCCTATTTCATTCCTTTAGAAAGGAGATGACATCTTTAGTCAGAGGGTGGTGAATCTGTGGAATTCTTTGCCACAGACGGCTGTGGAGGCCAAGTCATTGGGTGTTTTTAAGGTGGAGATTGACAGATTCTTGATCAGTACGGGTGTCAAGGGATATGGGGAGAAGGCAGGAGAATGGGTTGAGAGGGAAAGATAAATCAGCCATGTTTGAAAGGTGGAGTAGACTCGATGGGCCGAATGACCTGATTCTGCTCCTACAGCTGAAGAACTTATGAACTACAGTGTTTCGCATTGGACTTCTCGACAAAGAAATATTTAATTGAACAATCTGAACAGCTTTCTGACAAATTACAAATGAATATCGTGAACTATGGAGTTTTGTTGGTCAGCTTACATGGCTGGGAAAGTTTGGTATGGAACAAAGGCATAAAATGCTGGAGTAACTCAGTGGGACGGGCAGCATCTCTGGATAAAAGGAGAAGGAAGAGGTGACATTTCGGGTCGAGACCCCTCTTCAGACTGAAACGCCGCCTATTCCTTTCCCCCAGAGATGCTGCCTGCCCCGCTGAGTCACTCCAGCACTTTGTGTCTATCTTCGGCGTAAACCAGCATCTGCAGTTCCTCCCGACAAATGTCGGTAGGGAGTTTGCTCTCGTGTTTTTGTGCGCGAAGAAGACTAGGGTTAGGCAATAAACAAACGCAATCCACCGTTTCTACGCAGTTTATCTTATTTTTGCGTACCTTTTTTTTACAGGCACGTGCTGATTAACATTGCGGCTATCCACGGGATAACACTCTTTGCGTATTTCGACGCGGTGTATGAAATTCCTGAGACCAGCCCAGAGGTGAAGTATTGGCCGGAGCAGTGGGGATACCTTGGACTGCCATATCTTGCCATAAAAACCAAGGACTCTCTCCAAAAGATCTGTTGACGGGATTATGCGTATTGTTCAACCATAAAAAACACTTTATTAATCTATGCCTACAGTTATTATCTGTCAAGGGAATTTTAATGATGGCCAATAGGCACAAAATGCTGGAGTAACTCAGTGGGACAGGCAGCATCTCTGGAGAGAGGGAGTGGGTGACGTTTCAGGTCGTGACCCTTCTTCAGACTGAGACTCGATCTGAATAAGTGTCTTGACCCGAAACGTCACCGATTCCTTTATTACAGATAGTCGGAGATCTGGTAACAGGGAAACAATCCAAGCAGATGACACAGGAGTCACGGCAGCAATTAACAGCTGCTGAACTCCATCATCTATGGGGTTAGGAGGAAGAAATAGATCAGCAATGATTGAATGGCAGAGTACACGTGATGGGCCGAATGACCTTATGATCTATCCAGTTCATTTGGGGAACAGAAACGTCACCCATAATGTTACTCCTGCATGTTGTGTCTAGTACCCGCAGTTCTGCAGTTTTAATATTTTTAATGTTTTAGTTTTTTGAGTGCAGTTTAAAATCTGCAGTTTTAACCAGCATCTGCAGTTTTAATTGTGGTTGTTGGAAAGACTCTAATCTGAAAATGATTTATTTCTCTTTTACTTACATTGTTTATTATTAAGGGGATTTAAATGTTGTCAATTTTAAAATCCGACCGGGTTTATTTCTGCTTTAATTGCATTCGAATGAGTGTGATTTTTGTGAATTTTCACTTCACTGAGAACTTTAGAGATATTGTTATTAAAACCTTTGTATCCCAATGTCAGTATAAAAAGCAGAAGCTTGCAGGAAACACTCAGGGCGTCGGGCATCATCTTTGGACAAATAAACAGTTAAGGGCCTGTCCCACTTGGCGATTTTTTCAGCGACTGCCGGCATCATTGACCGACGTATCAGGTCACCAAGAAATTCGCGGCTGATGACATATTGACGCGTGGTGTTTTTTCAAGTGTCATATAACCATATAACCATATAACAATTACAGCACGGAAACAGGCCCTCTCGGCCCTTCCAGTCCGTGCCGACCATTTATTTTCCCCTAGTCCCATCTACCTGCACTCAGACCATACCCCTCCATTCCCTTCCCGTCCATATACCTATCCACTTTACTTTTAAATGTTAAAATCGATCCTGCCTCCACCACTTCTGCTGGAAGCTCATTCCACACAGCCACCACTCTCTGATTAAAGAAGATCCCCCTCATGTTACCCCTAAACTTCTGTCCCTTAATTCTCATGTCATGCCCTCTTGTTTGAATCTTCCCTACCCTCAATGGGAAAAGCTTATCCACGTCAACTCTGTCTATCCCTTTAATCATTTTAAAGACCTCAATCAAGTCCCCCCTTAACCTTCTGCGCTCCAAAGAATAAAGACCTAACTTGTTCAACCTTTCTCTGTAACTTAGTTGCTGGAACCCAGGCAACATTTTTTTTGTCGCCGCTGGATTTTTAAATGTTCAGAATCTTTGCGCGACACTGATATGACGCCGCAGTCGCCGAAAAAATCACCAAGTGGGACAGGCCCTGGGTTTTCTCCGGGTGCTCCGGTTTCCCACTATACTCCAAAGATGTGTAGGTTAGTAGGATAATTGGCTTTGGTAAAAAATGTAAATTGTCCCTAGTTTGTGTTGGATAGTGTTTATTCGGATCGCTGGTCAGCGAGGACTCGGTGGGCCGAATAGCTTGTTTCCACACTGCACCACTAAACTAAACTAAACCTGCCAAAATAATTTTAAAGGCACATCCCACGTTGAACTCTACCCAATATTCTATATTTTTCTCTGTAGAAAAGAAAACCAAATTTCTTCATTTGTAGCAAGAGGCTTTACTGAAGAGCTGGCAGATACGGATTCTAGGAGGTTTCTTCTGGGTACATCTGGCTGTTCAGTTCAGTTTAGTTTATTGTCACGTGTACCGAGGTGCAATGAAAAGCTTTTGCTGCGTGCTATCCAGTCAGCGGGAAGACAATGCATGATTACAATCATTTACAGGTACATGATAAGGGGATAACATTTAGTGCAAGGTAAAGTCCGATCAAGGATAGTCCAAGGGTCATCAATGAGGTAGATAGTAGTTCAGGACTGCTGAGTATGCTCTTTCAGAAAAAGTTTTTCTTCACCACTTCAGTTTGGGGATTACTGATTCTATATTTGAAGCCAGAAAATTGAAATCCCAAAACAGAACAGTACATTGGAATAGAACGAGTAAATGCACAGTCTCTTGTCCAGAGTAGGGGAATCAAGGACCAGAAGACATGGGTTGAAGGTGAGGGGGTAACATTTTAATTGGAACCTGAGGGGCAACTTTTTTGCGCAGAGGGTGGAGGGTGCATGGAACGAGCTGCCGGAGGGGGTCGTTGAGGCAGGTACTATCGCAACATTTAAGAGACACATTTGGTCAGGTTCATGTATAGGATAGTTTTAGTGGAAAATGGGCCAAGTACAGGCAGGTGGGACAAGTGCAGATGGGACATGTTGGTCGGCGTGGGCACATTTGGGGGGGTGGGGGGGGGAGGGCCTGTTTCTACGCTCTATGACTCCTCGGGTGTCAAGGTTTATGGGGAGAAGGCAGGAGAATGGGGTTAGGAGGAAGAGAATAGATCAGCCTGATGGGCCGAATGATATAATTCTGCACCTATCACTTATGACCTCGTGACTCAATCCCCTTTAACTAAACTTGACTAATTAATCTACACTTGCTTGCTTTGCTTGGGATAATTACAGACTAGTTTGCACTCACATCTCATTCATTTCCTCTTGGAAGTTACTGGTGACGGCCCTTCTGAATCCCTGCTGCTTCTTAATTGCTTTACAACTTCTAAGAGCTTTCTAAAGGAAGACAAAAACTTCTGATAGACGCAAAAGGAATATCCCTATTCCTTCGCTCCAGAGACGCTGTCTGACCCGCTGAGTTGCTCCAGCTTTATGTGTCTTATCTTCGGTTTGAACGAGCATCTGCAGATCCTTCCTACACAAAAACAAACCTGATTCTGGTCTGGTCTGGTCGACCCATTCATTTTCTCACCGAGTCTCTGCTTTCTGCCTCCTTCCATTTCAAACCCACCCCCAGCCCCAGAGAGTCCATGAAAAGACAATCTTTCCAATGTCGTAAAATCCATGAAACCAAATCAAATCCCTTACTGGACTTGAAACTTACAGAATAATGAAAGGTGTAGATAGAGTGGATGTGGAGAGGATGTTCCCACTGGTGGGAGAATCTAGGACCAGAGGTCATAAACTCAAAATTAAAGGTCGCTCTTTTAGAAAGGAGGTGAGGAAGAACTTCTTTAATTAGAGGGTAGTTAACCTGTGGAACTCATTGCCACAAAGGGCTATGGAGGCCAAGTCAGTGGATATTTTTAAGGCCGAGGTAGACAAATTCTTGATTAGAACGGGTGTCAAATGTTATGGGGAGAAGGCAGGAAAATAGGATTTTGAGGCAGAGATCAGCCATGATTGAATGGCGGAGTGGACTCAATGAGCCGAATGGCCTAATTCTACTCCTATATCTTGTGAACCTGTGAACTTGAATACCCTTTGAAAAGTGGTAACCTCCAGCAAACATGATTTTTTTTTTTAATGAAAGCCACAGTTCCCTAACTTGTTCTTGTCTCTTAGTGTCTCCGATGTTTTTTTTAATGATAAAAAAAATGAATCAAAATTAAAAATATGTACAAAACAAAGAACTGTGCAAAATTCCTCCGATGTTCTCCACGGCTATACATACATTCGTTAAGCACAAAATGCTGGAGTAGCTCAGCGGGACAGCCAGCGTCTCTGGAGCGAAGGATGGAAGGCACGGCACGGTGGCGCAGCGGTAGAGTTGCTGCCTCACAGCACCAGAGACCCAGGTTCGATCCTGACTACGGGTGCTGTCTCTACGGAGTTTGTACGTTCTCCCCGCGACCTGTGTGAGTTTTCTCCGATATATCCGGTTTCCTCCCACACTCCAAAGACTTACAGGTTAGTAGGTTAATTGGCTGGATATAAAATGTTTTTAAAAAATTGTCCCTAGTGTGTGTAGGATAGTGTTGATGCTGGTCGGTGCGGACTCGGTGGGCTGAAGGGCCTGTTTCCGCTGTATCTCTAAACTAAACTGAATGGGTAGGAAGGAACTGCAGATGCTGGTTTAAACCAAAGAGAGACACAAAAAGCTGGAGCAACTTAGCGGGACAAGCAGCATCTCTGGAGAGAAGGAATGGGTAACGTTTTGGGTTGAGACCCTTCTTCAGACTCTCTGTCGTTTCATTTGGTTGTGTTCCCAAAACCCATAATTACACCTGTCACCATTGCCGCCCACGTGGCCCACTGGCGTGATATCCCGCCCCTTGTTTGAGGGGCGTCTCCACCACACCCTGCCCCCCCAATGTGCAGCAGCGGAAGGACCCTAGACTGTGGTCCTCCCCCACAGAGCCTTGCCTTTGGCTGCACCGAGCTTCAGTGCTTCCCTCAGCACCTACTGTGACTCAGATCAATCAGCTACAGAGGGCCATAAACCAGCTCTGTTGTTTATCTCATGGCTAACTTCACAAACAATCGTGGGCCCATCAATCTGTCTCATGGCCCGCTGTCGGTTTTACGACATGGACAGTTCCTGTGTCGGCCACTTGTTGCCACTCTCAAGTGTGATTTCCTGTATCTCACCTCCTTCAGACCTCAGCTTCCTTGGTCCATTGCTATGAACTCTGCTGGATTTCCTGGAATTCACTACACGTGGTTCCACAATATCTCTTGCTGTTCCTTCTGCAGGAGCTGTGATATCGCAGTTACTTTGGTATCTATGCCATTCTCTCAGTCCCCACCACATTTGGAGCCTTGTCTCTGTCATACTCTTCCCCGACTGATTTTTACTATTTTGCCTGGATGACATTGTAGATTTTTTTCTGGCATTAGAATTGTGCTCGTTTATAGTATTTTCTTGAATATTAAATGTTAGATTCTAACTGAAGAATACATCCAAAGGAATGAATGAATGAATGATACTTGATTGCCACATGTTCAGTTTCAGTTTAGTTTATTGTCACGTGTACCGAGGTACAGTGAAAAACCTTTGTTGTGTGCTATCCAGTCAGCAGAAAGACAATACATGATTACAATCGGGCCGTTTACAGTGCATAAGAAATGTTGCTTTTTTAGGTTTTTTAGAGATAAAGCGCGGAAACAGGCCCTTTTTGGCCCACTGGGTCCGTGCCGACCAGCAATCCCCGCAGATTAACACTATCATATACCCACTAGGGACAATTTTTACATTTACCAAGCCAATTAACCTACATACCTGTACGTCTTTGGAGTGCGGGAGGAAACCGAAGATCTCGGAGAAAACCCACGCAGGTCACGGGGAAAACGTACAAACTCCATACAGACAGCACCCGTGGTCAGGATTGAACACGGCTCTCCGGCAGCAACTCTACCGCTACGCCACCCGGACACATCGATCCCTGCTGTAGGAGTTGAGATTTAAGAGTATGGAGCGATTGTAATATGTGATTGTAGATCCGCTTCTGTGGCCAGCACGTAAATAGTTGCCTGGGTTGGGCACCATCTTGGACGTTTTATGACGGCTCACAGTGAGATCCTTTGCCCAAGATATGCAAAAAGGCGCTACATAAAGGGCGCCGACAATGTTACTAAGTATTTAATTTTACCCACAACCATTTCTAACACATTCCATTTGTGGTTCCCCCTTGGTTCACGGAGCTTCCCCCATGCCGGGTCCTCCTTCAGTAACTGTCACTGTATATCATGTTGTTACATGTGGGCGGAGCACCAAGGCAAATTCCTTGTATGTGAATACTTGGCCAATAAACTTACTTACTTTGTTCTTACCCGAACCCAATGGTTTGGGATTTGGTTTAACGATGATAGTCTGGACAATTAATGTAGGTGCATGATTATGGCTGGATCATGATTACGAGAAGAACCAATTTGAATCATGAACCTTGATCTATGGTGGCGAAAGTGCATTATTATGTGTATGGTACAAATGGTAGGACATTGATGGCTTTCTAAATAAACCAGTTTTGTTTAAAAACATGCCTCATCTTAGTTCATATTCATAAGTCGTAGCAGCAGAATGAGGCCATTTGGCCCAACAAGTCTGCACCGCCATTCAATCATGGATGATCTTTAGGTTTAGTTTATTATAGTCATGTGTACCGAGGTACAGTGAAAAGCTTTTTTGTTGTATGCTATCCAGTCAGCGAAGACTATAGGTTACAATCAAGCCGTCCAAATATCCTTCCCTCTCAACCCTATTCTTCTGCCTTTTCCCCGTAACCTTTGACACCCTTACTAATCTGAGTTACTCCAGCATTTTGTGTCTATCTTCAGTTTAAACCAGCATCTGTAGTTCCTTCCTACATATCAATCTCTCCTTTAAACATACCCAAGGACTTGGCTCCACAGCCGTCTGTGTCATCTTGCGAGATAAATTTTAATTGCGTGTTACATGAAGCCTTACCTGATCTCCCGGTGGCTCAGCACTTCAACTCCCCCTCCCATTCCCAATCTGACCTTTCTGTCCTGGGTCTCCTCCATTGTCAGAGTGAGGCCCAGCACAAATTGGAGGAACAGTTTGGGTGGTTTACACCCCAGCGGTATGGACATTGACTCCTCTAACTTCAGATAGCCTTTGCTTTCCCTCTCTATCCCCTCCCCTTTCCCAGTTCTCCCACTAGTCTTACTGTCTCCGACTACATTCTATCTGTCCCGCCCCCTTCCCTGACATCAGTCTGAAGGTCTCGACCCGAAATGTCACCCATTCCTTCTCTCCCCCACAGATGCTGCCTGACCCGCTGAGTTACTCCAGCATTTTGTGTCTACCTTCGATTTAAACCAGCATCCGCAGTTTTTTTTCCTAAACATAAAGACAAGGAACTGGATATAATGGCATGTATAACGTAGCTGGTGAGAATATGCATGCAATATAATGCTTCCACTCCCCACCTTACGTTACAGTTTTAAACATAGAAACATAGAAAATAGGTGCAGGATTAGGCCAGTCGGTCCTTCGAACCAGCACCGCCATTCAATATGATCATGGCCGATCATCCAGAGTCAGTACCCCGTTCCTGCTTTCTCCCCATATCCCTTGATTCCGTTAGCCCCAAGAGCTAAATCTAACTCTCTCTTGAATACATTAAGTGAATTGGCCTCGACTGCCTTCTGTGGCAGAGACTTCCGCAGATGACTTAATATTGGACAATAAAAATGCACTTCCAATCAAGAAAGAGATTGCTCAATGACTTTGAGCTGCAGATAATATCTAAACGTTGAGTTTAGTTTATTGTCACGTGCACCGATATACAGTGAAAAACTTTTGTCGCGTGCTAACCAGTCAGCGGAATGTAAGACCCCTGAAACTATTTGATTTGTACCTCGAGGGTTACACAAAAAGCTGGAGAAACTCAGCGGGTGCAGTACCTCGCTTTGTTTAATAATTTCTTATTGATAATGGTTTACATTTTTTCTAGTTTAGTGATACAGTGTAGAAACAGGCCCTTCCGCCCACCAAGTCCGCACCGGCCAGCGATCCTTGTGCATTAACACTCCCCTACACACACTAGGGAAATTTGCACTTATACCACGCGAATTACGATCAGCCATGATCACAATGAATGGCGGTGCTGGCTTGAAGGGCCGAACGGCCTCCTCCTGCACCTATTTTCTATATTTCTAATTAACCTACAAACCATATGTCTTCCCACTCCATCTTGGTGCGTCGTGTGTGTGTGAGTCATGCCCTGAAATACGCCAAAATAGTACACAATAGCGCTACAATATTTTGACCACCTTACTCACCAATGTACTGTGGTATGATGTATCAGGTTTCGTTCAGATTGATGGTATATTTTACAAGTTATTCACATTTTTAACTTTACAAAATCCCACTTTGAGAAAAATGTCTTCCATCTGCACTGGCAGTTAGCAGCTATGTAGTCACAATGGGATCTCATTTACATAAACTGCACATCAGCAGTGTTCAACTGGCAGTTAGCAGCGTATGACGTCACAATGCGATCTCATTTACATAAACTGCTTGTCCATAGTGTTCCACCCAGTGAAATGAGAGATTTATTACATTGTTGTAAGGGGAGGGGAGGGGAAATGTTATTTAAACATTGTGTGTAGTGGCGGAGTGGGATGGGGAGAGGTGAGGAGTTGGGGAGCAGGGAGATAGAGGGAGGGGAGGGGGTAGGGAGGGGAGAGGGGTTATGGAGGGAGGGAGTGACCGAGGGTAGGAGAAAGGGGAGAGAGGGAGAGGTGAGGAGAGGGAAGAGAAGAGGGAGGGTGAAGAGGAGGGGGAGGGAGTGTTGTGGGATGAGGGGAAATGAGATGCGCCTGCGCAGTTGGGGGCTATAAGTGAGTGCTGGAATATTGCGTTGGGGGAACGGGTGAGTGGTGGAATATTGCGTTGGGGGAATGGGTGAGTGGTGGAATATTGCGTTGGGTCTAATATAAATTAGTAAAACTCTCATCTCGTTTGTGTGTTTGCATGACAGTCATGCCCTGAATTACACAAAAACGGAACGCAATAGCGCTACAATCTTTGGACATTACTCACCATTGTCCTGTGGTGTGTTGTTGCAAGTTTCGTTCAGATTTATGGTATATTTTACAAGTTATTCACATTTTCAACTTTACAAAATACAGCTTGAGAAAAAATAATCTGAAGTTGCAGTGGCAGTTACAGCTATGACATCACAATGGGATCTCATTTGCATAAACTGCCCATAAGCAATGCTCCACTGTTACAATGTTAACAAGAACAGGACTGCCAGTGCAATGAGAGATTGTTATATTGTTGTAAAGGGAGGGAGGAAGTAGGTGAGGGGACGAGGAGACAATTGCTGTTTAATGTTATTTAAACAGATAGAGGGAGAGGAGGGTGGTAGGGCGGGGAGAGGGCTCATGGAAGGAGGGCGGGAGTGACTGAGGGAACGGGTGAGTGATGGAAACGGGTTGCGTTGGGGAACAAGTGAGTGGTGGAATATTGTGTTGGGGGAACAGGGCCCAACGGGTCCCACTTGGTCTAGTTTATTACATTATAATTTGTGTGTTTTCAATTAGATACTGTAACTTTAGCATAAATATTTTCTCGCTAACATAAAATTACAGTGGTTATGGCATTTGTTCCATTACTTTTCAGTCACTGACTTACTCCACTAATTATATAAATAGATTTTTTTCCTTTAGTTTAGTTAATTATTATCACATACAGTGAAAAGTTTTTTGTTGTGTTGGCTAAGAAACATGTTGACTGGGAAACATGTAGGTCATTTGTTCTATATCCCTCTACACCTCCATCTATATCTCTCGTTTCCCTTTCCCCTGGCCCCCAGTCTGGAGAAGGGTCTCGAGCCGAAACATCACTTATTCCTTCTCTCCAGAGATACTGCCTTTCCCGCTGAATCACTCCAGCTTTTTGTGTCTACCTTTGGTTAATTGACTGCAGTAAATTGTCCCTGGTATGTCGGGTATAACTAGTGTACGGATGCTCACTGTTCAAAGTGGACTCAGTGGGCCGAAGGACTTGTTTCTACGCTGTAACTCGAACCTAAACAAATCCACGCCGACTGTAATTAATCTGGACTCTCTGTTGATTTCTATTGTTCCCTAGAATTTAGTCAATAATTTGCCCAGAACCAAAGATTGACCATGGGCCAAAGCTCCCTTTCTTTCTTTTTAATTGACCTTCCTTCTGCTGGGGGTATTGTTCTAATAAATTTATGTTACACCCATTCCAAACGTATTGATCCTTCCTGAGATACGCTTCCCCAGAATCAATATAGCATCAATGGGGTTCTAACCTGTGCTATATACAGCGGCAATTATCTTCTTTGTATTTTAAACAATTAAAATTGCCTTTTTACTGATGGGTTGAGTGAGTGAGTAGAACCATACCTTATGTGGGTAAAGGCGAGATTGACAAGAGGTTAGATACAGGAAGGTAGCACTGAGAAGGGAGATGAAACAGTGAAACTGATCAGGAGAAACAAACTGCATCAGAACATAGTCGAATGCTTTTAAACAAAATCAGAGTAAGAGGGAATGCAAAAAAGATTTGTTGGATTTATGTTTTTTTTTGCATATATTTATATTTACAAACACATACATCAATTTAAATATATACACACATACATATATATACTATACATACATACCATAAACATGCTGTTTATACACTGCATACATATACACACACACATATAGAAATGCATTTATATATATACACACAAAAAATATATAAACAATATATATAATCCACATGTTTGCACGTATGTATAGATGTCTGCATATGTGTGTGTGTATAGGTACAAATATTTAAGAATAGAAACAATATGTCATATTCTTGCGTGCATGTATATATATATGTATATATATATATATATATATATATATATATATATATATATATATATATGTGTGTGTGTGTGTGTGTGTGTGTGTATATATATATATATATATATATATATATATATATATATATATATGTATAAAGCACAAGAATATAAACAAGGTAGCGGAGCTGCAGGTATAATTAACCACAAGGGATTACAATGCTGCGGTGATAACAGATGTAGCTAACAAAGGCAAGAAAGGGTTATAAAAATTCCCAATGTTCTGGAAAGCTAGAGACAGGAAGAAAGAAGGGGAGGTGGCAGCATTAAGGGGAATATTGCAGTGCTGGGGAGAGGATGAAGGACAGAATATATCTGCTTAGAATGAAGGAACATAAGAGGTAGCATTACACTACAGAGACTGTTCCACAGGCTGCCAATTAGTGGAATGGATATTGAGGAGCCAATTCTCAGGGAAATAGCAGAGATGTATTATGGCCATGGATTAATTATAAGGGGAAAATTCAGCTTCTTCAGGTTTAAGTTTATTATTGTCACATGTACCAAGAGAATGAAAAGCTTTGTTTTGCATGCTATCCAAACAGATCAGATATACCTCAGGAACTTACATGCCTCTATAAAATTGCCCCTCACCCTCCTGCGTTCCAAGGAATGAAGTGCTAGCCTGCTCAACTTCTCCCGAAAGCTCAGGCCTTGGGTACCGGCAACATCCTTGTAAAATACCTCTGAAATACTTTCAATAAAAACCCATATAATAGGCTTTTCATCAAGATTGGAAGCCGTGGATCAAAGGGACCGCAGTGGCACCGTTAGTTGGACTGTGAGAGGGGGAGAGGGAGGGAGAGTCATTA